>JAJMGK010000001.1:0-381955 GCA_030575035.1 Suhomyces vadensis | reverse complement strand
AAAGGATTTTACAAATAACGGTATATCCTGAGATCATTTAAGTTAAATAGAAACTTGAATTATTAGAGTTATAGTAGATGAATATGTAACAGATCTAGTATTTCCGGAGTATATGACACACCCTTATTATTAGTATGTAGGTCATGGGAGCCTTAAATATAGTCATAGTATTTAAATGTATCGATGATTAAGTGCTATGATGATTTTCTAATTTGGTTTGGTTTTCTTAATTTTAAAACCGAACTAGTGGCCGGACTACTAAAGGAAAACCCCAGCTATCATCAGTCAGATATCTCGGTCTAAACAGATAAAACTTTAGGAAGAAAGAGCAATTTGATTACAGGTTTGTGCATACGAGCACATCTGATAGTTATTCAAAGCGAGCGATTGCTGATTAGGGCGGTCGTCACGGCAATCAGCAAATGTCGGAAAGGTGATTAAATACTGAGAATATAAGTTCTCAGTTTTTTAAGTTGCGAAAAATTTATCTCTCCTGGCACATTTTAAATCCAGTACTGTGCATTTTATTTCTTGTAATTGTTGTCCCAAATAACGCACTTTACGCTTGAGACGATAGGATTTTGTTCTAGGATAATCAGCCTTGGAGGGAAGAACGGGAAATAGCTTAATTTTTAGCCTGAAGCTTATCATATTTCATCTTTCTGTTATATATGCAGTTGTGCCTTTTGCTAAAGATTTTTTTAAGAAAACCCAATCTTGAACTTTAGGTAACAATCAATTTATTTCCTGGAAGCCGGTTACGAGTCGTCTTATTATTGTCATCGGCACTGTACTTCTTCTGAAATTCAATAATTATGCAAATATTTTCTTAGCGTCGCGCTTTGTGTCCTGGATTGTATTCCACAGGCCGAGATAACTTGAAATAAAAGAGCAAGCAATGTACTTAAATGTAATTCAGAAACACTTTATATTGAAAATGAGCTATCTATACAACCAGTTCAAGCTGTTACTTTTAAAATCCAAGTTTTATTTTAATATATTTCTGCATTTTATTATTGGAAGTCCATTAAGGAAATATAAGAATAGTTATATCAGAACATCATGCACTTTATGGCTCAGGTTTTTACTCGCACTGGACATGAAAACCGAAGTTGCAAGTCAACCTGTTGAAACCATTTACGAAGTATTACAGGGCTCAGTGATTGGCATTCGGTCTGCTACTAGTGGGTTGAATAATTTCTCGAAAAAGTTTGGGGCACATTCTTATTGGCTAGTAGAGAAGCCAAATAGAAAGAAAACAGACCCCGTTTTAGTATTCTATCACGGTGGAGGATACGTTGCACAACTAAATGTTCTACAAGTGCTTTCTTTACTTGCAGTCTATGAATTAGTTGACAAAAATATTAAGGATAATCTCTCAATTTTGATACTTGACTACAGTTTAGTTTCACAGGGATCCACATTACCTACTCAATTGAACCAAGCATATGAGGATTATTCGGAAATAATTAAGAGCAGTTCAAATATCATTGTTATGGGTGACTCAGCAGGGGGCCACTTGGCGACTGTGCTTTTGCAGAAATTGAAGGTAGAAAAAGCGGACGAGAGTCACTTCCCTAGAAGTTTGATTCTAATTAGTCCATGGGTCAAATTGTTTCCAGACCGAAATCAATTAAATGAACCCGGTAATTCCTTCTACGAGAATAGTAAAAGAGATATAATTGTATCTTCGTTTTTTACATCTGTAAATGTTGAACACTATGTTGGGAATTCGGATGCCAAGTCTCTTCTAATTTCACCAAACAATAAGACACCTCTTTTGAGATCAGATTGGGACGGCATTCCTACTTTAAGAGACGAAAAGTCAAGTGTTTTTGTTATTTGTGGAGAAGACGAGTCATTTAAAGATGATATCTTAGACTTTAACAAATATGCCTTGGGAGTACCCTTAGCGGATAATAAGTATGGCGATTCCGAGAACGTATTCAATCCCGAGAAAAGCCTGTATATCAGTAAAGCTGGAGCAAAAGGACCATATGTAGAAGCATATGTTGAACCATGGGGAGTTCATGACGCATCCTTGATCCACGAATCAGATTTATATAGCAAAGTGGTTGCAAATGGTTGGAAGCTTGAAGACGTCGACTCAACTGAATTCTTTGGCTTAGTTAGAATTACCGAGTTTATTAACAAAGTATTGGAATAGATAAGCATAATAGCTTTACTAGAGGTGATTGGGTGCAAAATGATTTTCATAGCGCGGAACTGAACACGCATCTGATCACAATTTTGATTGCAATAAAACATTTCACGCCTATCGAAAACTGATGTATTGTTGTAATAATAGCATCGAAACCAGTAGAGTGCTTGGATAGGAAATTTGAGATGTTGGCCAAGATTAAGTGAAACATAAAATAGTAATTTCATCCAGATAACCAGTTTTACGTTTTACATTATGTAGAACGGTTAGTCTGACCTCAAAGTTCTTGTTTAACGCGACGTAGGAAATTATATAAGTGAAAATCAGATGAGGAAGCACTTGGTTCAACTCTTCTGGTGGTACCAAGAGTAGTCAATGTGAAAGCCCTTATCAATCCTGACCCCTCCGAAGCTGTTCTTCCCCACTGGTACGTACGTGCACGTGCAATTATTTTCGGCTATTGGAAAATTAGTAACTACTTGGTACGAGCACTCTTTTTCCTAAATGGGCAATGATACAGATGATTTGCACCCCACTCAATTTTCAGCCGAGCACCCAGATAAAATTCACGTTCATTCCACCGGTTCTATATAATAAGTGCGGTTGCTGCTCCGTTTGTAAGATCTTGTTAGAAGGAACCATTCGCTATGCTTTCTCTCAAGGGTTTATACATACTATTGAAGTTACCTTACCGTATCTTGTTTCAAATCATCCGTCACATATTTGTCGGAGGGCCCTACAGGAAGTATAGAAATAATCTTATCAATTCATTGAAGATTACAGTTTTTCGCGCTTGCGTATCACTCCCACTCTTGGATGCAAAAATCATCTCGTTCATAAGCACAGGTGCAGTCCTTAACAAGGTTATTCCGTTCAGCTTTAAGAAAATTACCAAAGACTTGAACAAGTATGGTAATCGTTACGACAGAAATTCCTACTGGTTGGTAGAAAAGCCAAACCGTACTAAAGAAGATCCAGTATTAATTTTTATTCATGGGGGAGGATATTTTATTGAGTTAGCTCCGCTCCAAGTTGAATCAGTAATTGCAATTTATAAGCTTTTAGATGCTCCTTATAGACAGAACCTATCAATTTTAATTTTAGACTATAAATTGGTGTGCCACGGATATACTATGCCTTACCAGATTAATCAATTGGACTCCACCTACAAGAGATTGAGCGAGACTACATCCAATATTATATTGATGGGTGATTCGGCAGGTGGAAACATGTGCATAAATTATTTGCAAATGTTGAAATTGCAGCCAAATCCCTTGTACCCATCCAAGGCCATTTTAATCAGTCCATGGGTCAAATTGGTTCCGGACGATAGTCAATTGTTGGCTGGACTGTATTTCGAGAATACCAATATAGATATAATTGATCACAAGTTCTTCGATATGGGAGAGTTGAAGTATATTCTTGGATCAGAAGAGTTGAAATCGCTCACGGTTTCTGCAAACAACAAGGTTCCGGCTCTTAATTCGGATTGGGACGGAATCTCTACATTGAGAAACACAAATTCTGATGTCTTGATTATTTGTGGAGAAGATGAATCGTTTAGAGACGATGTCTTGGAGTGGGCTGAAACCGCACTTGAAGTGCCTTTAGCCTCCAAGTACAAGTACGGAGATTCTAATAACAAGTTGATTCCTGAAAAGCACATTTATATTAGAAAGAGAGGCCCCAACAATCCCCACATCAGATTTTACATGGAACCTTGGGGAATCCATGATGCTGTTTTGTATTTGGAGAACAATATATTAAGAAAAATCAGAAATGATCCTAAGTTGACTTTGGATCTGGTCGACCGTGAGCGTTACTTCGGAATAACCAGAATCACAGAATTCTTGAACGACACATTGTAAGAAGACGACATATTTAATGATATCTATAATAGATAACGAAGTTAGATGATAGTCAGTTTCAAGATGTCTAATTAATTTGAGATTATATAATTTATATATTCATTTTTGGCAATTATACTCGCTGACATATTACTAATTACTACAATTTATAACATTAACAGGCGAGAGAGTATACAAAATACTGTAAAGCAGTCAAAGTTTAAAACCATTGAATATACTAGAATATGTACAAATATATTCGGAATTGAAAAAATGTGTGTAGTATGTGTGGTTTCAAATAGTTACCGTATCTCATGATAAATCTATAAGTAAACCTACTGATTGCTTAGACGCACAGAGTACTAGGTAATGGTTTTGCTGTTGATCTTTTTAGAATACCTTCGATCAGAATTGGATTAAGTCTGATTATTTCAAGTACCATGGATAATTATGGAGGAATACGGTTACACAGCACTGCAGATTAGACAGTATAATTCGCTAAGTTAATATACAGTGAAGGAAAATAAAAAGAGTTCCATCATACGAAATAATATAAAAATAATACACGAATTATGTGACAAAATACTAATTCGGAATAACAACCCAACCTAATCTTCATTAGGTTCATTTGCTTTCTTCAAGCGGGCAATTTTAACCAACGGACTCAAGGAGGCCACATCGTCACTCTCTTGAATAAAGCGGTCGGATAAGAGTTCGTCAGCGTTGGCACGTTTGTTGAAATCTACCTGTAAACACCACGATAAGAACTTTCGTATATCGTAACTTAATGCTTCAGGTTCCTTCAATCTTGGAGTACCATTTGTGGCAATCAAGTACAATGCTCTCAATGGGGTCTCATTCAAGTATGGAGGCTCGCCTTCAATCATTTCAATAATCATGATACCGAGCGACCAGATGTCCACCTTAGGTCCATATTCTTTTCTTGAAACAACTTCCGGGGCCATCCAGTAAGGTGTACCTACCATAGTAGTTCTCTTTAAATTAATCTCGTTAATTTGAGCACAGAAACCAAAATCTGTCATCTTGATATTACCATCAATATTTAACAAGATATTATCAGATTTGATATCACGGTGGATAACACCTTTTGAATGCAAAAACTTCAAACCCTTCAAGGTTTCACGACACACAGCACCAATTTGTCCCTCGGTCATCACACTGTGTGTGACAATTTCCGTTAACGAACCACCTTCCATGTACTCCATAATTACCCACAAGTCACCTTTTACCAAGAATGAATCAATAAAGTTGACGATGTTGGGGTGTTTACTACCCTTCATGACCAATATTTCGTTGATGATAAGTTCTTTCTTGGGCTGTTGCTCCAAGTTCATCTGTTTAATAGCAACGGTTCTCGACTTGTCGCTAACTTCATGGGCAATATACACACCTCCCGAGGCACCCTGCCCGATCTTGTTCAAGTCAGTGTACATCTCGGTTGGATCACCCTCGCTACAAATAGACTTTAATTTGGTGATGATCTGGAGGTTTTTACGTTTCTTGTCTTCACGTTTCTTCTGGGCCAAAAGCGCCGCTTGTTTGGCGTCACGAACCGGTTGTTGGTTTGACTTCTTGCGCTCAAGATCAGGAGGATTAGGGCTGGCTGCAGCGGCTGTCTTAGCCTTGGCACGTTCCTGTGCTGCTGCGTACAGGGCCTGTTGCTTCTCGTAAGTTTCCTTGGAGTTCAGGGAAGTGATATCAGCCAATGCCTGTTGTGGTCCCGATAAGCTACTAGGAACCTTCGAATCTGGCTGAGCCTGTCCTGGAGGCGGAGGCGGAGGTCTATGAGACTTAATTTCGTCTTTAGAGCGTGGTTTGGGATAGTTTATCGCTTCTGAAGACTCAAACTTGGCAGTAGGTGCTATAGGAGCAGTAGAAACGGGATTTTTGGATTCAGGTTTGGTCTGAGCAGCCAAAGAACTGCTGTGAGACTTGGACTTGGGGATTTTAGCAGGAATAGTCTGAGGAAGTGGTGCTGTGGGTGTGGAGGGTGCCTTGTCGGACTTTTTGGAGTTGCTCCGGAGCGACTTGATTGACTTGGACGAGAACGAGCGGCCCATAAAAGTCTTGGTTTTGGATGGGGAGACCGTACTGGTAGTTGTTGGAGAGGTCGATATAGGAGACTGTGCTGGTTGTTGTTGTTGCTGTTGCTGTGGGGTAGGTTGTTGCAGGGGCTGTTTAGGCGTAGGCTGTGCCGATGGTGGTTTAGGTGCTGGTCTACTTGGAATAAATTGATTCTCGTAGTTGGCATTGGGTGTTCTGGGTGCTGGAGCCAATCTCTCGTCTGGATGTTGTTGGACTGGCGTAGTTGCACTGGAAGAGTGAGATGCAGCAGGAGGACTGGTCGGGGCGTTGGAAGGGGCAAATGTCCCACTTGGAGTCATGGGGGGAGTGTTGCTGTCCGCAGAATGATGAATAGAACCACTAGAACTATTGTTGTCAAACTGGAACTTCTTGAACGCATTGTCGTCGGGATTTTCGTTATTGTCCTGGTAGAAAGCAACGATATCCATGACGGCCTGTGGGTGTTGTTTCTGCTCCTTACGGGAAATACCAGACGCAGAGAGTAAGCGTTCCCATTCTATTGGAAGACCGGTGTACGAGCCGTTGTCGTCAATTCCCACATGAGCAACGTGCTTGGCATTGAACGGGGTGCTGATTTTCATGTTGACAGATGTGGAAACATCTGAAGATGAGCCTCCGTTACTGGAAGGACCGTTACTATTGGAAGAATTGGAGCTTCCTGACTTGTTTTTACCAAACATTTGGGTCAATACACCCTTGACTCTGTTCCCACTCTTACGTTTCTTGCCACTGCTGGGCAGTGGAGTGTTGATGTTGATACCCATGCCAGGCAAGTCTCTGGGCGAGGTTGTACCAAGTGTGGACGTTGAAGAGTTGGCAGACGACGGGGTGTTGAGGTACTTGGTGTGAGGTGTTTGTTGCAATACTGGAGTGATGGCAGAAGTCTGGTTATGGGACGTTTGGCGAGGCGGCGGACTTCTGACGACAGAAGACGACGAGGCGTTGCGGGAGTCGTAGCCAGACTTGAGAAGATTGGGCGGAGGTGGAGCAGGTCTTGGAGGAGCAGTGTTAACGGTAGTGTTGGTAGTGTTAGCAGAGCTATTGGCAGCACTAGAACTGATATTGTTTGACGAATTAGAGAGAGTGGAGTTGGCACTGACGTTGTTGACAGCACTGGTGTCGGCGACATTGGTAGTGCTAGTTTTAGCTGGATTGTTGCCATTGGGAATGGGTCTCTCGTCCTGGGACTGGACGGGCGTGGTGTGGTCTATATCATCGTCGTTTGTCCTTATTTCACGGAGCGTGTTGGAGTTCAAGTTGGGGGTGCTGTCAGCCTCGTGCGGCTCTTCGTCTGAAGTAAGACCCTCGAACTCGCTGCTCTTGTTGAAGTCGTCGTTGTCCAAGTACGAATTGAGATTCTGGCCGTTGAGACGGCTGGGTTCCGGATGTGTGTTTGTCTTGGGATCCAACGTGGACTTGAACAGCTTCAAGTCTGGAGACAAGATGAACAGTTCTTGCGATAATAGGTTCGTGTTGGATTTGTCGGCAGTCAGGCTGTTGGAGAGTGACACCAACAGCTGGTCGTGGGTCTTCTGAGTTTCCACCGAGTCTTTATGGCTCAATGTGCGAGGGGAGGCGGGCAGTTCGTGGCCACCATTGCTGGCAGAAACGTCAGCCTCAGAACGGGGTTCTGGGTCTGGGCGAAGCTCGGAGGTGTTGACGGTGGCCTTGGTGCTGACGGTGGCCTTGGTACTGACACTGGAAGAGCTATTTCTGCGTGGCTGGGGCTCGTCTGCAAGCGAGTCAACAGTGAAGTTGTTCCTGAGGGTTTCTGTTAGCTGTTGATACTGCGAGTTCAGGTTGTCGTCCGAGTCCTGGAGACCATTGACGTTGAAAGTGCCGGGCATTCGTGGAAGGGAAGTAGGCGAATCCACTCTTTCAATGTCCAAAGAATGGGAGTCGGGGTCCTGGTTGAAAGTGCCGCTGACCACACGATCAGTGAACTGTGAAATTCTCTCGTGGATGGGAGAACCTAGCGACAAGCCCGAGGACGACGCCTTTTTGGAGAGAGCAGCCAGCGGCACAGGAGCTTGAGGAGGATTCGTACTCGATTCCTGGGGTACGGCGTCGTTGGCAGCGTGGGGTCCGGGTGCATCGCGTGTTGTTGTGGTGCCATGGTTTGGCATGGCTGAGACAGGCAGCTGGGGCGAGTTGTCGGCGGAGCTGGCCGCCACGGTGAAGGGAACTGGTTCGGATGAACTTTCCATATGGGTAGAGGAACAAGGAGTGAAGACACCAGGTTCGGTGCAGGTACTATGAGGATCAACCGGTGTAGTTAGTGTTGAAGATAAATTTCCAGGTGGGCGATCGTAGCGAGAAATAATGAGAAATTAGAGAAGAATGAGAATAGTGAGAATAGTGAGAATAGAGCGTGCGGGAGCGTGCGAGCGGAGAGTAGTGTGATAATGGCCTGGGTGAGTGGTATTGAATAACTGGGTGGCTCCAGTGTCTGGCAGTCTACGAGGATCGTGCGATAGGCACCCGGTGTTGGTGGTGGCCTCGGGGTTTGTTAGACTGCTATGGTCTAGTTCTGGTGCGGTGCTACTGGAGTTCTCGCTGGCGCGGCTCGCTAGCATGCCTTGGCACTACCTACTGGATACTATTTGTTGTTGGGATCTACACACGCGATTGTTCATATTAGACTCACTTGTGCCATGTCTAATCAGTCTAGTTTATTAGACCCCTATGAAACGAGTCCACAAAACCGGCTTACTTGTTTCTTCTATTGTTGAAAATTGCTGGCTCTTCACATTCTCGCCAGAACCGGACATTGCGAGATCGAACCAGGCCCGTTCCTGCACCCAGCTAGCCTCGCTGTGCCGGATCAATAAATTAGGGGGGTATGTCTTTTCTCCACAACCACACTGAGGCGTGTCATGACTGTTCTTTACGCCTGTACAGCCCCGGCTTGCCGAGGTGGTGCCTTGGGGCTCTACGCTGGCAATATTGGGTCTGGTGCCGCTGTTTCTGGTCTTTACTTGCGTCTGCTACTTCTGCTTCTACTGTCGGCCCGCTTGTTCCTCGCCAGTGCTCATTATCTTGCCAGTTCCTAATGGCCCCTGCCATGGACCATAACCTCAACCTTCACTGCATGTTTGTTGACGCGTCCCGTTCTGGGCCATCGCTGCTAGCCGGCGCCCTTCTCACCGTGCAGATGTCCAGCTGCACCGCCGTTGCTTTCTCACTACACCGGCCGTATTTAACTTTCTCGCGTCTTGGCTACGTCTAACTTAATGTAATTATTTTATTGATTAATTTAATATTATAATTATTTTCGTTATTTTCATTCCGTCTGCTCGACTAATTGGTTGGGTTCATTTGATAATTACTCTACTCGTCTGGTTATATTTATCTAGTTTCGTATTGGTTCCCACTCATTTGTTTCTATCGGTTCATTTTGTTGCCTGTTGGGTGTTGCCTATTCAACTAAATTATATGCATATTTTCAGATTCTTCCCAATAAGCCAGCATTTTAGTAACCTGTTGTTTTTCTTTCTTTCTGCCTCTCTACTACTATTAATCTATTCTCATTACTCATTATCTATACACTATCTTCTCTTACCTTCCACTTTAAAACTACCTACTTGCTCATCGAAAATATACTTGTTTCTTACCAAGTAATCCCTGACTCCTTTTCTTATCACCGAGACTCCTCCTACCGAATGAATACCCCGTCCGGTAATAACATGCAAGCTCTTAGAAAATACTGCTTTGCTTCCATACTTATCCATCTTACCCTCATACTCTCTACGCGAAATCTCTGTATCCCACCATTCTGTTAAAGCTCTCAGGGTAAGCTGAAGCGCAGTAGTCAATTTAAGTTGATGCAAATCCAACGTTCCACTTTTTTCCATCTCCCTCAACCGCACCTTTTGTGTTTGAACTTCTGGTACATTGAATGATCGTATACGATACTTGACAAAATGATCGTTCAAACTGGTGATTTGACCTGGAGCCGTATCGATCTTGACTGGACGCGTGGCTTTCAGCTCTCGCGTCAAATGAACGGCGCTGTTTTCAACGATCAATCGGCACACATCGATGACTTTGATGGAATCTCCGTTGTAGAATTCAAGCGCCCGCTGACAGAACCTCTTACCAATTCCCTTAAATTGATTGTTGCTTAGAAGAAGTAGATTAAGTTCTTGTGCTTGTGTGCTTTGTGCATCGTACTGATAGGCATCACCCGGTGCTCCTGGCATATACTGTCTATCACTGCTCGTAGACTTGGTAGGTCTGTTTCTTCCTCGCTGAACTCTTCCTCCACGAACCATTGGCATGTTGGGTACTGGTGAAGGTTCGGTTGCAACCTTCTTGTGTTTGAATATCACGTCCACTAAGCTGGCCATCAAATTGCCCTGATTACTATGCATGTAGCTGGTGGCATCGCTAATCGATATAGAAGTCCACAGTGCCAATTTGGCTGCGTTGCCTTGCATCTGCTTCCAACTACTGCTACTGTCAGTTTTACTAGCTTTGCTAGGACCCGTGTTGACTACACTGCTGGGTGCTACGACAGAACTGGAAATTTTGAAGGTAGTTATATGGCCAGTCAACAAATTGTTGGATGCAACCAACATGTCTCCCTTGGCCTCATCTAGAACGCTCTGCAAGGTGTCGTTGTCATGCGTAGGAAACATGTCCTTTAGCTGGTACACCTGAGGAGAGTAAGTGGGAATTTGGCTCTGCTCCTCGAGTGCTTGCTCCTCCGCCAACACCGCTTCCACCAATTCGTCGGTTTCTTGCTCAAGAAAAAGTTCTTCAACCAACACGTCAATGTCTTCACTGGTCTTGACTCGGATCTTGAGTTCGGTACGTACATACGTAGGGAACAAGTCTGCTAGTTTATCAACCAACTCAAGAAAATCGGGATCCTCATCAAGCTCATCGTACACATACTGAGTGTACTCATCTTCGTTGATAAAGAAGTCGTTGTTGTCGATGCTGGGTTCTTCTTCTTCATTATTTATCATATTGTGTCTGACCCACAACTCAGTGTCCAGTTCTATTTCTTCTTCACTAGACGGCTCGGCCACTCTGGGTTCAAGCACTCTGGGTTCATCATTTCTTTCAATCTCCCGCAAGTTCTGCATACTAACTTTGATGTTCGAGCTCAATTCTCGAAGAAACATCGAACTTGTTCGGTCGTACACTCCTCGATCGCTCGTGGTTGGTTGACTGACTTTCGCACCCTGGCTGTTTTCAGCACTGGTAGATTTGTTCTGCGCCTGGATGTTTTTCTTGCCTTTCTTTTTTTTCTTGCCTTTTGAATTGGTTGGTTCGTCTGATACTTTGGTCACACTGTTTAAATCTCGAGCATCTGTCAAATGTTTGATGGCTCCAATTTTTTTGGCTTCATTTTTTTTAGAATCATCTTTGTAGGCCTTGGTTTCTTTTAGTTTTTCGACCTCTAACTCGGCCACGATTTTGTTACGCTCCGATTCTTCTTTTGTTAATTTATCTAGCTTGTTCTTAAGCTCATTCCGTCTAATTTCTCCTATATCTTTCTTAAGATTGGAGATAATAGTATCAAAGACAACATTATTTTTGGAATGTTCTGTCTTTTCTGTTTCAACCGGGGTATTATTTTTGAGCAGCAGCGTTCTCTTCAATGATGCAACAAGATCTTTGTCAAATATATCTGGGAATCCAAGTTCAACCTCATATTCGTAAGCAATTAGTATCAACAATATAATAATAGTGACGTGACTAAGATCATGCCCAAACCGAGCATAGAGTTTCTTTAGAAATGTAGACAAGAATCCGGTGATCAGCTGAATAGAAAGAAGGGTCAGCACATTGGAGCTGTCGGAATCTGGTATTGGAGTTTTGTCGATAATTCGTAGCAAGTAACCCACTGCTGAATCCTTTCCTATTACTTGTTCATAATCGCTGACTCTAATCCCCAACAATCCTGCAATCAAACACTTGATTGTGAACTGATCTTGATTGAACTCAGACTGAATCTCCAGACTTGGAAGAAGAAGATATACGGTCCATTTTTCTAAGTTTCGAAATTCAAAATTACTTTTAATTGAGTTTCCCAATTCTTTAGTAGGCACGGGCACACTAAACTGGTGTAATTGAAGGGTGTGAAATTGATTGGGTGGAGCCTTCTGGCAGGTAGCCAGTCGTTTGGCGGCTAGTCGAATTTCTTGTTCGAGCTGTTTATTGACAGACAATGGGTTATAGGGTAAGATTTGATCATATGAAACTGATCTTATACCTTTTGGAACTTCCATAGGTGACCATTCAACGAGTAGTTGTTGATGTTCGTTCGTAATGGTTCGTCCTGACGTAATGATTTTTTCAGTCCGGTGAGAAAGTTAGCGAGAGCAGAATAGGGATAAAAGTACAGCGAGAGACACTGGCGCTGCAACTCTTGACTGAAGCCACAAGGGGGGTGCAACTAGCAAAAGATTGGGAGTACAGTAATGTACATAGTAGTCGAGCTTAATCGGAGAAACAGTGCTTTGAGCGTGGGATAGTAGCGGAAGTTGAAATGTAGTGTGCCTTGTGGCGATTAGCGAGTGTATCAGGAAACTGGCAACGATAGCGAGAATAGCCAGTACTGGCGAGAGTTGGTCGGTGCGACAAACCTTAGGTGCAGCTGTCGACCTGGCCCAGCAAGGCAACACAGCCCAAATCAGGACATGGCGAGATTACACAGACATCCGACAACATATTGATGTACTATAGCCGCTCTACACCACCAAGCATTCTTGCAATCTGGTTCACACACCCTTCAGTTACCACGAACAGCACCGATTAGCGAGAGTCTGCGCTACGAGCGCTGGATCTATTGCGCTAAGGAAAACTACCATAGCTATAAGGAGGCTGTGGTACGCTTGGCAACTGGATTTAAGCTAGATGCTAGTTTAACGGGTTCTATATAGGCTAGCTATGTTACTTTGGACTTCTTTTGCTGTGCTATTAGCGTCTTCAACGCCGACAACCACCGGATCATATCTTCCTCAGTGGATGCACTGAATCGTAGTCTTTTTAGCGGGGTGATTATAAGAATACACCAGATTTTGGATCGCGATAGCGGATCCAATTCAATGGCATCTACTATTTCTGACACCGGTATTACTTTGTAGGGATGAGACGTCGATCCTCGGTGTTTGTAAAAGTATAGCTTTTGGGAGGTCAACATAATGTAGAATCTTTTCCATTGGTTATACCGTTTACGAAGCCGCAACAAGTAGCCTTGTTCGATTAAGTACTCAGGAAAATCTTTGTCCACTACGTTTGGCTTGGGTATGGCAGGAATGTCTTCTTCGTCTTCTTCTGCGATGGTGGGGTACTCTAGTTGAAAATGCGAAGCTAACATATCGTGCGGCAAGGGAGAGTCCGATAGCCCCGAGGATAATCCATCGTCTGGTCCAGAATACTCGATATCAGTGCCCGAATTCAATCGCCTTACGGTATGGTCGGATTTGGAAGTGGCTGTGGTGGTTTCTTCGTCGTTTTTGGAGAGGACGATTTGCTGCGGAGGTTGATCAGATGCTAGATCATTGTGGTTGTCGTACTCGAAAAACACTTCCAAAGCATGGGTCCAGGCATTGAGGGTATTTTGGTCCTCGCTGCGAAAGTGCAATACTTTTTTGCTGGTGTAGACAGCGAAATGGAATTTTTGGTGATCGGGAATTCGGTTGTACGAAAGTAGACTGGACTTATTGATCACTTTGATGGGCTTATGTTCAGATGAGTCTTTGTAGTAGCTAAGTTGATTTGTTCGTAAAGTGACCCATATTTTTTTCCACTGATGGGTTTTACTCGACCTTTTGTGTAAGTAACTCGACGTGAGGAGTAGATTGGAATCCATTCGGGATAAAAGTAGTTGAAAAGATAAGTTTTCCCCAGAGTTGAAGTCAGTACTTGGCTCCAATATGTGGCTGTCTATACCGGTGCGTTTGCTCACGTTGTGCGGGAAATGGCCAAAAACGGGCCGACGACAGACTAAAACAGGCTGATTTTAGCGACAGTTGCCAGTGCGAGCCTGGGGAAGATAGCAATCAGATGCGAGGTCTTCGAGGGATCTCAGTGATCGCAAACGAGCAACGAGATCGAGATCCAATCAGTCGTTGAGTGACACTAGCGGCGCCCAGCATAGATCGTGGATTGTGATTGTTGTGGTTAGTTGTTTGTGGTTTGATGTGGATAGGTTGGAAGATGGATGGAAGGTAGCGTGGTGGTGGTGGAGACGCTGATCAGCGGTGATACTGTTTTCGGCGTGCGGCCGCAAGTTTAGTGTATGTGCCGCCAAAAAACACTACTGAACATTTGACACCTCACCAATTAAAGTTTAATTAAATGTTTAGACGAAATTAGATTACTAAATTAGATTGCCATTAATTAGATTATCGAAGATAGATTGTATATTGTATATTGCATATTGGTTAGATTGAAATGGTTAGATTACTATTTGGTTAGACTTATTGGTTAGATTATCTTAGATTACTATCTCGCAAGATCACCATAACTAGTACTTAGCATGTTAGTCTATCTACTTTCTCGAAACATTATCACCCTCACTCTTTTAATATTCTAGTAAAATCCTCTCTAAATTCTCCTGCAACGTCTTGCTGTCAATACATGGTGCAATACTATAGCCAGCTTCTCCTACACTTGCCTCGATTTCCTTACTTCCAGATGCTCGCCCCAAAATACCTCTCATCAAATCAGCTGTTTTACACTATATAACCACGTACATCTCGCCTAATCTCTGCCACGAATTAAGTACTCCAATCGATCTGAACCATATCCACACCCACTAGACCACGCTCACTGGACTACACTCGTTAGACCCACCACTCACTATCCACTCGCTCCTCCCTCACTACGCTCGACATTACCGACAACCCCCTGCACCTCCCTCACTGATCCTCCACGTGAAAATCTCTCCCAACCACTTCGCCCTCGCTCCAGTTACCGAGACTTCTCCATAATTCTTGGTATATGACCACTGTTGTTAACCATCCGGCCACGATTGCTTTATTTATATTCTAGATTCTCCTTCTCTTGATCCAAATTAGACTTATCTGCTTCTGTCAACGTGCCCCGCAACTTTAAACCTCCATCTGATTGTCTATTGTTCGCTTCACTAATAAAGACTAATTTTCCGTCAATCAAAAGTCAACATACCAATAAATGGCCAATGTCTCTGGAACTTCTGAACCCGTCCCATAACGACATCCACCATTCGTCCTCATCCACCAACCTATCAAATGCTTCAAGACCTCCTTTTATCTCTGTCACTTCCGCCCCAAACCTCTCGCCAAATACCCACCAAGATGGTGGCAGCGACTACGTGAAGTCAAAGGAGTATTCTGATAAGGAACATACCCATTTGTACCAGCCAGCTGGTTCTGCCAACATTGAAGGCTACGATCTTTTGAATTACTTCACCAGCCGTCAATCGGACCAGTATCGAGACACCAATTTCGTTATACCCGAAAACAGACCGTCCTCCTCAATTACCAAAACAATGTACCAGAAACGAGTGTCTTTTGATACCATTAACCTTCAGTACAATGATGACGACTACGATAACGACGAAGAACCCGCTGATCCCTGGAGAAGCGACAGAGGAAGGGGCCGGGAGCGAGATTTGAACTCTCCTTCTGTGTCTCCGAGCCGACGTTCTCCCAGGGGGTCCCCCAGTAGAAAGATGGCTTCCAAGTCTCCTAGCCGTGTCTCGTCTCCCATTCGTAATTCTTCCGGCTTGGATCTTTCCAACATTGACATCGCTCGTTTATTAAACCCTGCAAGGGTCGATTATCCCACCAGACCCATCATCACCCATCGTGGGTGCACATTTTCCAAATTGCACCGACAGTTTGAGGATTTGTACCTTGGAAAGTTGCTGATTAAGCCAGTGCTACCGTCCCGTGTCATCTTGGTGTACGTAAGTGCACGTAAACATACCTGGGTTGCTTTGGATTGGATCCTCAGCACTTTTGTCGAGGATGGCGATACCGTGATCGTGGTGTCGGCCATTCATTCCAAGCAATTGATGAGAACTCGCCCCACCCGAGGAAACATTACTCCGCTGGCTGCAATGACACCCAAGATGAGGTTGAGGCAGAGAAACAGGCCCGAGTTCACCAAAGTCATTGCCAAAAACATCATGACATATATCATGGAAGTTATCAATCCCATCAAGATCACACGAGTTTCGGTGGAATTGGCTGTAGGGAAAACCAAAGATGTGTTGAAGGAAATGTACAAGTTGTACGAGCCCAACTTAGTCTGCACTGGTTCCAAGCAGAATTTGCGGATTAGTGCTCCGTTGAAATCATGGTTATCATCCAAGATCACCGATCGATTGGTGAAAAACTTTCCTTTGCCGGTTATCGTGGTTCCGGCAATGAACATGAACAAATTCGAGCGTAAGTTGACAGACCAAATCCACGAACGGTACGAAGTCAAGGTTCCCAAACAAGAGCAGCCCATTGAAAATAGCGAGCTC
Source organism: Suhomyces vadensis (assembly GCA_030575035.1). Taxonomy (NCBI): domain Eukaryota; kingdom Fungi; phylum Ascomycota; class Pichiomycetes; order Serinales; family Debaryomycetaceae; genus Suhomyces; species Suhomyces vadensis. The sequence continues at coordinate 365,367 of JAJMGK010000001.1, read as the reverse complement.
CTCGATGACTTGGAAAACAAGAACAAGGTGATCGACACCAAGGCCTTTGATGACGAAGACGCTTCCTCCATCAATTCCAACGATTCCGTCAGCAGTCTGTCTTCAGCTGAATCCTACTCGTCTTACAACGAGATCTCCAAGTTGTACGTAGATTACAAGCACGATATACATAACAATATCAAGACTTTGGCCAAACAACCCTTGAACGAAGACTTTTATGCTAATTTCGTCAAGATGGTCTCGGACAAATCCAACACTTTATGCCAGGACATTCGTGACGTGGATCCGGATTTCAAAGGCAAGGGGGCCAAACTTGCACGAGCCATCACTGGATCTAACTCATTTGGTATGGTGATCCATAAAACTAAATCGTTGTTGGCGCCACTTGAAAAGTCCAAGTCAGAAAACCCTGGCACTGGGCTTTCGTACAAAGAGATGAAGAGAAATTTAAAACGAAACAGTCTTCAGAAGGAAAACTCAGCATCGCAATTTCCGACACCTCAAATCAATGTAGAACCCCCTCAGAATTCTGCTGACCCCAGCTCAGAAAACAGGAAGCTGGCCCTCAAGTTTGTGAACTTGGAATCGCCCAGTCTTGCCAAAAACAAACAGAAGGAAGAAGAAAGTGATAGCTCCGATAAAAGCAATACAAAGAGGTCGAAATCACTCAAGAAATCGTTGTCTCACGAGTTAGAGAGACATACTTCAAGGCCCAAACTAAAACCATTGAGTTCCCATCCAGATATCACGTCCAATTTGAACGGCAATGGGTCCCAGGAAAGTATGCCCACGGGACGAAAGAAGAACAAGACGAGCAAGATGAAAAAGTTCTGGAAACTCTTTTCATAGGTGATTCATGTCAGGGCCAATTGCATGTTATATATACTAGAGTAGCTTAGAAGTTAAATCGAACGTTTTTCTTTAATCAGATCATCAACTTAAATGCCTGACCCGAGGCTTTACTAGTAAATATGACAAATGGTTTTTTGATTTACAAGTAGTTTTGTCAACGTCAGGTATAAAATTCTTGTAGATACTGGTACACGGGCGTATACGCTCGTCCTTCTTATGTACACGGCACTCGCTTCGACTTATCCACCAGCAGCTGCATAAGGAATAGCGCTGGCAGACGTACCCCAGATTTGGAAAAAAAGGTACCATCCTAGAAGCTTGTACATTTACACTTGCTCAGTGAAGTTCTCACAAACTAGCCCAGAGTATAGCCAGCGGGAAAGTTTGACAAATTTAAAGGTTACCGGCATGATCATACTAATGTGTTTTGCAACTTTCTTTATGGTATTGGGCGGTGCAAACTTGGTGGTTTAATTTGGCTGAAGAAGATTTCTAGAAACATGTTTTATGGCTAGGTTGGTGCAGTAGTCCAGGATCGGTTTAAATATACAATCATTCTATGTCTAAGATAGACCTACATCTACAATCTGTCTCTTCTATTGGTGTGGACCTAGATCACTAATTAAACCTGGTATTGGTGCCCTCACCATAGTTCTCGCTAAGTTCCAACCACCTATCGCCACGCCTGGCCATCTCTCCCTAAAAGCCACGCGCACCTTCCTCTGTTCTCCCTAACTTCCTATGCTCCCTAATTATTACTACGCATCTTACCAATTCTAGTTCTACGAGCCTTACTATAGCCAAGACGGCCATGAAACTCATATGGTTGTTCTTCTGCTTGTTTTCCCTTGCTCGTCTGGAATACTTTGATACGGGCTTCGACCTAAATCTCGATGAACCTTTCGATTCCCTCAACTTTTCATACCTTACACCCAACACTTATGCTTCGAAACAACAGATTATAGTTGGAGAGCCACGAGATGGATCCAAAGGCTTGACGGAATTTCAACCCATAAGAAACATAATTACCCAAAGTGATCTACAGTTGTATTCTTTCGCAGTTAATACTTCCACAGGTTTGGGAGAATACTACCAACTTTTGATCTTCTTGACGGGAAACATCTGTTCACAGCCCCAGAATGTCAATCTAAACGACACCAGTTTGGCAGTGTATTATTCATTTAATTCTAGCATGTTCAGCGATTTCTATATCGGTAGTATGGAATTGTTTCATCGAGGCTATTTCCAGGCGTTGGCTGATGTTCCCATCAACTCCAGTGATAACCACGACCCTATCTTGTACATTGCCGTCAGAGCACCCGAAAACACCGACAAGTCTGCACAGTGGTCTTACCAGATAGGTGTGTCTCAGAACGATTTGGTTTTCCAGTGGGACGACAGACCCTCGGCCCAGGTCATTGATACCGACGAAGACTCGGTGTTGATTGTCACTAGCAATTTGACGACTTCCCTCACTAACTATTCCGACCTTAACGTCACCAAGTCGCCGTACTCGTTGCTCATCTATTCTCATGATTACGAACACTACTTTAGTACCCTCAACAGTAGTTGGTGTGCCATCCGAAATGGCCCAGCTCTTCTCAATATGGATGCAATCAACACCAGCTACACACAGAGAAATGGGGGCCTTCAGCAACAGTTCTACGTGTCGAATCTCAACAGTTCGACCAAGTACATTGCATATTTGCTCAGTGATTTTGGTGGAAAGGACTTTGGAGGTGCCATATACCAGCCGTTTGAGTTCGAGACTCTTGATCTGCCGGCCTGTGAATTGATCTACGACTTGGACTTCTGTTCAAGAGTGGCGTACTCGGTTCCGGCGTCGTCACAGTCTACCAAAGACGAAATCATTCAGTTATACGATAACCAGGCCAAGAGCTTGTATGGAAACTTTTCCAAGGCTTTGGAGCAAATCGCATGCAACACCACCAACGATGCCATCTTTTCACCAATTCGTAGTTGTGTTGACTGTGCTGAAAGTTATAAAGATTGGCTTTGTGCCGTGACAATCCCAAGATGTAGTACACGTAACATAACTGGATATCAGTACAAGGAAAATGATGTCAACGGATCGAGAAATGATTTCATTACCGATATAGTGAAACCAGATCTTGACTACTACGAAGTCTTGCCATGTCTAAACGTTTGTCAGGCAATTGTAAGAGATTGTCCTGCAGATTTTGGCTTTGCATGTCCTAATTACAATGACACGATATTCTTGTCATACTACTGGGATGATGATGGATCTTTGCCCAGTTGTAACTATGTCGGCAAGCAGTCAGCAGCCAAAAGTTGGGCTATCAGAAGCTACTATATAAATTGGCTATTGTTGGTGGGGTTGGTTATTGCATGTATATTAATATAAACAGGTTAATACATGATATGAGAGAACGAAGAAAGAGTATGGAACGAAGAAAGAGTATGGAGCGAAGAAAAAGTAAAGTGACTAGAATAGAGAAGAAGAAACTAGAGTAGAGAAATGAAAGAAGAAATGAAAACATCATGATGTCGACTGAACTTGGCAGTGTGGCCAGATTGCGAGCCTACAAGTTTGTTTAGCAAAAGAGTACAAAAGTCCATCAATATCGGCTTTCCTAACTACGTATACTTATTATCTCTGTGGTTGGACGAAACGCAGAATATTAATTAGTATGGAATTGTTCAATTATAGAAAATTCAATTGATCAGCTGAATTATCTCATCACAATAACTATCTCATGACGCCAACCAAAACTATAAGCTATCTAATATTGCCCAGACACAAACCTACTCCCTGTTATTACTAAAACGTATCCTGTAGACTGTAGTTCTGGGACTGTCAGCTCCACATTTGGGTGCAAAATATAGAAATGTCGCTAAGCCATAAAATTGACCAATAACACTCCAAACCACCACTTCTAATCCCCCAACACTGTTCCTGTTACTCACATCCGTAACATACACCTTACTCGGCTCTATTCTGTCCCCGTCACTTGCCTTCTCCATATGTGTCTTACGTAAGCGCACGCGTCTGACCAAAAGTCGAAATTTCACCACCAAGTTAGTCGTAGCCCACAAGACTAGTCCCATTCATCAATGACTGCCACCTCCAAAGACAATTTACCTTGGTAAGTACTTTCAAGCAATATCACTGTTTCATACTAACAAAAAAGGGTGGAAAAATATAGACCTGACTCCTTAGATGAAGTCTATGGTCAACAAGACATAGTAGACACCGTCAAGAAGTTTGCTCACGAAGGGAAATTGCCTCATCTTTTATTCTATGGACCTCCAGGTACTGGTAAGACATCTACTATAATAGCATTAGCCAAAGAAATATATGGTTCCAATTACAAAAACATGGTCCTAGAGCTCAATGCATCTGATGATAGAGGTATAGATGTGGTCAGAAATCAAATCAAAAACTTTGCCAGTACTATGCAAATCTTCTCCAAAGGCTTCAAACTTATCATATTGGATGAAGCAGATGCAATGACAGCTGTTGCACAAAATTCTCTCAGAAGAATCATTGAGAAATACACCAAAAACACCCGGTTTTGTATATTGGCCAACTACTCCCACAAACTTAATCCTGCTCTTATTTCGAGATGCACTCGGTTCAGATTTAACCCTATACCAGAGTTATCTATTCAGAACCGAATTGATACCGTTTTAGTCAAAGAAAATATCAACATCACCGAACCTGCCAAACTCTCGTTACTTAGATTATCCAAGGGAGATATGAGAAGATCCCTCAATGTTTTGCAAGCATGTAAAGCTGCTACTTCTGGAGGAGACGAGGATGAAGAAATAGATGAAGATATGATATATGAGTGCATTGGAGCCCCTCATCCAAAAGACTTAGAAACCGTATTGGATTCTATTTTGAAGGATGACTGGACCACTTCATTTATAACATTAAACACATTTAAAAAAACCAAGGGTTTAGCATTGGTGGATTTGATATCCGGATTTATAGATATTCTCAGCAAGTACGACTTGAAGTCCACTACAAGAATACAGATATTCAAGGGACTCAGCGAAATAGAGTATGGAATAAGTAAAGGAGGAAATGAAAAGATCCAAGGAAGTGCGGTGATTGGAGTGATTAAAGACGCCATGGAACTCCAAGAGTAAAAGTACAATTCATCAAAATTATGTAGGAAATGCAATAAAACAGAGATCCTAACTAGTATAGACGAAAGGGGCGAAAGAAACATATAGCCGGGCCATTCCAGAACGATATAATGTAAATTAACCTCAGATGATTGGAATTACCTTCCCACATAGAGAACCTGATTGACTAAAGGTTTATCTACATACAATAGTGAGAACCAATTGGGTTTAAAGAATCTTACCAATTGGGAAAAATGGACACATTTAAACAAGACGGGCCAAGACTTAAATGGGTTGTTTCCTCTCGATGCTCGTCGCAGAACCCGTGCTAAATATTATCTCTACAATATTCTACGGTAGTGTACAAGTACTGAAAATTTAACGCTGTCATGTTAGTACTGATTTGTAAATCATTCTCATATTGGTAAATCATCTATCTTAACGGTTCTTCTCATGAAACAAAAGTATCGAAGAGCTGGGTTTATAAATAAATAGAGCCGCCAGGGCTCATTATAATCATATTAACCAATTTTGAGTGTCAGTTTACTTACACTTTGATGTGGTCTACAGATCGGCTGAAAGATTTTTCAGCATTGAAATTTTTATAGTGATATATTGGGCAGGCGCACGTCTTTCTGGCGATAGAGTTGTGCACGACCGAAACCAAGTAGGGCTCAGGAGCTATCTAGGGTGGTGTGACAGAGAATGGGTGTGATCAAGCCAACCTCAAACTAGAAATTATGCGATTGTAATAAATTCAGCTAGGTCTAGATATTTATCAAATGTAGCTTGCAATGAGATTTGCAGTATTTTTGCAATTTTTGTCTAAAGAATACAAATCATGTAAGTTTCCAAGGCTCAAAATTGCAACAATTTCCATGTCTCCACTTGACAAGAATAGGAGCATAACCGGCAATAATCCAAGGAGTTTTCCACTTACTATTTCGCAAGACACACAAGTGACTCAGGAATTATTACCGGAAGTAACAATTTCACCTCGATTAAAGTTTCAACTAAATTTAACTATAGCAGTTGAACAAAGGGGAGAGAATAGGATACGAGCGAAGAGTAATTTGGATAAGAGCAGCAAACAAAAGTATAATTGAAGAAAGTACATAGTGTTCACCAATTAGCTATATCGCACTAGTATTGAGTTGTGTGGCAGATACTCTTCAACTTCAACACCTGTACAAATCGAATAAATATTAGGGAGTTTAAATTTCAAAATGTGAGCCCGGAGCAGTCTAATTCTCTTTTTGGAATTATCGTTAAGATAGAAACCACAAAAGAACAATTGGTAGAGACAAGGAGCAAATAAATCCGAAATAAACTAGAATTAAGATACGACACTATTGTAGATACTTCCAGAACGCACGTTGGCAACTCCGGTGAAACTTAAATTGCTATCCCAGATAGAATGAAGTAATTCCAAAGATATGATGTCAATGTCAGAATACAAAGTGCATGAACGGAAGTGAAAGGTTAGTAGACATAAAGTAGGGGATACGAAGTTGAGGGGTACCAAGTTTTGACAGAAGAAGCAAGTTGAGTTTTTTTGGGAGAAGGAAGATATCCGCGAGCCAAATGTGCAATCATCTCCGTACAGAAAAGTGGAAATGCTAATTAATATTAACAGAAAGAGTATAACTTAAAGAAAGATTGTGACAATTTGATTGATAATTGATAAGAATTTACTCGGAGATTTAAGTTTCATGCAGAGATGGGAAAATGGTGCAATCTTTCAAAAACCTGAAGGAGATCATGACATCGAAGGGATGTTGAAACGTGGCTTATGCGATAGTATTCAATACTTGCGCATCTACGACCCAATTTCGCAGCAACCACGTAAAGCGCATTGATCAAATTGGTTTGCATCCGTTTCCTTAAAGTGCTTGGATGGATGATTGTAAAATTCCTGGGCGATAATTGTAATCTCTTCTAAACAACTAACAGCAATAATAGATTCTGTGTCAAAACAATTTAGTAGATGTGAAGATTATGATATTTAACCTCGCACTCACCGAACAAGGAAACTTTCTTGCAGGTAAAAAGGATGATACCAAGGGGGAGGAGTAAGGAGCTATCCTGGCTGCGATTGGATCCCGAGTCTAAAAGCAAAGCCTATCTATTGATGTATCTCTGGGCGGTTAAATTCCCATAGTTGTTTCTTAAAGCCTTTCCCTGATAATTTTAAATTAGTACCTAACTTTATATTCTTGTAGGCAGTGCAAATTTCACAATGTTCACTTCTTTTTTCCAAGGATTCTCACCAACTCTCACTATGTTTCGTGGTAGTTCGCTAGTTTATTTTTGCCTCAGATTTCCTTTTTTTTTTCCGTAGTATTTTCTCATTTTTTCGTACATTTCCAAAATCTGTCCAATAGTACGCTAGATTTTTCGTATGACCTCAAGCCCGTTCCAGTAAGACTAACGCATAGTGATTTCACGATTTCCATACCTCGGGAAATTTGTGGATTAGTCTCGTCAATTATTGTAGATTTAGCTGGCTGGTGATATCAGCATGTTTCTGTTGATGGCATTGCGTCGTCTCAATGCCCTATATCCCAAACCCTATGCTCGCAAACCAATCAAACACATTTTTGACTTGCCAAATATGTCAGGTCAAAAATCTCAGATTGTTAAAGATCATGCAAGTTCTGAACAATTAAATTTCTAATTCTATAAAAAAAAATTCCAAAAAATATCCGAAAACGATTCGCTATTGGGTAACATAAAAGCTGTTAAAAGCTTTGAACGGCAATTAGCGGTGCTGATTAATTTAGCAAATTTAAAGCACCTTTGGTGACTCTTATCAATGTTAGTCATACATGATCCGTTGTTAGGTGGAGCCAAGCCTTTGAACTGACTATAAAGAGCAGTCTAGAGATTGAGGGAGGGGAGCACCTCGCACAATATTTTATTGACTATGTTTTCGTACCTGCCAGCAGAATTTTTCTCAAAAATTTTTTCCCTGGCAATTGAGCCGATTTACAAACCATCACAAAGCCATTACTGGGATTAAAAATCTCCCAAATTTCACAAAATCGGAGGCCAAGGTAACTTAGCCATTTGATTGATTAAAGCCTTTATTTCAATTCTATTTACGTTAGTTCCTAGTAGCCGTATATTTTATTCGAAAAGGTTCAACCGCAAGCCGAAATGCTAATGCAACCATTGGCCGATGAATATTCAGCTAAATTATGGTTAAATTTTTATTTTAACTTGGCTTTCCATACTTAACTTTCTTTCTACACCCCCTCAAATCCGCCCCCTCCTTTTCTTAAGGACCAATCTCTTAAATAAAAACAACAAACAAAAAATTTTTTTAATAAAAAAAAAGCAAACACAAAACGAAAAAATTGTTAAAAAATAAAAAAAAATTTGCCTAAAAAAAAATTTATATATATATGGTCCCCGTCTGTCAAGTAATTGAACTACAATTTATCATCGCAAGAAGAACTAGAATTTACGTATACTACTTGTTAAGTTAGTTGTGTCACATTAGAATTATTCTTAGTTGTACAAATATTCGAAGTACTTTAGCATTGAATTAGAAAGAAGTTGACCTTTTTTCTTTATCAATTGAAATTTCAATAAATTTTCATTTCCCAAATTTTTTATTCTCAAGTTAAACATACCTTGTGTGGCCTGGATTTGCCTCTGGAGTTTTTCTGACAATCAATATAATAATTACTAATTATTTTTAATACGTACAAGTTACTTATACCAATTACATCACAACATACTTTTACAATGCCTATTCGTAAGTCAAGTCGTTCTCGTACCTTAACTTCTAAAGTTAAACAGCAGAATTCGGAAACTTCTGAACCAACTAACAAAGCTTTAGCCAGAAAATTATCGAATGGCCATGACGAAAGTGTATCTTTTAAAAAGAGAAAATTACAACAATCTCCGCCTGAAGAGATCAACAGTGATAAAATAGATCCTGTTGAAAAATTATTAAGTTTGACTAATGTTAATAATGATATTTTGAATTTGGATGACGTGGATGACGAGAAGAACAATACTAATAATCAGAACAACAATGTTAATCAATCTAGGGAAATCAAATCTCTTAATTTCAGTAAGATATTGAATGATAATATTAGATCTTATTATGCTAACTTGAGGAGATCTCCACTTGAAGTATATAACGATAATTCATCATTTGCATTATTGAATCACAAGTCCAAATTAAATACTAATAATGATGATATAATTTCTTCTCCCAACCCTTCACCTTCCACTCCAACTTTTACTCATAACCCAAATGTTCCATTCTTTAAAAATGTTAACTTTGGTGCGAAATCCAATAGTGGCGAATCATATACGTTTGATGACTATTTCTCGTATGGTGAAGATATACCAGCAACTAAAGCCACCCCGCCAAATACCAACCAATCTACTAATTCTACTTCGCCAAGTGCATCAAACATAAATGAAAGTCCTTCTTTTGGATTCGCCAAACCAAACAATAAAATGAGTTTCAATTACAGACAACACCATAACAACCTTAATCTTTCTGATTCTTCATCCTGCTCATCATCTGCATTATCTTACCAGTCATCCTATCCTGTACACATGTCAACCGCAAGTGATTCGCATGATATATTTAAGATTTTAAACACGAGATCTATACTAACTGGTAAGGCTAGTGAGATGGTCAGCACTGGTACTTTTTTAATTAACGACTTCTTTTTGTAAGAGAGGCGTTCTATTTATTGATTTAGGTATTTGAATGATATTCATTCACTATTTCATTCATTTCCTATATATATATATTTTAATGTAACAGAATCTAAACTAAACAAGCTTTGTAGTATCCAACTAAATCATTGTAAAGGGCCAACTGCTAAAGACTGGCCTCTTAAAACGAAGGCAAATTTGCTTAAATTTTTGGATGTTGCAAAAACTTGAAAAGTAAAAATGTTCAAGATTTTTTTTCCCGCCTCACCGCCTCTAATTTTGCCGCTAACTTCGGTGGCCCCCTAAACCCCCTAAATTGAGTCATGATTTGACAAGTAGGTGATTTTTATTGCTCATACATGACGATAAGGCCAAGAGTATCGAAACAAACTCTTTGTTTCCTAATCCGGAACTTCTTGGATTTTTCGGACTCAATATTTTAAGGGGATGGAACATTTGAACCGCAAATCTTCTGTTAGGGGGTAGAAATTAGTTTGAGGCCCCCCGCGGCATTTGCGGCGGCCCCGATTCTTCAAGAGTACTGAAATGTAAAGGCCGACTCTCAATCTGTGTTGCGCACGCCCCTCTCCTTCCTGGAAGGAGCACCCGTCGTAATACGTCAAGAACTTTTTCAATAGAAGCATATTTTTTCTAGATGCTGCACAAGCAAAACTCGCGTAGTCGAGTGCAGGTCAGCTGCCTAACCATATGCATGGTCTACGCAAACGTGCTAGCTCACGTGACAAGACTGCTATACCGATTCTCAATTTAGATACCACGAGACCTAGCCCGAATAACTTCCATTGTGGTGAGAGAACTTGAAATTAGTGTTCTGTCTATTCTAGTTGTATAAAATTGATCTAATCAACGTCGAACGTGTATTTTTCCAACCAAGTCACGACACGTCACCTTTTTGCCCAGTTCTAAGCTTGCTCTTTGTGGAGAACCTGGATCATTCTCCCCGACTATTCCACTCATACTATAAATAACTGGTGAACCGGACCAATCGTCCTAGTTTACTTCTGAGAAACGATTTCCAATGGGCTTTCAGGAATTCTTGGTGGTCTACATATTCGGTGGTTTAACGTTTTTGCCATTATTGCTAATTGGTTTCATCTACATCCATCCTATAATTAAACCCAAAAATGTATCAACCGATACCAGAGGTTTGAATGGCGAGCAATTGGAATACTCAGAAACTAAGTCCAAAAATCTCAAGGCCGGTCAATTGGAAGAAAATGCTCAATCAGGTGTCGAAACCTACAAAGCAGGCTGGGTATTTGTGACCCATGACTATTTGGATTCCCCGGATGAAATCAACGCATCTACACAGTCAATCAGCGATTCCTCCGATAGTAAATCTGCATATTCTTCGTTGTACAAGTTGGTGCAAAAGGAAACCATCATCAAGAATGATCTGGCCGAGGCAAAGAAAAAGGCTCGTTCGAGTTCGTTTGACTTCCCTACATTCACTGGGATGTCATTATCAGGTTCAGCTGATTCTAATTCTAGCTTAAACAACTCCCAACCAGAGTTGCCGGCAAATTCGGGTGAAAAATCCGACGTTTCCACTTCTTCTTCAACCACCGCATCAAATTCAAATCCTCCTCAGGCAGCGAATTCTCCCGTTCCCAACGAAAAGATTAGAAACTCCCAAAGAAAACATCGCTTCTTTGCCATTCTCAAGCATGGTAACTTGTTCCTTTATCGGGACGAAACACTCAAGGATGTTAAGCATGTTATAGTCCTTTCCAGCCATTTCATATCCATCTGGCCCCGTCACCTCTCAGATGCTTCATTGTTCACAAAAAGCTCTGCGATTGCTATATTGAACTCGTCTAAGTTGGACTACAACAAGATATTGACCAACTCCTCCGAAATCCCCAAGGGTTCCTTCTTTATCTACTGCGACTACACTATTGAGAAGGAAGATTGGTACTTTTCATTGATCAGAGCAACCAAACAGTCTACTAAAACCGATATTGATCCGTCGTTGAGTCCCGAAGTGTTTGCTAAGACCATGCATTTCACCACTAACCATATGATTGATTTAATTCAGACTCTCTACAGCTCCGAGGGCCAGCTTCAAACTAAATGGCTTAATGCATTGATTGGTAGATTGTTTTTAGCCTTTCAGCAAACAGATGTCTTGCACCAGTATTTGATCACTAAGGTATCGAAGAAATTGAATAAGATCAAAACTCCCGGCTTCTTGGATAGATTCGTCATCAAGTCTTTATATCCAGGCGATTCGGCTCCATTTTTAACGTACCCAACACTTAAAGAAATTTCGCCTGACGGCACGATATTGATTTCTACATACATAACATACCATGGTAATTTCTCAATTGAAATCGCTACTAAGGTAGCTATATCCTTGGGCACCAGGTTTAAAAGCAGAGACGTCGACGTTGTATTGAGGGTGACTCTTTCCAAGATCGAGGGTCCGATGTTGATTAAAATTAAACCTCCGCCTTCAGAAAGAATTTGGTACGCTTTTGAAGTCGAGCCTGTTATGGTAGTCAAAATTGAGCCGGTAATTAGCTCGAGGCAAATGGCATACACAATTATTACCAGCTCTATTGAAAAGAAATTGATTGAAGCAGTCAAAGAAAGTTTTGTTTTGCCTCATTGGGATGATATAGTCTTCTATAATACTCAAGATGAAGTTTACCGTGGTGGTATTTGGGATCCTTCCGGTAGAAGCTCCAACAACAGTGACTCTTCTGATGCTAAATCTGAAACCGACAAGTCGGAATTAGACAAGCCTGAAACCGAAAAACACGATACTGACGCTGACGATGATGCTACTAAACTAGACAATTCATCTCCTAGAAAAGCCAAAATCGCTAATACTTTAAGTGATTTGGGAAAACGGATGAAACCGAAATCAAGCTCGAAACTAGATGTTGAATCTTCTCTCGGTGCTGGGAACTTAGCAATAATGGAAGATAATGAGGGCCAGTCGCCTTCAAAACCATCAACCACATTAAATACCTTGAAAAAAATCGGAAAATGGTATTTTAAAGACGAGAAATCCTCCAATGAGCCGCAGTATACCCCGCCTGAAATGATCCTGAGCAGACGTATTCCTCGTAAATCATCCAATGCATCAATTAACGAGCCTGTGATTCCAACCGAAAGATTGTCGGGCCCATCCTACGAGTTTAGTAGATTCAATCCCCAAAGTAACTACAGTAATGGTGGATATAGCTCTAGGCCAAGCCCAAGAAGTGTCAGTAACGAATCAGCTACTAGCTCAGGTTCTAGGAGATCAAGCTCAAATATGTCTCCATTATTAACTGCTTCTTTTCCTTCCAGAGACATCGATCTTTCTTCCATAAATGACGATTTAACCGTTGTAAGTGACAACGATGAAGTAACGTTTGAAGATTTTAATGAAAAATTACACAACTTTTCGAATGAAACATTGAATCAGACATCAATTCCCAATTCTTCAAGTCCGACCGCGAGTGTTAGTGGGATCAACGCTACAGTTAACAACGGAACCCCGATAAACCCAGAAGTCAATAGCATTTCATCTACAAATCCAAGTACCTTGTCAGTCAACAAGTTGACCAGAAAACCCCCACCAGAGTCCCCTCCGAAAGATAATGGTTCATTAGATTCAATCATATAAATATATAGCTTTTAAACATTAAATATATGGCACTAATTATATATAAGGTGCCCATCCTCCGTACATTCGGCTTAGCCTTTCTTCTGATGTTGCTTCTTGAATTAATACATCTACCTGACCATGAATATTCATAGGCAATCCTTCCTTTTCCACCAATCCTCTAATCTTTCGACGAACCTTCGACAAATGTGTTTCTGGTTTTTGTAAACTTTTCCAATCAAGTAAAGGATCGTATAGAAGTGTTTCAAGAATATTCATTAACGGTGCTTCGTTTTCTCTTAGAATTCCTCCTATCACTTCACAAGTGATCCTGAAACTGCCTTCGATTCCACAAATACCCATAGCATCTACCATGTTTTGGGTTAATCTAAATGGAACGATTTCTGGAGTTGGAAGTGTTAACCCTTTTTCAAACAAACAATCAAAATCAATATGTAATACCGAGCCATTTTTTTTAAAGAATAATATGTTTTCACAATGTCTGTCACCTAACCCAATGATATAGCCTACAATAGACATGACACCAGAGGTTCTGATAAAATTATTCCTTGCTAAGTACCAAGTTGTTGGATCAGCAAATTGATCAATGAACCAGTTGTTTAAAATAGGAGGGTTATCATTGCAGACTTTCTTAAATAAATGACAAAGATTGTTAAGAGACTCGGTATTGTTGCTAGATTTACTAGAACTTTTGACCATTTTTTGAGCCTCATCCAATTTCATAAAGATCTTCCGTTCATTAATCTGGTGACCCATTTTCCGGCGTTGCTCATTAACAATACTTTTCATGGTTTGAACATCCGTTACAAACTCAATTACTCCCATATTCTCTGTTAATGCCACCACCGAATAATTAGAAATTTGCAAATTTCTCTTTCTGGCTTCAGTGCTACCGAGAAGCAATCGGTTTATCATAGTTGTAAACTCAACAACCTTCGCATCCTTTCTAGTATCATCTCGTTTAACCATTAGTCTATAAGGTTTATTATCAGAGCCACGAATGGTAATTTGCCGAGGCATTTGTAGAGAATAGAAAATATTGACCACATCATCAAACCCGTCAAAAGTAATTGAACTAGTTTTCGGAAAAGCATTAAATTTGGTACCGTGGCTTCCAGGAAAATCGCTGGTATTATTCGGCAATCTGATCTCAAGGTTAGATTGAACAGGTATAACTAATGAAGTATAAGGATTCGAGAGATTGGTGACTTTAAAATCCTTCGTCAAACTTAACCTCTTGGCCTTTGGTGATTTGGGAATCTTGTAACTGGCAATCTTGATCAAACTATCAAATAATTCTCTTGAATTTTCAATTGTTGTGCCATAATTTGATCCTTCACCCTTAACCTTTCTCAAGATTCCATTGATTCTATCTCTCCGTAATGTGTCGTTGGAATTAGAATGCGATAAAATATACCATAAACTGTGGTGAGGATACGTTTTTATGATGTTGAAAATTATACTAGATAATTTTTCGAATGAAGGCTTATGTTCATGAATTATTCTTGATAATAGCTGAGTAATCGAAGTATACCAGATATAAATAGGAATCGTGTTGAGACACTTCTCTATATCTTCGATTATCTGGTTCAATTTTCTTTCTGCTTCTTTTGTCTTAGACTTCTTTTGCGCAAAATCTAACCAGATAGTAATTAATTTTGGTAAAGCTTCAAAGATAAATGAATTTCCAACAGCCAAAGCTTTTGAGAAGTTACGAACAATTTGTTGTTCATAGTATCCAGTAATATCGTTGGTAGATTCTAGCAATTTATTGTAGTAAACTCCTAAATCATAGTATGGCTTTTCCCATCGATTGTTAAACTCTATCGCTTTCGTATACTCATTGATAATCGAAGCTGAGCTCAAATGATTAGATTCGTCTAGCCACTTGGCATATTGCAACTGAACTCGAGATTTGGTTAGTTTATCCAATGTACTATTATTTGAACCAAAGTCTTGAATTATTTCATTCAATGATTTGATAGCTTCTGTTTGCTTTGATTGACTCCATAATAATTTTGAATACTCGATATTGGCATTTTTATCACCAATAACCATCGATTTAACAATTGATCTCGTAGATATATCGAGCCTTTGATTATCCCGCGCTATTGATGAGCATTGGAGTAAGAGCTCGGAAATCTTACCTTGGTTTCCAATTATTTTATTTGCAACTTGATGTAGCGTAAGAATCTTCCACTGAGATTCGAATCCTTGATCAATATTTTGTAAACGTGCCTTCAAAATCACCTCATTTTCTAACGCTGTTCTTGGTCGCGACAAGATTTTCTGGCCACTTTTGTTCAAAGCATTCTCCTCATTTCTATCGATTATAAGGGCAAAATCATAAATGATATGTAGCTGATTCATTAGATTCGTATTCCGGGAAAAACTAGAGGAAATGGAGGATACCAACGATGAGCCAACCGTCTTATAAATATTCTCCATACAATCTTGAAAGCCGGCAATATTATCTTCGAATAAAAGCTGAATCCCCTTTGCGAATTCGTAGCCAATTAAAGTTTCCACATCTTTAGGTTTTCCTATAGAATTGGTAATAAATAGCCACTTATTTATTTGCATAATATCACCAGACTGTATTGAAGCTTGCAAACCAACCAAAGACCATTCTAATGGAATCGTTGACAAATTAGCGAAGTTCGACTTTGAATTCAAGTTAGTCAAGACTTCTTCAAATAGTCCATGCTCACTTAGAGAATTGAGAAGCTTCGTATTATTGGTAATTATTGATTCATGTAAAATAGAAGGCTCTATTGTGTTATCCATCATACTAGATTCACCAATAACTTGAAAGGTTTCTTGAGCCATCGACCAATTTTCGTTATATTGAAATGTGGACAATTTTTCTTTAAGGTTATTGGTAGAAAACTTATTGAGTACTCCATTTAGGGCATCAAAATCATTGATGTTCGAATACATTAACTGCAAAGTGGATGAAATAACCGAATTTTCCAATTTGATTTCGTCCCCGCTTCTAAAACATTTTTCAATATAAAGAATGGTTCTTTCAAAAGAATCAGACTCAGAAGATTTGATCGCAATCAAATCCATGGGGATATAACCTAGAAACGTATTGACATGGCGAATATGCTTTTTTATTCGATTAGACTCAGCGGTATCTAATGAATAATTATTGATATATTGCGTAGCTGACGATACCCATGCATTAAAGTAGTCCAAAACCTCAAAGACCGTTTGAAAGCAATTTTTCAACAGGTCAATACGATCAGGTGAAGACGACAAAAAGTCCGTATTCAAAATTTGAAGAAATTCGGCTTTAAGGTCTTCAATAGCAGATTCATTTCCATTCATGATATGGCTCAAGGCAACATATTTCAATAGATAATTACACAATGAAATATCTTGATCCTTGATCAATTTAGAACAAGTCTCAAATATAATTTCTTTGGTTTGAGGAACTTTCCGCTCGAATTGACTTAGCAATGGACGTCTCAATAAATTAGATGTTAAGTCAATCAACCAAGAGTCGAATTTCATATTGATTCTAAAACAAGGATAGTTTAACGGTTCAAATCTCGACGTTGGGGCCACATACTTGGAGTTGAGAAGTGGAGTAAGGGTGGATTTAGCAACGTCAGAAAATTTATTCCATACAACAATAAGATGAGCCTGGCTATCGGTATTGGCAGTGTTCTCGTCAAAACCTGGTCCGGACTCTGAGCTACTAGACACTGAGCCAGTTAACACTCGGTTATCCAAGTACATCACCTCCAAGAATCTCTGCATGGCGTAGGCAGAAAACAACTGTTTCACTGGATTATTGGAAGCCCAAAATATCTTCAAGACCATGCCTTCAATAAAGTCAATTAAAAAATCACAGATCTCCTTATAGTCTTTGAAGTCCAGAATCATGATGATTTGATTTTTGATTGATTTGAAATTGAACTTGTTCGAATCTAAAGATCCAATAATGGACAAAACTTTAGCACAGTTAGTTGAAATAGTTTCATTTCTATTCTTGAATTTTGAAGCAGTATCGAGGATCGTACGAATCAAATCATTAATACAAGCTTCAAGAGAGGGATCTCTGAAATATTCCATTTGGCAACTGATTTGGTATTCTTGACAATAGTTTCGTAAGTCTTGAAGAGCTTGCTGTACAACGTATTCGTTACTTGTTTTAAGACGTCTAGTAAATTCCAGGAAAATGCTAAATCGTGGCATCTGTTTAATATTTTTAAACCCTGAAATAGGCATATACTCATGAATGTAATCAAGAAATGGTATAGAAAGATAATAAAGTGAATATCTATTATACTTGTTTTTGATACCTTCATAGATCTTTTTCAAGATTTCAACTGCCACGACTTTAGATTTGCTTTCAAAAGTTCGAAATTTTTGGAAGATTAAGGAAATAATTATATCGATCAACGATATTAAGTGATCAGATGGTAATTTTTGTACAAGACCATTCCAGCACTTTAAAGCCAAATACTGAAAGTCACTGTTTTCTAGTGACGCTTGCAAACAGGTCGAAATTTGCCCTAAAGCTATAGTCACAGACAGAATGTTTTTGTTGATCAAGAATTCAATAGCTCTAAGGGAAGAAATTTTTTCCAAAAATGGTTTTGTTCCTGTAATATGATGCACATTTTCACTAAACTTTTGCACGAGTTCGAGTACATTTTCTCCAAGATGATGTTGGACGTAGTCAAATGTCTCAGAAGGAGCATCGATTCCCTTTTGTTTCATGGAAATCTTAGCCACGTAGTTTAAAGCACTCAAGATGTTTTCTTCGTTGGAAAACTTCTCGTCTTCACCAACTTGAATCTGTAGGAGAATAAACCATGTTATTTCTCCTACTCTTGAGATTAAATCTGCAAGCGTTACCTTTTTGTACTTCGGATTGATATTACTGAGAACACTTATAATGTAGCGTTCGTTGATTACCGGATTTTTCACAAGGTACGTAGCGATTATCCGGGGTAGATTCTTTTTAATAAGATCAGGCTTAGTCATGTTCGAAGCATCGGCAATCTCTTGAATAAAATCAGACTTGTAATACTCCAAAAGTCTAGGTGTAGTATATTCCTTTGTTCGGTTAAGAAAGAACTTCTTGGTAATACCGAGAAGTTCCGTGATTTTGGAAAATATACGGGACTTTTTAATTATTACCTCAGCTATACTGGGCAAGTAAGGAGAAAGTAGCTTGTACGGAGCTAATTTCTTGGCCGATGCTATTTGAATAAAGCCATTATAAACATAGTTAACGTGCTGTTCATTGTTCTCTCCCAACAAGTCAATTAATTTGATAAATAGTACGCATAACCATTCTCCTTTGGAGATGATAGAGAGCTCGACAAATGCCTTTATTGTGGATTCACCAAAATGACGACGGCCATCGCTGGCGAATTCAATCGAAGATATTTTCTTGAATATTAATTTGAAATTGATATCAGTTTGTTCACCTATTGGCTGAATTAGATACATGGGTAATATGCGAGTTACCAACAAACGAACATCTCGGTTTGTATTGGACGACAAGATATGTAACAAGAATTTGAATACAGGCTCGTTCTCAATGTGAGAAGGGGGGTTGTAGCTTGAAAATAGGTTATAAATTGCAATCAATAGACTGCAGCACAACACCGGGTTAGCTTCGATAACAGGACGAACCTCTGGTCCGAGGAAAAAGTTGCACACAATATCGTTATAATACACGGCTATTTCAAGTTTTTCATATACTGGTTTGCGGGATGGATCAATGATTTCGTACGGGTTTTTGTCGAGCGAACCAACGGAACATTTAGTACATTCGTGGACAGCAAAGTTATAATCATCGGATACCAAGCACGGAAAACGACCGAGAGCATTCAACAACGTCAACAACGCCACAGGATTTGAAAACGTGCTAGAGTTATTCAAAGACTTGACGTAATTAATCCAGGTAAAATAGTCAATAGAAGAGTTGGAAATTAGATTATCAGTATGAATATCGGCAGTGTCAGAATCTCTGGATCTTTTGAGTCTTGCTTGAGATTTCAGATTTTCTGTTTCTGGCTTACGGCCACTCAAGTCTTGTTCTGTGAGAAAGAACAAGAGACTATGTATCTGTTTGATGGTGGGATCACTGATATGATCCAACAAATGGGTTCGCAAAGCATCGAGTGTGGGGTGGCCAAACGATGTGATTATAAACTGGTTTAAGTTGGAGGTTTGGTACGGGTTGATGGTCGCTACATCGTTCACGGTGTGACTGTAGCAGTAGTTAATTAGGTGTAGAGCTCTCAAAGGTACCGATATGTGGTCTGTGCCAGTACCAGCTTTGGATAAAACGTTACCGATGTTAATGTATCTTACAAAACTATCATGTATACGCTTGTCTAAGCAAAGCTTGAAAACTTTCAATAGTCCAATCCCAAAAGAAACAGAAAGATTAGAGGATTCAGTGGTGTTAATAAGTGAAGGAAATAATTCAACTATCCAAGACAACAAGTTAGCAATCTGGTTCCATTCCACCATTTCATTTAGTACCAAATTGTCCGTCAGGTTTATGATGAGGATAGACTTCAAGTCATCAATCTCGTCAAACGGAGCCAGCTCGACCAACACGAACCACATCTTACGAGCAAAGCTCTCAAAGCGGAGGTGGAACTGTACTACGTTAATGCCTAGCTTGTTGGACAAGTCAAAGTCATTCAAGATGGTGTATAGATGCACTGATTTGACTAAGCTGTTTTGGAATAAATCGGAGACCGAATCGGCCAAGTTGGCGAGTAAATAGGACAAATCCTGCTCTAATACCAGTATTAGCTTATCACGGATTAGTTTGCGGTACTTCAAGCTGTGTAATTTCGTAGTTACGAGGTTGATGATGTTGATGATGAATGACTTGAGGAGATTGAGAGTCTCGATGTGGCCAGTGTGATAGACAAGATGATCTAGGGCAAACAGCACCGACCATTCATATAGTATCCGTGGAGAATCGTGGGACTCATCGGACTGGACAATTGACGATATATCTTTAGTGTCTAGCTGCTCGTTCAAGAGATGGAGGCGCTTGGAAAGCACCAACTCAAGGGCAGAAACGAGACGTCGAAGCAAATCCCACGCTTCTGAATTCCATGAGTGGCGTAGGTGGAATAGCTTGTCATTTGTGAAGCTGAAAAGGAAGAGAACTAGCTTTTTGTAGTCGGTATTGTCATCGTTATTGATGTTTGATTCGAGGTCAGTGAGGAATAATTCGAGGTCGGCGGCACTTATCTTTGGATTCAGCGACATGTGAGGCCACTAGGACGAGATCTGGGGTATCGGGTACCAGGATATTGGATGTAAAGCGAATGAAAGTGAGTTTACAAAGAACGAAGACGTTATTGAGTTGGTGTAATGAGACGGTTAGCGAGACGGTTAGCGAGATTTAGTGACAGTTAGCGGGAGATAGAGAGAAATAGCAGGCAAGCTGAGATTTTGCGAGAGCTAGCGACAATTTTTCAGGCTGAGGAACACAACAACAGGCAGAAGCAACAGACTGGCAAAGAATTCCGATCTACTCATGAAACCTCAGATCAATCTATTTATCGATAGATCAGTATATTTCTATCCTACAGACGACATACTCCTTCATAGAAAGTTCAGGCACCCCTCTCGCTATCACTGCCACTCTTTTCATCCCCGGATTTTTCAGTTCTCACTGCGAGTATCCTACTGAAAAACAGCCACTTCGCCGTTGTGATTCAATCAGGTTTCCCTGCTCTAGACCATACCTCCCACTACTTCTACTGGTTTACTGGTCTACTTCTCTTCTGTCATTTCTGTAGAATGTGTATTGTACAGCGAAACACTCTAAATAAGTATGCACGGATCGACCCACCGGGTCTGGGTATGTCTCTGGCCCCTACTGACCATAATTATTAGGTCTCTTAAAGAGCAAGATATGCGGTTCAGGAGCATGGGTCTCGTAATGGGCCCAGCCTAAAGACTGGGTGATTCCCAACCCTCTCCATTCTTCTTCTAATAATATTCTAAGCGTACCTGTTTCAGGATTGAAATAATCTTGCGGAATGGCCTTGAGCATATTCTTGGGCAACATTACATGTCTGTATTCATGGGTGTCATCACTGTATCTGGGACTGTAATGGATCATATCTTGGAATTCCAACACTTTGGCTCTTTCTGTGTCGGTTAAAAATCTAGGTTTGGTCATTTTTGGCTAGGATATTTACCTATAAACCTGTGTCCTATAGACCTAATGGTTGTTTGATGTCGATGTCTTTGAGGTGAGTTTGACACAAACAAAAAAACGCGTCGGTGGGCTTTAGTGCTGGAACAGTCCGACGTGAACGAATGGAGGAAGACGCAAAGTATGTGGAGCGTAAAATTGACTGGTGACAATTGACAATTGATTCAGTTGGTGGTGATACTTGTGATACTTGTGTTGATTGCTGCAAGACAGGGGAACATGGGCAACGTCACCCGTTGTACCCGTCCGCTACAGTCGCGTGGCGGGATTAAATTCCAATTTGGCCATTAGCGAGCAGCTGATTTTGGAAAAGGAGCACTGCGGCGTATGGCTGAGAATTGACCGAGCAATGGCCAATATTGGCGGATAGTGGCACCAACATGGTTGGGAAATTAGCGACACATTAAACGTTCACCGAAGTGTTTCGGCGACGCTTCCCGACAGCCTAAGACTATCAGCGAGCACCTCCAGCGACAGATCCTCCTGCTGAAAACTCGCACCTGGATACAAAAAAAAACGCTTCATCTTTTTGCAACTTTTCACTTATAGCTTCCTTCGAACATTATTCAACTTCTTTAGTCTTGCCAACCTTTGAACTTATTGCCACGTTATATTCGCAACCTCTTTGGTATTCTGTGTTTCAGATGGTTTTTTATGGCATTGAAGTTGGCTTTTCCCACTCCGATGTCGTTTGGCAGGCACAAAAAATGGGTTTTCATATGGTAGTCGCTGATTCAGTAGACAGCTCTCTCGATGCTGTAGCTGCAAGCAACGTTGTGCTCAGGATATGTCCTCCTCAAAGTACAAATATATTTAAATATGCTCGTGAAAAGGTAAATGGCATGCGATACATTCGGTACTACGTGCTCGATATTCCGTACCTTGTCTCGATGGACCCCACGCCAGAAGTCATCGGTTGTTTTAAATCATTGGCCTCGGAACTTCCAGGACTTTCACTTATGGTTCCTCTAAATAGCGACCCAAGATGGCCCCTTTGGTGGTCTTGTTTGAAGCTGCTGGGTATAGGTCTTCTGGTACGACAAGATCTGCCCAGTTACTCTGACTACTGGAATACCCAATTTGCTCAGCTTCTTCTTCTTCCTGGTTTCGATACAAATGCAAATACTACTACTTTAATAGCCACGTTTTCAGAAGCCACTGTTATTTTGCAGAATCATTCTCATTTAAAACATGCTAAACAACTCCGTCTGGCTAACCCAAATCTTCTTATTGATCCATTGCAGCCTCTCAGGGACGATTTAACGCTTAGCATATATTCCCAGTTTGAACTAGACTCCAACAAGTATGATCAGTACGAGAAGGCAATCGAATTGGCTCTCCTGGACTTGGAACATCTCTACGATTGTATTCAGGTTTTAGTAGTAGGACCTGGCCAGGGAAAGTTGATTGACAAGCTCTGTAAAGTATCTGAGCCCTACAACGTAGAAATAATGGCCATTGAAAAGAACCTTCACTGTATGCCAATATTGCATCAGAAAAATGCCACTTCATGGCACTCCGTCAAGATTGTCCAAGGCGATATTCGGGATTTCACAGATTTGCAGCCAAACTTGGTGATATCTGAATTGTTGGGTTCCTTTGGCGACAATGAATTGAGTCCCGAAATACTAGCTGGTTTCAATAACAACCCTGCTACTAAAATAATGATTCCTAGCAGCTATACCAACTTTTTGCAGCCTGTATATGCACCTGTGTTGAACACAACAATGCCTTTCCGGCCTTACCTTTGCAACCTTACGAAGTTAATGACATTAGATGAGGCCCAGGAAGGTTGGGAATATAACCACCCGGCATCGTACTCTTCGGAAATTTCCAAGCAGTTTAGATTTGTTGCTCAGAAGTCGTTTGAAATCAACGGCTTTTATGGATATTTCAAGAGCATCCTCTATGGACACTTGGGCATATCGATCTCGAGAAGTGATCCAAATAAGGACCAATTCTGCAACTCGTGGTACCCTATTTTGTTCCCAATAAAAGCCAGCAAATTGGAAAAGGGTCAGGAGATAGTCTTGGAAATGTCGAGAAGGCGAGCTAATTCTAGAGTATGGTATGAATGGGTTTATGATGGCCAGGTCTACAACCAGAATGGAAAAGAATATTTCATCGAGCTATGATTTATCTCTTATTCTAGCACTTTAATTGTTTGAGTATAATTTATAATTTGCAACTGATATTAAATACAATTTAGAATACCACGTCACATTTTATTGTGTCCCGATTAAATTAGTCTTTGACTGGTTCACGTTATCAACTTGATACTTTGAGTTGAACTCATTATATGTGGATCGATACTATCACTCTCAAATTAAATCATTACACCTGGATCAATACCATTCCTCTAGAATTATATTCTTCTAACGACATTCGAGATGGAACTCTGTGAATTCTACTCTCTTTGTTGGGTCCAATATATATAATTTCACTAAAAAGATTTTCGGTGTTTCTAGTATGGCATTCATGCGTTCTACACCTAATTCAATTACTACATTATATTATATTACATTTTATTGTGGTTCCTTCGCCGCTTAAAACAGCACTTCGGTAGTTTCAACCTATTAATTTACACATCTTCAACTATATTACATCAGTATTGGAGCGGTTTGGGCCCAAGTGGTGTGTTTTCTGTACTTTCTTTCAGTTTTTCAGACCTAGACCGTGAAATAGAATGTGAGGAAGAATGTGAAGAAGAATGTGTGTTTGAATGTGACTTGTGCTTGTCACTATCTCGAGATTTGTGAGAACTGGACCTGTGGGATCTATGTGAACGCGAGCTATCTGAGGTCCTGTGGGATCTGTGAGAGTCGTCTTTTCGATCTCTTCTGTCGGAAGTTGAGGATGAGGTTCTTTCTCTGGACCGGTGAGATGTGTGACCATGACGAACTGGGGACCGGTCCCTATCTACTCCGTTTGCTCTTCTGTGCACAGTCTGACGTTCACGTATCTTCAAAAGTGGATCGTCGGCTAGATCTTTACTAGAATCTGCTTTTGTACCTGTACTAAGAATCCTGCTTATCTTGTCACTAGTGTTTCTAGAAGCAAAACTCTTGTTACCTTGAAGTAAGCTCTCGACCTTTTCCTTTCCTTCCAAGAATTCATCACTTCTCTCTATAAAACCAGCATCATTTTTGGTTGATGTGGAGCGTGGAACATCATCGTACATCCAATTGAGTTTGTTTAACTTCAACTTTTCATTGTTGGACAAATCTTTGGTCTGAAAATCATCACCATGTTGTAGTTTGAGTAGATTGATGTACTCTTGTTCTTTGACTAGTTCTTCGTTACGTTCTCTTATTTTTTTAAGCTCTGCTAATTTGGACTGTTCTTCTTCCCATACTTTGGTTTGATTCTTAACAAGCGCAGGGTTCCACGACTTTTTGAGGTTCAAGTCTCCGGCCATGATTGCAGCTATTGACGTTATATGCGATGAGCCGCAAATGAATTATCTAGCGATAACAATTCAGAAAAATAGCGAGAATGGCAGAAATAGAGAGAGTCGCGACTCTATTTAGCGAGAGATCGGGAAGAGTAGCGAGGCGCGGACCCCGAGGTTTGGGGGGACGACCAGTAAAGACAGCCAGCAATCTGAGGCATATGGATAATCTACTTAAACACCTACATCTCCTGAAAGAGTTTGTATATCTGGATGTCTACCTCTTTGCCGCTAAAGATCTCTAAATGTACAGACTTGTGCTATTGATGCGCTTACTTCTTCCGTTCAAGGCTGGTTTCACCTGGCTATTTATTTCTCCGTCTAGCTTGAAAGTGAGCATGACTCAGGCTGGTGCGGCGAGGCGGTCTATACGACCAAGCACCGATATAAGCGGTTCAAGCATGCAACTGTACCAGTACCATCTCTCTAGTAAACAGGTCCAGATCGCGTATATATAAAGCCAGATCATACTCAAGGTCTTGCCTATCGGGTTCCTACTTTCTCTTTATTCCTTCTCTGAATTCCTGTTTCAACCTGCCCCTATTTTTTGGGTCATCGCTCTACACAACAGTCTCGCAAATGCTATCTATTATAGCTATATACCGATAAGCAGTCCAGGGTGCTAGCCTTAACGACCACGGAACAGTACAAAGTACTCACGGTCTAATGCAAACTCCTAGGGAGCTAAACATACCTATTCCTCTTATCTCTAAAAAGTGCCAAAATCCATTAGAAACCATGGATTTTAATGTTCTTTTTTGGTAATTCTAACTGGGTAGTTAAAAATTCACTGACTTTAACTCTTTGATCCCCTTGCATTTGGATAACTTCTCCTAACTCTTCATCTTTGACGATGTTACCGTTACAAGCAAAGTCTTTCTTCAAGACCTTTAAAATCTTCTTCAAATCATATTCACTTGGTAATCCTTGAACAGTGGTTAAAGTCTTTCTACCATTACGTTGTTGGATACGAATATGGATATAGTTGGTTGGCTGAGCTTCTGAATCACCAGTGTCAGCGAATGGGTCAAATGCGTTTAAGTTTTGGATAGTTGACATAAAATATAAAATCACTCGATTTTTTACTAGTATTCTCTGTTTAAGGTTACAGAAGTGGCTGGAAAGGAGCTTTCTTGACTTTATACTGTTTGAGGTTTTTTTTTGTGCACGGAGCAAGTCAGCTCGCTTACGTCAGCCGGCCGTAATCACCTCGATGCTTGCCGGCACTAGTGACGGCAGTCGTCCGCGCACCAATTGACAGCAGGGTTACCCGCCCGCATGATAAGCACCCAACGGTTCACAGCAGGCGCATGTGATCCAAGCACAACATCCGTACCGCAGCACTCCGCATCTGGTGCCAAAATAATTTGGAAAATAGACAAAACGTGAGATGAATTGCCATCGGGAAGTAACAGTGTATAGACACCTGGTGAACATTTAATTAATTGAGAGTAGCCAAATAGCTCTTGAAGACCTGCATTAGACGACAAGTCCGTTTATTCCTTGCATTAATCCTCCAACACATCCACATTGATGTCCTCCAAAACCGACACTCCTCCCCAAGTCGAGGCTATGGCCAAAACTGATCCAGACACCAAGCCAACGACGGATCAAAAATCTAAAATAGTCACAGCCGAACATGAAACTAAAAAACAGGCATTTGTAACAAGAACAATCTGGTCATTGCTAATGATTGTGTTCTTCGCTGTCGTGCTTTCTTCGGGCCACTTGCCGTTGATTGGAGTGGTGCTTGTGTCTCAAATTCTCACCTTCAGAGAAATCATTTCGCTTACCTCAGAACCCGCTAGAGACAAAAAGATTCCTTATAACAAGTCATTGAATTGGTATTTTTTGATTGCTACCTTATATTACTTGGACAGTCAAAGTTTTTTCAACTTCTTTCAGGATGCAATTTTCACCAACCGTTTCTTGACTTTCTTTGTCATCAACCACAAATTTGTCAGTTACTCGTTGTTTATTGCTGGTTTCATTTTCTTTGTATGGACATTAAAGAAAGGTTACTACAAGTTCCAGTTTGCCCAATTATGTATCACTCATATGACCTTATTGTTGGTGGTTTTCCAGTCCCATTTGATCATCGATAACATCTTAAACGGTATCTTCTGGTTTTTCTTGCCATGTTCCTTGGTTATTGTTAACGACATCTTTGCCTATCTTTGTGGAATTACCTTTGGTAAAACTCAATTAATTGAAATCAGTCCCAAAAAGACCGTCGAAGGTTTCGTAGGTGCTTGGATTTGTACTGGTATTGCGGCTACTGTGTTTTCGTTTGTATTGTCTAAAAGTGACTACTTGATTTGCCCTGCAATCAACTTGTCAACTCATTTGTACAACTTTCCTCACTGTGAACCTTCACCAGTATTTATTCCTCAAATCTACCAATTACCTCAAAACATCGTCGAATTTTTTGACGGAAGATTTGAAATTATAACTTTCAAACCAGTTTATTTCCATGCTGCTATGTTGGCTACATTTGCTTCATTAATTGCTCCGTTTGGAGGTTTTTTTGCTTCAGGCTTGAAAAGGGCTTTCGGTATCAAGGATTTCGGTGATACTATCCCAGGCCATGGTGGTATTACTGATAGATTAGATTGCCAATTCTTAATGGGCTCTTTCAGTTATTTATACTACCAAACCTTTATTTCTGTAAACAACATTAATATTGGTAAAGTCTTACAATTAGCGATCATCAATTTATCTGTACCTCAAATCTTTCAATTAATTAAAAGCTTGTTAAGATACTTGAATAGCTTACAAGTAATTGATTCTGATAAATTACAGGTGATCTTTGATATCTTAGACAATTGATTAGTGTTCAGCACTAGATTTTTATTTTTGAAAACCTATGCTTGTGTATATGTTTATCCCCATCTGTAATCATCCGTTTCTTATTAAAAAAATCGTATACTATAATACACCTAATATTCAATTGTTAGTAGACAATCGCCGAAGCAGAGAATAAAACGACAGCGAATGCCAATTATACGAAAGATCTCGGACACAGGCTTGGCACATTGATAAACGGCTAGACGAGTCGATGGTGGGGTGGAGCGAAACCTTAAACCCAGCCTCCATTACATCAATCACCTTCGTTGCTTCAATTTGCCCATGTTCACTATTTTTTGACGAAGTTGCACCCACTCCCAAACTGGAACAAAGCCAGGAACCTGCATCTGCTTTGGGCCGCGAACTGACCAACCTTGGCTGCACTGCGCTCTTTTTCCTGGTGTTCTGGCCCTATTGGGAAGATCCGATCACGTTATAGAACCGTTTTGCTGCGGGTTATGGCCCAATCGAGCGTTTGTGTCATATACGTCGATTACTGCAAATAGCCTTTGCTCGATATTTCCAAACACTTGCTGGTGGATTCGTCCTTTTACAGAGATAGCAGAGCTGTTTTAGAGCGCATGCATGTAAATCAGATGTAGTCGCGTATAATAACACTGTTCTGGAGGTTAAGCCAGCCTGTTTGATGAGATGGTTGCGAAAACTAGAATTAATCCTATGCACAAGCCTGGTTGGATCACGAAATCAAGCGATGCTGGATGGCTTGGACAAACATATAAGTAGTTCGGAAAGTCACAGTATTCATTAAGTTCGTCAAACCACACTTTCTTTAACACAGGTCCCCATACTTTTTACTACCGTCACTTCACGTTCTTTTAATACGGTCTCCACATTCTTTACAACTAAAATCCAGCCAACCTTCTTTATCAATTACTAGTCACTCTTTAACTATACAAAATACTCAATGATCAATCAAATTCCAATAATATTGGCCTTGGTCAACGCTATTAATGCTGCTCCTTTACCTGCCTTGATAACTAGGTATCATACTGCACCTGCAGTCACAACAACTCAAACATACACCACAGGCACAACCACGATATACTTGCCACCTGTGGAATTGTTGATCTCAGATGGTGTCACTTATACCTCGACAATGTCCAATGAACCTTGGGGAACCACTGCATCCACCCGTACAACCGTCATCAACAAAGGTGCAGAGCCTGCAGCCACTCCCACTGCTGCTCCTGCACCTGAGCCACAGACTACGCCTGCAACCACGCAAGCCCAAACAACCCAACAATCCCCAACCCCAGCTCCTGCTCCTCAACCTACGACAACGCCCGCTGCTGCACCTGCACCCCAACCTACCTCATCTTCATCTGCTGCTCCACTTTTCCTGTACTCAGTCTCTACTGGTACATCACCAGACTCCACATTCATCCCTACGCAGCCAACTTTGCCTTTTTCGCAGCCAAACCAAGAGACATCTTCTACGTTAACTACTTCTTCCAGTACACAGGAAACTTCGAGTTGGACAAACCCAGCAAGTTCCACTAGCAATCCACAAGAACCAAGCGGAACTGACTCGGGATCTTTATCTCCACCTACTGCCATAGTATATTCCCCTTATCAAGACAATGGTAATTGTAAGGATCAATCTACCATTGATAGTGATATTGAATATATTTACAGCAAAGGAATAAAGAAACTTCGTATCTATGGAGGGGACTGCAACCTTTATACTGCAACCTTGCCAAAATGTGCTCAAATGGGCATCAAAGTTAACCAGGGATTGTACTTTTCAAACCAAGGTGCATCATCCATTGATCAGGATGTATCTAATTTAATCGATTACGGTAAAACTAACGGATGGGACGTCTTTGACTTCATAACTGTGGGTAACGAAGCTGTTAACGACAATATTCTTACTGCCCAACAGTTACTTAGCAAAATCTCTTCTGTGAAAAGTCAATTATCAAGTAATGGCTATAACGGAAGAGTGACCACCTCCGAACCTCCGGTGTCATTCACTAATCACCCGGAGTTATGTAATTCATCTTCGCCTATAGATATTGTGGGTATCAATCCTCATTCATACTTTGACGCTTCTGTGGATGCTTCTCAAGCAGGTTCTTTTGTCGCCGGCCAAAAGAGTTTGGTTGAAGGTGTCTGTGGAAACAAACAAGTATTGATCACCGAGACGGGCTATCCATCTAAAGGTAACACCAATGGTAAAAACGTGCCATCTGCATCTAATCAAGACATAGCCATTAAGTCAATTCTAAGCTACACCGGTGGTGATGCTACCATCTTGACTACATATAATGACTTCTGGAAACAACCTGGCCCATACGGGATCGAACAATATTTCGGTACTATAACTTTATTCAGTTAGAAAGAATAATAATACAGAAAATTAGATTAGTTTCCAAGTAGCAGATAAATTAAGCCGTAAATAAGAGTTAATATTCTCTAACCCTTCGCTCTAGTTGTTTGGCTTGTTCGTTATATTTTTATGTTTAATCGCATTATTTTATTTCTCTATTTATTTTTACTACTTTAATTACTACATATATTACATATTATACATCCTAGAAATCAACCACCTTGGTTGGAAAAAACTCATCTATCAACTCTAAATAGTAGGGCTTCAATTCAGAAACTTCGTACTGCCGGTCTGTTTTAGAGTACAAGTCGTACGAATTGAAAGCTTTAACTGCCTTCAACATCTCATTGTCGTGCTCATCCATAAGATAACTGTACGCATACTCCTGGTGCCAGGGATAGAATGAGTGGTACCTTATCATAGCTAATGCTTCTGGTGGTAGTACCGAGCTGTTTTTAGCAATATGATACATATACTCGTCGTGACCCCAACTTAACATCACCTTGTCCAAACCACAGTGCCGCGAGTATATTCCGTACTTGGTATTATAAAGTGGATTGAAAAAGTCTGGATTAATCTTAAAGCTTTCCGGAAAGATGATCTTCTTCAGAAACTTACACCCCACTGGAAATGTGTCGCCTACAACGTCCCACTGACCTTTTGAGTCGAAGAAATATAGCAACTTGCCCAAATCATGAATAAGACCCACTAACTGGAACCATCTTGGCTTGTTGTCTCGTCTTATGGCCTCGGCTGTCTGTAAAGCATGGTCTATTTGAGAAAGCTCAGTATCAGGATCTGAGTCGTCCAATAGTTTGTTGAGCCGCTCCAAGCCTTCCCATATCGTCATGCGTGCTCTAGTCTTGGTCTTGAAGTTGATTCGGGCTTGAATATTGTACGCCACCGTCTGTTTTTCATGTTGCTCTTCGTAAAACTGTTTTACTCTGTCGCATGCTAATTCGTACTGACGGAAGGACTTAGAATCAATATTCTTGTATTGTTCGGTAATACTGGACCAATCATCTACTGCACACTCTTCTGCTTCGACTTGGACGCCAGAGACGTTGGTATGTTTGCTCTTTTTCTCAAGTTTAGTTCCAGATGAGCCAGACTGGTTTGGGTCTTCAGGATTGATCATATTTGCTATGGAGCATCTCGGATTGACATCTGATGTTCTGTCAATGAGTTCAAGCCGTGACTTCTGTCGTATTTCGTCTTTTAACCTATTAATATGCTGTACTTCGTTGTCTAGACTCTCTAAGAGGACTCCATCTTTGAGGGCAGAAGTGGGTCCAGGCCCCGAATTTGAGGTTGGTTTTTTGACACAATAACCATCAGCCCGTTCTGATCCAGATTTGGTCTTGCTGACCTTGTTTATTGTCATTTATATTGTGTCCGCTTGATATTATTTATCTGGTTTATTCTGGCTTAAATCTCATACAATTTGATGATCGTTTCCGTGCGGCGCGAAACTTAACCTGGATTAAGACCAGGAAGTAATGTACATAAATGGAGCATGGGCCGTGGGGTAGACTGATAGACGTATAAAGAAGGTAGTAGTTGGGCACTACCCTGAGCTAATTATCATGTGAATGGGCTCTTTAACAGCCGAGATTGGGCCTAGAACAGGGCTTGGAGGTTCGCGGGATTATCACAGAACATTTCGGTTAGTGTGCTAATAATGTAGAAATAAATAACGATGAAAACTGGAGTGAGGAACGACTTCTTCTGTTGTGGTGTTATTAGCTGCCCCAGGGCTCTCTTCTTCATCTCTGTTTCTTTTTTTTTGTCGTTTACTTTCTTTTTTTTTGCAGTCTATTTCCTAGTCGACTTCGATCTTATGAACATTCCAACTGTACATTAATACGTTCTTGAATCAAGAAAGAACATGTCAAACTATCTCACCGTAGTATATTTAAAAAGTAACCACAATTCTAAAAAATACCACAATCACTCTGGTATCCGGCTACATTGATCTATTCAATTCCTTTATGTGCAATTTATTGTCTGCTCATTTCGTTATATTTCCGTTGTTTTTACATATCTTAATAAATACAAAATTGTTAAGTAGAGAGCCTTCCCTTTTCTACTTCTAATTGGTTCTAGGTTCCAAAATTAACTTACCCATTGGAATATCCGAGTGTCCCTTGCCAAATGCAAATACAGAGTTACCACCGACGATGGTTTCCATAACTCTTCCTTGGAATTCCATACCATTATAAGCAGTCAATTTATTCTTGAAGAAAGTGTCTTGATTTTGAATAATGTACTTTTGTTCTGGGTCAAACACCAATAAATCAGCATCAAACCCTGCGGCAATCTTTCCTTTGCGATGGCTCAAACCAACTTGATGGGCAGTGTTGACAGAACACCATTTATTAATCTCTTCAAATGTGATAGGAGGATCAAGTTTGAGCCCTTCAGTGTACAAGATGGGTAATCCGAACCCAACAGAAGAGATCCCTCCCCAAGCTTCAAAGAAATCACCCTTCTCTAATCCCTTTAGTTCTGGAGTACATGGCGAATGGTCCGATACAACCGTGGTTATAATATCATTTCTGAGCGCTCTCCACAATAACTTTCTATTCTCATCTGTTCTAATTGGTGGACAGCACTTGAAATGGGTCGAACAACTGGAGATCTTCTCTGCAGAAAGTGATAGGTAGTGGAAACATGTTTCGGCAGTTATAGGAAGTCCCTGGGACTTGGCCGCTCTAATTAACGGCACTGCTTCATGAGTTGCCAAGTGAACAATGTGTAACGGAACAGTGGGGATTTTGGTAGAACAGTAGATGATTTCGGCTATTGCGGTAGTCTCAAAGTTATCTGGTCTAGATGCTAGGAAGGATGCGTATGACGTAGGGTCGATATCGGCCAATATGGAGTTTTCCTGTTGGGCCAACAATAATGGAGTGTCCGACTTGTGCTTTTGGTCTGCTTCTAAAGACGAAAAGGGTGATTGTTGTGTCTGTTTGTGGTACTCGCTATTGGCTATTCTGGCAATGCTACCGTAAGTAGGTTCAGCTGCAGCCAAAATGGGAGATTTGGCCAAGGCCCGGGCTTGATCATCGGTCAAAATAGACTGATCCATTGATCCAGCATGGTTATGGGGTAATGTACAATTTTCGTGCTCTTCATGATAGTCACACCTGTTACTCTGCAACAAGTCTATGACTGGTTTGGGAGCTCTGCTGATAAAGGAAGCCGACATTCCAAGATCAAAGTTTTCGAGTTCTTTGGTGAGTGACTGTATTTTGGGAATTGCCATTGATCCAGACAAGGGATATCCATCTTCTTCCTCAGCCAAGGAAAACTTGGCCAGCGATGCTATCAACTTGGGCGAATTGTCTACCTGTTCTTCAAGGGTAATGGGGGGACTGCGATGAGATGAAGGTTGCATTTCGGCATGGAACATCAACAAGGTTTTGGAGTCCTTTACAGTTTCCATGGCTTGCAAAATGTACTTTGGATCGATGGCAGGAAACTCGTCGACTCCACTTTCAATCAAGAAACCTTTGAATCCTCTTACTCCCATGGCTATTAAGGGTTTTAAATCATGTAAGTTGTCGGGAACCATTCCACCCCAAAAGCCAACATCTACCCAAGTCTGGCCCTTGGCCGCATCGATCTTGAGGTTGAAATTGGCGATGGTGGTGGTGGGCGGGATGGCATTCAATGGCATATCAACTACAGTTGTAACACCACCCGAAGCTGCGGCTTGGGTGCCAGTTGCAAAGCCTTCCCATTCGGTTCTACCTGGTTCATTTAAGTGCACATGGGCGTCCACCAACCCAGGCATAATAACCAACGGACTCACATCCCGATAGTCTACTGGCAATACTCCAAATAGTTGAAGAATGCGATCATTGGCTGCCAAAACTTGTGGTTGCACATGTAATATCTTGCCAGACTCGATCAGAAATATGATGGTAGCGGGCAAAACTTGGGTACCCACCAAGACACTTGAAGATGCTAAAGCACGAGACATGTTTTGGATGATATGGGTTCAATAATAACCAGGATATCAGTGGTTTAAATAAAGAAAAAGTGATATAAAAAGTAACAAAAATAACAGAGTTATAAACGTACAAGCATGCTTGGAAAACGGTCATAATATGCCACGAGTTTTATGCCCTGTTCACAACTACCTGATTATCTAAGCTGCATTACCCCATGTACTACATGACAATCGGAATTGCAGGGGAGAGCGGTCTGGGGGCTTGGTGAGCAGCATGGATTCGATTTCCTGTTCCAGCCATAATACAACGGGGTAGTTCAGGCGGTGTTGTTGCAGATCCGGTCAGGAATGTACCTGTGGCCAGGTTTCTGTTATTGGATGCCGAGATCTTAAGCCTGCAAGGTCTGCGGAACCTCACAACGACTGAATTTGCAGCGATTGAAATTTACTGATAAGCATATTTTTCAGAAGCGGGAACTCAGATCCGAGCTCACGTGCGCCGGGTCTCGCGATGAGCTGCCGACTTCAGATGGTGCCTGGTCAGAGTATGGGCAATCTGGGGTTCGAAAGAGAGCTGGGGCCTCGATGAGAGCACGGACTTGAGATGGGAGTCGCCTTGTTCTGGACCTGTTGAGTAAGCCGGTGATACAGTGTAGTAAATATGGGCAAGCGAAGATGACGGAACACGCCGATGCACTTCGGCCATCTCCGGCAGGCTAGCGTTTTGGACACTGGCCCGCCAATTGCGTCGCTGCCCGTTGCCAAAAAGGGCTCGCACTTCTACAACAAGGCCCGACGGCCGGGTTCGGAGAGGATTCATATATTGTCATGTGATGTGCCATGTGAAGAGCCGGGACGTACTCAAATGTCATGTGACGACAAATATAATAAACTTCGATGCATCCTCCTTAAGCTTGCCAGTAGACATAGCCCGCGGAATGACGGATAGATACAACTACTCGTTAAAACATCATTAAGCAACTTTAGAATTTCACATTTCCCAACTTGTCTTTTATGACACGTTCGCCTAAAAGGTGATAAACCAACGGCCGAAGCATGCGAGGATTCCGTAAACACAGAAATTCGCAGCCACCGTCAAGTTAATACGTAATTAACTGCTTTCCACTCTTGGAATTGGCAATGCCGTCCTGGTACAATTGGGCCAAGGATTGGGACTCGCTGAACGCGGTTTGGATAGATGGAGCGTCAATAAGCTTGCCATCTTCGTACCACTCGACAATTCTGTTCAATGTTTTTTGTTTCAATTCAGGGTTGTTCTTCAACAATTCAGTGACCCAGAATCCAGCACTGGTTATGTTTTTAAAGATATGTAACGAGGTCGGCAAGATCACTGGCTGCATGGACATTCCCCCATAGGTGAGCATCAACCCATTTGGAGCCAATTTCCTGGCAATTCCTGTAGAGTTTTTTCCACCAACACAATTAAGGGCCAATTTTATTTCACCGTTGGTTTCTTTGGTCCATTGTTTGATATTAGCACCAAATTCTCTACTGGAGTTGTCTTCTTCGGTAATGACTTGGGTGGCACCTTTCTTCTCCTTTAACTCATCAACCAATTCTTGTAAGTTGTCTCTATTTCTAACCACACTGATGGAGTTAATCCCAAGAAGCTTACCGATTTGACTGGCATATTGACCTACGGCAGAGTTACCACCATTTTGGATGAACCAATCCTTGCCAGGGGTCAATTTGACATAGTGGGTCAACATAAGGTAAGCAGTCAAAGGATTGACTGAAATGGTAGCACCTTGGTTGATACTGACACCCTGAGCCTTCCCAGCGTTTTTGGCCTGGTCTGGGTTACGAATGGAAATGAATTTGGATTCATCTTCCAATGCATGGGTTCTCCATGTTCCAAGGTTGACATTGGCGGGAATCACCCAGTCGCCCACCTTGAAGTTGGATACCTTGGATCCTACGTGTAACACTTCAAACAAGCCTTCGTTGCCACATACCAGGGCTGGTTCGGTGGTACCAAACTCTGTGGTTGCCTTTGGTTTAGAAGGATAGACCCCTTGGATCTGGTTGACATCACTTGGATTGATTGGAGAAGCCAATGTCCTGACAATCACTTGACTGTCACCTATTTTGGTCTCGTCAATGTCATACTTGTGGGTGATTAAAACGTCCTTGGGTTCTCCATGTTGTTTGTAAAGAACGATGTGGGAAGTAATCATGTTTCTAATTTGAGATCTCTGAATACTGCGCTTCGATACTGATGCTAGCATTGTTGGTCTTAATACTAAGAAGATGCTGATAATAACTAATTAATGCCGACTGCTACAAAAGTTGCTGTTGGGCGACTGTGTGCAGGATGTTTGCAGCCAGAGGACAACCGTTGGCAACAAACGGACTGGGGATCAGACAATGTGGACAGCAACTTTCCCGACTTCCTGGGCACTAGAATGTTGATGGTGGACATTTATTTCTGTAAGGGCAGGTGTTGGAATTATTGTTAGTAATTGTTTACTTTAACAAGTCAGTGGTGAGGGCTGTATGTTCTAGCGCTCCATACTTCTCCAAACCCCACGCACTAGGTAAGCGTTCTGTCTAGAGAATAGTACGTGTTTTAGCGCCGAAGTTGAAGATCTGTAGCTGCTGGAAATGTACTTAGTTCTGTAGTTAGATTTATGGATTCTTTCTTGCAAAAGAAGTTGTTGATAAACTAATTTGTTTAAACAAGCGGCCAAAAATGTAAGTTTTTCGCGACAATTGTCAAAAATACAAGCTTTGGAGTTGGACATGGATATAACACGGTAGAGCCCAGTTAGGATAATGTATATATCCAAGCACTAGAAATGAACATAAGTCAATCGATTTAAAAGTGTCCTAAATTCAAATGAGTCTTCATGTACTTTTAATCTGACTTTGCCTTGATGTACTACTTTATCAATTTGTCCATAGTTTACTCGCCTATATAAACTATACCCTTCGCGGCTGCAAGTACCACAAACCTGCCTGCTCCAACAGCTAAAATGCTTAACATCGTGGCTACAAGTGGATCTAAAAAGTATTCTAATCGTCCTTCTTTTGTCTGGCCAACTTTTGTGCCTTCTTTAACTTGATATTCTGCATGGTTCCCAATATGAAATATACAAAGTTAAAGAAAACCACCCAAAGTTCAGGCTGGATGAACTTTTGAGCAATCACCAATGAAACGGAAGAGGTGATAAGTGATGACTTAAGGATTGCAGCATAATTGTTTTTTAAACCAGTGCGAACGACCTTGGATAGACGCGAGATCTCCTGATCGAGAGGCGCACCTGACGATCTGTAACCATTGATTATCGACATCCACGCGGTGAATGTGGCGGATAATAATGGAGTTACGGTTGATAAGGAAGTCAATATTTGTAACAACTTCATGATAGTGGTCAAAGGTGGTTTGTATATCTTGTTAATTATCTTGTAAAGATTGTGACTAATGGGTGTTGCAATAAGACTACCGTATATAATCATGATG
The DNA here is from genome assembly GCA_030575035.1 of Suhomyces vadensis. Taxonomy (NCBI): domain Eukaryota; kingdom Fungi; phylum Ascomycota; class Pichiomycetes; order Serinales; family Debaryomycetaceae; genus Suhomyces; species Suhomyces vadensis. Next base: position 327,762 of record JAJMGK010000001.1, on the reverse strand, counting down.
GCCAACTTTGACGAAAAGACATGTTTGACCTTATGACCCAAGATAGTAGATTGCTGATATTCCTGAGTGTATACGGAAGATATGATTTCACTGAGACCCAGAAATGCACCTGATGTAATGGACTTGGTGACTAACGGATAAGCTATCAAGTATCCTAAATACTGAGCATTCAATGACTTGACATTTATCGACATGATGTTTACTGTTGAAATTGATTGATCTGTGAATGTCCTGCGAGATAGCAGATTACCAGATATATGTATTGGCCAGTGGAAACACCAATTCGGTCCACACCGAATTGGCGGGGTTCGGGGGTGTGCGACCCCTCCGGTGTCCGCGGAAATAGTTACGATCAGCGACGCGTTCGATTTGAGTGTTTGGAAGCGAAAAGAGCTGGGGAAGATAACGAAGTGCAGATCTGCAGGTAATTAATGGGGACTAGGGCCAGTACATCATGGGTTAGAAGAATGTGACGAGAGAAAGAGCCAGATACTTGATCAAATCATGCTGCAAAGTTAGATTTCGAAGGGTCTCAGTCGAGTACCGGGAAATAAACTTTTATTCTCCACTTTTCTCCCCGCTATGGAACCGACCCGCCATTAAGGCAGAGTAACACGATGTGACAGATTGTGAAAAACGTAAATGTAGATCACAGATCAAATATTTGCATAGTTAATTCATTGGATCATGGACTATGTTAGCTGAAAACTAAGCAATTCTTTTGAATCATGTTGCGATGAGATGAGGCGATGAGCTTTAGATATATAGTGTGAATAGTGCTATCAAAACTAAGCATAAAATAGCCATCACGCTGTGCCACTATGGCTAATGCTAATAAGAATGTGGTCATGCTGTGACACCTACTAAGCCAGCTTGCGAACAATTAATTGGCCAGTTTAAATAATCCAAGTCCAATTACGTCATTTGATTGAACGAATTTATAGGCCGAATTATTGGATATGTTTTAGCAGGTTTCTTCGATCGCAAAATTAAGGAATTACGAAATGATGATTAATGGTGATTTGGTACAATTCTCTTTGGATTGATATATAGCTTACAATTAAAAAAAATTAAAATATGACGATCTAGAACCTTTATTAATCCAATGTACTCCAAATACCCCGCCTACTTCGAACGGGTTTTAGTAAATTAATGTTGATTAAAACCTAGTTCCTCAATTGTATGATGTTATGTATACGCGGAGACAAACACAAAAACTTTTCGGCGGAACATAGTGAAATCGATTTACACAGGTCGATTATAAAAACGATAAGAAGAAAAATCAGCACTATGATGAATACGTGCATGAAGTACGACACGTTTGTTGGATAGGGGAAGAATATTTCGAGCATCTAAAGAACAAGAAAAACTGTATATTCAGGGATTAAGAGTATTGTAATACCGTTGAAATGGCTAAATCCAAAACAGGCACATTCAGGCCTAACGAACATAGACAAGGGAAAGAATAGTCTCCGCAAAAGAAGGGATCGTACACAAACGTAAAGCATGGGGATTCCCCGTGGAGCAAAATGTGGGAGCTACATGGTCAAGTATACGCTCTATGATGTATCGAGCAGACGATTCATCTGGGGTTGAGATGTAATTGTGCTAAAATGGTTTGCGAAATGATATGCAGGTATTTCGGGGGAACATGATAAAAAGATAAGTTTGTGTTACTGCCGGAGAAATAGATGGAAGAACAGCATAGATCTTGAGTGCGGAATCCCCTCCAAAAAGTAGCTATTTGCGTGTGTGTCAATTTATTTCGGCAGAACACAAGGCTGTCATTTAAATGCTGGTGCATAGTAAAGAAATTAATGAAGTAGCGCAAAGACAAAAATTTAAGTTGCAGAAAAGAATATAAACAGACATTTGAATATTTTTTGTCTGAATGCCTAGAGTCATTCCCAAACTTTGCCCCTCCTTAGGTTTGGACACTAGCTAATCCATAAACAGCACTGAGATGGCATTACTGGAAGTTAAACGGCATAACGGCATACCCAGCTTAGAGCTCTGAGAAAATTGGGAATATCTTCGGGTGTAGATTTCGAATAATTAAGGTTTCTCGAACTAGGACAAATATGTCTGGAACATCAAGTGGGGAAGAACTAGAACTGCAAGATTGCCATTTTGAATCTTGGAGTTGCGAGATTTACAGGTTAATCGATGTGAGACACCTAATTACGTCAGTAGAAATAAGAAATAAGAAATAAGAAGTAGAACAGAAAAAAAAAAATAGAAAAAAAAAGCAAACGGAAAACAAGTTAAGCCTCTCACTAATTCAAGAATCTGCGCTTTACTAGTCGGAACATTCCATCCCAACCTCCGTATAATCCGTGGCATACCAGATTGATCTCCAACTTTTGGGAACCATAGAGACAAATGGACATCGCCTGCCCGTAGTTGTATGTATCTAAAATAAGAATTTGATAGTTGCGGTCATGAACAGCAGCGATTCCGATGACCAGATTACACGAAAGAAGTTTACATGTTAGGGGAAAAAGAAGTTGTGTTTCTCCGTCGTAAGTTTCTATTTCCAACAAAGGTTATATCCATGCGCTACTAGTTTAGTCAAAAACAACCCTGCAGACACGGGAATCCGACGTTTGAACTTCTATTTCAGACACAAATCCTTCACAGTCCCAAAGTTGGCGACAATGCGTCAGGTGCCCCACTTGAGCCCCACCGTTCAACTTTTTTTTTTTTTTGCGTCCATTGCTATAGATATACTATAAAGACGGTGATAAACCCTGGTATCTGGCAATTTAATTAAGGTTAACTATGAGTGATACGAACAATAACAGCTTGGGAGAATCCACTACTCCTGTACCTCAACAGACGAATAATGAAGGGTTCTTTGAATCTTCAGCCTCGTCATTTGATAAAGGTGAAAAACCTAAGGATTCTGACGCGGACTCGCTCGTTTCGAAGTTGGAAGAAGCTGCTGCCAAGGATGTAGCCACCAATATCCTTTCGCAGTATTCAGAAGAACTGGTTATGCAGATGGGAAGAAACTATGCTGCCAAGTACGAATTAGACTCTGATCTCTTCGCCAAGGCCGCAGCCGTGGCCAGAACTCCATTTGACTTCAACTCGATGGCTTTTCTTACTGAGGAAGACAAAGTGGGTTTGAACTTGGAAGCTACCAAGAAATGGCACGTTCCAAAGATGTTGATGGCAGTTATTGCCTTAGGTTCAATGGCTGCTGCAGTTCAGGGTATGGATGAGTCGGTTATCAACGGTGCTACTTTGTTCTACCCCAAGGCTTTTGGAGTCGACAAACTCGACGAGCCTTCTCTTATCGAAGGTTTGGTCAACGGTGCTCCTTACCTCTGTTGTGGTGTTATCGCATGCTGGACTTCGGACTTCTGGAACAGAAACTTGGGTAGAAAATGGACCATTTTCTGGGGCTGTGCCATCTCCGCCGCTACGTGTATCTGGCAAGGTTTTGTTAATACTTGGTGGCATTTATTCATCGCCAGATTCTTCTTAGGATTTGGTGTTGGTATCAACTCAGCTACTGTCCCTGCTTATGCTGCTGAATGTGCTCCTAAACATATCAGAGGTTCGCTTACTATGTTGTGGCAATTTTTCACTGCTGTTGGTATTATGTTTGGTTACGTAGCTTCGCTTGCTTTCTACTATGTCCCTAAAAAGTCTTTTGGTAGTGGATTAAACTGGAGATTAATGTTGGGTTCTGCTTGTATTCCTGCCTTTATTGTGTTATTCCAAGTTCCTTTTGTCCCTGAATCACCAAAATGGTTGATGGGTAAAGGTAGACATAAGGACTCGTTTGAATCAATGAGAGCCTTGAGAGTTAACGAAATTTCTGCTGCCAGAGACACTTTCTACCAGTACGTTTTACTTCAGGAAGAAAGCTCGTACGACCTTTCATTCTTCACCAAGGTCAAGGAGTTGTTCACCATTAGAAGAAATAGAAATGGTGCCATTGGTGCTTGGATTGTTATGTTCATGCAACAATTCTGTGGTATCAATGTCATTGCTTATTATTCGTCTACCATCTTTATCAACTCTGGTTTCACCGAAGTCCAAGCTTTAATTGCATCCTGGGGATTCGGTATGCTTAACTTCGTGTTCGCTATTCCAGCCTTTTTCACCATTGACAAGTTAGGTAGAAGAACTTTGTTGATGATCACTTTCCCATTAATGGGTCTCTTTTTGCTTATAGCTGGTCTTGGGTTCTTGATTGATGGAGAGACTAATAAGGAAGGAAGATTGGGAATGGTAATCATTGGTATCTATTTATTCACCACCGTGTATTCGTCTGGGGAAGGTCCAGTACCATACGCTTTTGCAGCTGAAGCATTTCCATTGTACATCAGAGATGTTGGTATGTCCTGGGCTACTGCCACCACCTGGTTCTTTAACTTTATCTTGGCTTTCACTGTTCCAAAGATGATTGACTCATTCAAGGAAATTGGTACTTTCTGCTGGTACGCAGCATGGAATATAGTTGGATTCTTCTTGGTATTATGGTTCTTGCCGGAAACCAAGGGTCTTGCATTGGAAGAATTAGATGAATTGTTCGAAGTTCCTCTTATGGACAGAGCCAGATACCAAACCAAGGAATTCTGGAACGGTATCCAAACTGTTGTATTGCGTCGTACTGTCGACCCATTACCTCCATTGACCTTCCACAAGATGGCTGTTACCAATCCAGAATGGAACAACAAGGCAGAATTGTCTCATATAGAATAATCATAGAGCTGTATAGTAAATATCATAGAAACTAAATTTAGTATTGCTTGTAGTCATGGCTGCGAAAAAGTGTCTGGCACCAAGTCAACCGTGCGTCAGTGCGAACTCGTAAACTAGAGGGGCTTTTATGGGGAAAAATCTGGAAGAGAGTGGGGCTGCTGTGGGGTCAGCGAGGCTTTGGGAAGAGGTACACGAGGACGGAGTATGAATGGATGATTGTCCTCCGATATCACGAGAGATAACTCTAATATGCGTGGCATTCTGTATTATTCAATATTCCCATGGGGAAATGCCCAGGGCATCATTGTTGTTCAAAAAATCTTGACCGCACAAAGCGCTGATCGCGTGCGAGGCTGTTCTGCCGATATTTGCCCGGTACCCCAAATTACGGCCCCGCGCGTGCCCCACGATATGAATGCTTCCATACTGGGGTTGTAACCACCTATATACAGAAGCCCCGACATTAAGGGTAGTAACAATCTAGCCCACGTCTGTAACCAGCGGATATGAATCTTTAGCTGCGCCGATATATTATCCCACCACATACCCACACTATTTGTTAGGTAGTCGAATGGCCAAGCCCATTTTCCCCGTTGCGCTTCTCCCAGAACACAGCTATTCATGTCTTCAAACCCTCGAACAGCCTACCCAATCCAATCCTTAGCTACTTAATTTGATCCCTCCCAATTACTACCCCACATCCTCCTTGCAGCAAGATAAAAAAAAATAATGCGGGTGTTACAAGAAAATAAGTTAGTGTCTGCATTTCCCCATCCCCTCCGCATAATGCCTCGTTAATCAAGGCTTACTAGGAAAGTTTACCACATTTCTCCTCCCCCAACTAGCACCCAAGTGGACTATAAAGGGAACCCAAAATCCGCAACACTGAAGACTTATTCTAATTATTATCAACAATGAGCAATCAAAACAACAAACAAGAATCAGTAGCGATAAACGATCCCGTTATTGATGCTCAAAAGGCACAGGACTCTCAAGATGGATTATTCGAACATGGATCATCCACTTCTTCGTTTGACAATACCGAGAAGAAACCTAAAGAAGGTTCAGATTTAGAATCAATTCACTCAAAGATTGCCGAAGCTGGTGGTGGTGAGAAAGGTAACATTCTTTCACAATATAGTGAAGAACAAGTCATGAATATGGGAAAGCTTTATGCCTCCAAGCACGGTTTGGACACAGAATTGTTTGGACGTGCTGCTGCACTTGCCAGAACTCCCAGTGAGTTCAACTCCATGCCCTTTCTTAGTGAAGAAGAGAAGATTGGCTTGAACTTGGAAGCCACCAAAAAATGGCATATTCCAGGTAAATTATTTGCAGTTATTGCTTTAGGTTCAATGGCTGCTGCAGTTCAGGGTATGGACGAGTCGGTTATTAACGGTGCTACTTTGTTCTATCCTAGGGCCTTTGGAGTTGACCAGCTTGACCAGCCTGAACTTATTGAAGGTTTGGTCAACGGTGCTCCTTACCTCTGTTGTGGTGTTATTGCGTGTTGGACTTCTGATTTCTGGAATAGACACTTGGGAAGAAAATGGACCATTTTCTGGACCTGTCTTATTTCTGCTGCTACATGTATCTGGCAAGGTTTTGTTAATACTTGGTGGCATTTATTCATTGCTAGATTCTTTTTGGGATTTGGTATTGGTGTGAAATCGGCCACTGTTCCTGCTTACGCTGCTGAATGTACTCCTAAACACATCAGAGGTTCTCTCGTTATGTTGTGGCAATTTTTCACTGCTGTTGGTATTATGTTTGGTTATGTTTCTTCGCTTGCTTTCTACTACGTTCCTAAATTGTCGTTTGGAACTGGATTGAATTGGAGATTAATGTTGGGTTCTGCCTGTATTCCTGCTATAGTGGTGTTGTTCCAAGTTCCATTCGTCCCTGAATCGCCAAGATGGTTAATGGGTAAAGGAAGACACGAGGAAGCATTTGATGCGTTATGCCAGTTGCGTAAAGATAAAATATCCGCTGCCAGAGATTGTTTCTACCAGTATGTTTTGCTTCAAGAAGAAAGTTCTTACGAAGCTCCATTCTACAGAAAGTTGATTGAATTGTTCACGGTTAGAAGAAATAGAAATGGTGCCATTGGTGCTTGGATTGTTATGTTCATGCAACAATTCTGTGGTATCAATGTCATTGCTTATTATTCGTCTACCATCTTTATCAACTCTGGTTTTAGTGAAATCGATGCATTGTTGGCTTCTTGGGGTTTTGGTATGATTAACTTCATATTTGCCATTCCTGCATTCTTTACTATCGATAAATTGGGTAGAAGGACATTATTGTTAATCACATTCCCTCTTATGGCTATTTTCTTGTTAATTGCAGGTTTCGGGTTCTTAATCAGCGAGGAATCAAATAGAGATGGAAGATTGGCTATGATTATTATCGGTATCTACTTGTTTTCCATGGTTTACTCATCTGGTGAAGGTCCGGTTCCATTTACTTATTCTGCTGAAGCTTTCCCATTATATATCAGAGATGTTGGTATGTCTTGGGCCACAGCTACCTGTTGGTTCTTCAACTTTATTTTGGCATTTTCAGTACCTAAAATGATTGATTCATTCAAAGAAGTTGGTACATTCTGTTGGTACGCAGCATGGAATGTGGTTGGATTCTTTTTGGTATTATGGCTCTTACCTGAAACCAAGGGTCTTACCTTGGAAGAATTGGATGATGTTTTTTCAGTTTCTGCCGCCAAACATGCAAGATGGCAAACCCAAAACGCCTGGCACACAATTGAAACCTACATTTTACGCCGTAATGTTGCACCTGTTCCTCCCTTATACGATCACCATAGATTGGCCGTTACTAATCCCGAATGGAATGACAAGACCGAAGTGGCTCATGTCGAATAGATTTTAATTCTTCATTAATACAAGCACCGAATTTATAACCTAGTTTGATTTAAAAATAAATGTTACAAATGAAATATATTACAGTTGAATGTAGAGGTAAAAATAGTAACTGTAGTTAATCCAGCTCGCATATTAGCTAGTTTGCTACTCAGTTTAGGTTACCTTGCCATCAAAGCCACTCGTATGTGGGGATTCAATTCAAATTCAAATTCAAATTCAAATCATTACTATGCTTTACGCTTATCTTTAGTAAGTGTCACAGTATATTTACTACAAACATAAGAAAGACCAGCCACTATTCCAGTTTCATTTATTGGGCTAGCACAGCGTATACTCTTCCATGTAGCCGCATCAGAACAAAAGTTTTGCACCCAAAACAGATAACAGATTTGACTGGCATAGTAGAACTGGAGGTGATTTACATTTGATGGAGACCGCACTTGAAGAACTGTATTGAGTCAAAGATGTCTCAGATTTCAAAATGAACTAGTGCTTGTTGCAATAGTTTCGGGATCGCGACTTACCTGGCTCAGCTTGAGGCTAAGCGTGGCTTATCGTGGCTGAAATCTCAGGGCTTACCCTTCTGTTGGCCATCGTAACATAGGAACTCCGTACCTAACCGTGAACGTAACGTCGGCTAATGTATTGGTGAATATAAACAATCTAGGATGGCAATCTTGGATGCCCTAATGGGAAAGTTGCTATCGCTATAAAAAAATGTCTGTCTGATTCGTGCGGCGCCTAGATTTGTAAAAGCCTTGCGGCGTCTCGGTCAAGTTTACGAGATTACCAACATTGGCAACAGTGTTTACGTATAGAGATGACGAGCAAATATATGCTGTTAGACGTAGTACGCTCTTTGTCTTGCTGATTGCACTGAATAAAGCTAAAAGAGCTAATCGCGTATTACCTGATTTACGGAGCGTACATGAAATGAATGTAAAGTTATTATTCTATGGTTATGTTCCGTTTGTTAATTCAGGTCATGCAATGATATGAGAGCTATAGCAGTAATACAGATAAGGTTTGATAGCATTTTGTATGAAAGTAGTGACGTGTGAAAGCAATTTATAGGTTTGTAATATGATGGTCTATTATAGCAGTTCGTATGTAGTAATTGAGAGGCAAGTAATATTTATTGTTATGTAACAATAATACTGGAATAGAATAGCTTAATTCGTAATTTTCAGTTTCAGTCTATTGACACTTTATTATACTAAACAGGCTCAGATTTAGAACTCAGGCCATTTAATAATAATGTAGCCTCTATTCGAAGTTTATTTTATGCAAAGAATCAGTTACGTGAAATGCTCACAGTACAGTACCAGCATGTATTGTTGTTAATAGACAGGAAGTTTGCGCGTTATATGTGAACAGGAGAGAAGTAGAGATGCTAATTAGATTGTTACGTAATGCTTTCTAGTCAATATCGACGTCTCTTTCAAGGTAGTTTCGTAACAGATACCTGGTGTTAGTATTTGACTAGGATAGTGTCGAGACTATTGGAACAAGGATGAATGATAGAGATCCTTTCGGGTTTGCAGTGCGCAATTACTTGTCAACGTAATAAATATCCAGACTATGCTGGTTTATTGTAATTATATTTAAGAACATGGTTATTTATATGAGAAATTTCGGTTTTGATGATTATTTTGTTGTACTTTGCATATTACTTGATTTGAATAATCGTAGCAATTGCAACTTAATGACGATTGTGCTCCTTTTAATCTCCAACTAGAATCTCACTAACAGCAATATATAAGTGAAATTGATTAATTAATAAAGGAGTGAGTATGATTTTATGAATATTTAGAATAATAATGCCAATTGTCATCTTATAGTGCTGCCGTAAAAACACAAATAGAATTTAAAGTACATATTAATATGATAAATGTTACAAAATATAATATATATTATCTGGTCTAGATAGAACTTGTTTATCTTAAGAAGTCACGCAAGTAAGAACCAAGTTTATTGGCTCCATCTTCCAAAGCATCTTTTAATACATCCAAGTCCTGGTTTGCATTTCCGGAAAACTTTGAGGCAAACTCACGAGCACTAGACTCCAAGTCGCCCATTCCACCACCATTTCCACCACCATGAGGACCACGACCTGCAGTATCTTCTTCTCCAAAGTACGAAGACGACGATATGGATTGGGCACCGCTAAAAGACTGCAATTTAGACTGAGCTTCTTTGGTAGCTTGTTCATCGAAACGTGGACCTCTTCCAAAGAATTCGTCTGAAGAAATTCCCTTTTGCGATCCGTATTTGCTGTTGACCTCTCCAGTGTACTTGACGTCCTTGTATTTTTTCGAATTTGCGTTGGTAGTTACGTTTTCACCATTGGTCATACCAAAACCCAACTTCTGGAATTGGACAGTGGTGCTGTGAATGTTTGGATGGTTCAACGATTCGTTAGACTCGTTAGCAACATCCTTCTTGAGAGAAAGACTGGTTTTCTTGGGAGAGGCGCTCGGTAAGTTAGGGATCGCTACCAGGTCGGATTCGGGAGTATAGCCCAACTTCTTGGCCTCTTCGGCCTCTTGCTTGGCTTTCTTTTCAATCTCGTCAAAATCAATAACTTCTTCAGACTTGTTGATACGTTTGGAAGCTAATCTGGATGTTCTGGGTCCATTTCCTTTGCCTGACAAGATGGATTTCTTGTCGGTTCCCAAACGAGAAGACGACGTTCTGGTGATAACGGGTTGTTTTTTCTTGAACGACAAGTCGTCAGTACTAGCGTTGGGGGTAATATTCTTGGACAGCAAAGGTGAAGGGGAGGAATTGACTGGTTTGGTCCAGTTGCTGAAGAAATCGTCGGATGAGCCGTTGGCCGCAGGAGTCTCTACGTCTGAGGCATCATCCAAAACCACGGCATCTGGGTGTTTTTCAGCATCACGACTAGCCTTTTCTTTCAATCTATCCTTGTATTTCTTGGCTACTGGCGATGTATACTTGGAAGTGGCGTCCACGCCGTTTTTGGAGATGTATTGCAGACCTCCATTTTTGGAGAAAAAGTCTTTGGCTTGTTGATTTCCACCAAACTTGAAGTTTCTCAACTGAATACGTTGCCACAGATCCAAATTGGAAGATTTTACAAACGAAATGTGTACACCCAAGTTACGGTGGACCGACGAACACTCTAAACAGAGCATGATTCCAAAGGGAATCGAAGTCCATGTGGGGTTTTTGTTGGGACAATCAAAACAAACCTGGTTGGCCGGATCTTTTTTCAACCGGTCAAACACCTGTTTGGCTTCTTCTTTGGTGGCAAAAGCGTCCGACATGCTGTGGTTGTTGTTAACGATGGTTCGCTGATACGTGGACTTTTAGGGCGGTGTTGGGTCACGTGAGGTTGTGCTAGGGTCGGCCAGGACAGGATAAAGGTGGAAGAACGGGTGTGGAGTGGGTGAAGAGCGAGGATGATGTAGAGGCAGATGGGGCAAAATGGGTACACGCTTGGAGATGAACAATAGAGAGTGGTCATGGATGTGCGTGCCGTATAGTTAAGTTGTGATTGATCAGATCGTGATTTTTCACCGGATCAGTGTGAGGAAAATCGAAAATTAGTCAGAATTACAGAGTGAATTAGGGAGAATTAGGGAGAATTAGTGAGAATTAGTGAGAATTAAATGGTGGGACGAGTAAGAAGAATTTAGTGGTTATGGATGTGGTTAATATGCCGTTTCTCTAGCAGGTATTCTTGGTAAATCTCTTTGGGCAGGTTTCTCCTTTCCCTATTTGAAGTTCTGTGCTTGCTCTGACTAGACGCGTAGAGGTTCTGATCAGGGCTATAGATTAGTAGCCCGTCTTAGTGCTCACCTTTATGTCTCACCTTTATGTCTCACCTCTAATTTCAGGTGTCTCTTTATACTCTTTATTCAGTTCTTTAATATTATTTCGTACGCTTGAGTTTCTGATATCAATTATTAGGGATCAATTTGGCTCTTCTGATTGTGCTACGATCACAATCACCGTATTGGCAATTTTCAATATTTGCCAGCCAATTATTTTCCGTTTTACACTCTATTCAGTTCATATCCTAACGTACTGATCAAGCAGTGACAATATACACACTACTGTTTCCCGTATTTTTGGTTGTCGACAGGCTGTCGATCGCATTTTGGGATTTTCATTGCCATTCTCTTGCCTGCAAACTCATTAAAATATCGATTCTATTAATGAATAGTTTTTTCCATGATAAACTTAAGATCTGATATCTCGCCTCTTTACATCCAGTTTTGGTATATTTCACCTCTTTACATCAAATTTTACTGTACCTTTTCTTCGTCTATTACCCACTTTTCCTATCACTTGCATCTTCAATTCACTTAACCTATTCTTCCCAGCACTCGACACTTATGCTAGTTATCCCTAAAACCTTTAACTATCTATTATACACATTCTCATTTCGCTCAGCACTCCTTTCCTAATGCTTATCACAAACAGTATGCTGTATCGACTATAAGCTTGGATAGTCATCGTTACCAGAGTCATAACTAAACTCCATTTACAAATGTTGAATGAGACCAAGAAAACTCCCAATAACTGCAAATTAAAATTAAAATCTATTAATTGTTGGTCTTTTCATACTTACTCTCTGTTACTCCTACGCCCTTTTCCTATTCTACTGCTTTTATTACTATGTACATCAGTGGAATGGACGTGATCCACCACGGGCAAACTCAACCACTTTCCAGCCTTCAGTCACCGCATTGTCAAACTCTTCTGGAACCCGGGTCAACACCATGGCATATGTACTAAGTTGAATATGGTCCTCAGTGCCGGCTGCAACCTCTCCGGTCTTAGCCTTACGGTACAAGTTGATTTCTTGTGCTCTACAGCTAACAACCATCACTGGAGTATCGTTGGGTTGAAGACTCTTGCATGTAACAATGTCTACACCTCTAATGTCCAAAATACGTCCGTCGGAAAACAATCCTTGCTGGATAAACTGCTTATTGTTGGCTTGCCACACATTGAACGGAGCTTCACTCAACCATTGCTTCAACACCTTGTCGTCGTTCTTGATATAAGCATCCAATAATTCAGGGACAATATAGTTGGTTAAAGTCTTTTGGAAATCAACCACTTTGAATGAAGGATCCATAAGCTTGAATTGCTTAATGACCTTGGCTTGCTCGGTTTCTGCAAAGAACCCAGCCACTTTTTCAACTATGGTTCTTAACAACGCAATCAATCCGTTCTCTGATTCATCCCACTTCTCTTTCAAGAACACAAATCCACGGCCTATAGGTGATTTCAATTTGTAGTCTTCCCATTTTTCTCCCATACTTGGTCCACTGGCCTTGTGTTCGGTAGCAACCAAAGCTCCACCAGCATCTTCGTTCTCCTTTACTGGACCTTGATAGTTACTCTTTAACTTACGTTCCAACTCTTTCTTTCTCAAAACATCTCTTTGTTCTTTGGTTAAGAATCCTCCATAAGCATTGGATGATCCATCATCAATTACGTCCGATACATCCTTGTAAACACGAGTTTGTCTGACAGGATCAAAAGCCTTGTCAGCAGCATTTGCACTAACTCTGACAGTGGTACGTACACCATGGCCAACAGGCGAGTCCCAAGCCTTCACAGCAGCTCCTCCAACCACTCCTGCCGTCTTCTTGACTACTTTTCCAGCAGCACTGGTACCCTTTTGGGCTCTGTCGTAAGCTTCTTTGGCCTTTTTAAACGCATCTGAATCGGCTACTCTACCAGATTCATCCTGTAATGCCTTAACATTCTCCTTTAATTCGTTGGATTTTTTGACTTCACTTCTAAAGGTTTCGAAGAAAACTTTAAGTGGCGATTGAGGTTGGTCACTCTGGTTTCTGGCACTGGAATGCAAGTTTTTTATTAAATTGCGGGCCGGACTGGGTCCCTTTCTTGTTACTGACCTCAACATTAGTACAATATAGGGCCTGCTACTAATTATCCTGGTATAGTGCCGGTACTTCTATGCTTGAGTGCTGGTGGCTAAAAAAATTTTGAAAATTCACTTTGGTAAGCGCACGCTCCTATTTTAATGTGAACAGAATGACCGCCAAAGGAAGATCTGGGAGTGGTAAGTGGATGTGTTTGGCAGCTTGGCAGTCAATAACCTGTGGGTGCTTAGTTGCCTTTGGTTAACCCTTGTGCTTCCCAATCGTACTTGTTACATATTGGATATATACAGTCCAAATGGGTCAGTAGCTACAGCCAGTAGAGGAATGAAAAGACAATACTCTATGGGTTCAGACGTTAGCGAGTACATCTTGGGTTTCAGAACCGAGCTTGAACCCTTGGAAACTGTAGGCACTGGAGCTTAAACTTAGGCAGGATCATATAATGATATTATATGCAGGTTTATTAGATAAGTACTTGAATGCATAGGCGAATAACAGAAGGAGAGACATGCCGACTGGCAATAGAATCAGTGGCGATGGAGTTGCCATCAGAAAGCTCTGGACTAGGATTTCCTCTCCGGTGTTTTCAATGACGGCATGAAATGTTTATGTATATGCAGGATACCCCGGATATTATGGAGGCAGCTTAAACTAAAAAGGTTGTGACACGAAGACTCTCAGAAAAGTGAGTAGCATCTAAGTCAACATATTAAAAGTCAATGTCTGCTATTATTCAGCCTTAATGGTATTGTTTTCAAACTTTTGAAAATCCTAATTTGCTACGAAATAGTCCAATAGAAACTTTACTGATTAACTTATTAAAATATATAGACTGGTGAAGAAATGTAATCATATCATCTAATATATTAATTATTTCTTGATTTACTGGTATATAACTAGTTGTACCCGATTGAAAATACTAGAAAACCGAAATATTAATTAGAATATTGATCTCCAGCTATCAGCTTGAGTATGTAATGGCAACTCTTTCCACGAGCTTAAAAGAGCATAGTTAGCTTTGGATTCAAGTTATTATTCGAGCTGGGGTTTCGCCGAATCTCAGTAGCTCAGTATTTCAGTATTTCGGCCCCAATATTATTTTACAAGTAATAAGATTTATCTAGTCATATTATTTAATTGAACCTAGTCATTCATATTAATTCGGTATCTAGTCCTTCTCTATCAGAGTACTAGGATGTATTTTTTTATTACCTTTTCCAGGTATCCCACAAGCGGACTGCTTTTATGGCCCCAGCAGCAGCTATACCTACCAATGCCCCATACTGAATGTTATTTAAAATACGGGCCTGGCGCTGCTCGATATCAATGGCCTGAGAATACCTTATATCATCCCTAAATGAGACCATGGTGTACAAAGGAATCCATTGAACGAATCTACCATTTACGTACTTACCCAAGAAAGTATCAATCTTTTTACGAGTCAAGTACCATAAGCTAGTGACTTTGGACGACATTTCATGGTAGTTATCCAATGCCAACTTGCTTATAGCATCCAAATCGTTCTTCCTGACTTTGGAATAGCTGCGGAACGCCTGGGGGACGTCTCCTCCATTTTCGTCGATCAACTCCATCAATACTCTAACGTCTTCAAACCCACAGTTCATTCCTTGTCCATAGAACGGAACCATGGAATGGGCAGCATCGCCAAGCAAAATTGCACGTCCATTTGAGCTATGGTAGGGATATACCAGCACCTGGAGAAGCGAACCTCGAGGATGCTCGTTGTACACTTGCTTCAACCGAGCCTCCCCAATAAGACGATAGGCATCGGGGAAGTTGGTTTGGAAGAACAGGCACCATTCGTCAGCACTGGTAATACTCTCGATGACAGACCATGGACTGAAAAAGGTGCATGTAAAAGAACCGTCCTTGTTGGCCAAAGCTATCAACATATAGTCACCCCGTGGCCAAATATGAAGATGGTTGGCATCAAGAGAAAAGGGTGCCTTAGGGTGGTTACTGGGAGGAATGTAGAGCTCGAGATATTGCATGTCTATGTACTCCTGAGAAAAGTTCATTCTCATAGATCGTTGCAATTGGTTCCGAAACTGGCTGTGGGCCCCATCAGCACCGACAATGTAGTCGAATTCGAATGTTCTTGAGGCTCCAACCTCGTTAACAAACGTCATCTTGGGAGGCAGCTCATCGCTACGCAACGAGTTGTCAAACGATACCAACTTGTGATTGAACAACACCTTGATGTCAGTGTGTCTGATTTCGTCAAGCAAGCATTCGTTGAGAAAAGAACGGTCAATGGAGTTGATGGCTTCACCGAACAACCCATAGAGTTGGGACTGCTGGGACTCGCCCGTATGGATCATACGACCCTTCATGGGAATAATGTGTTCCAAAACCCTGTTTGCCATGTCTTCGTCTACGTACTTCAAGGCCCGTATGCCTCGAGAGCTGACTGCCAAGTTGATTGACCTAAGGTTGGTGTTCTTAACTTTCTTGGGGTCCTCACGGTACTCGAACAACGTCACAGAAAAACCTTTGGCCGCAAATGCCAAGGCTGCAAGACATCCCACAAGTCCCGCACCCACGATACCTACACCCTGTTGGTGGTACTCGTCCGAATCTTCCAAACTCATGTAGTAGATGGTATTAGTTGATGAGTGCTTAGTTGATCTGGTTGATCTGCTGATGTACGATTTTTCTGTCGTCACCGCGATGCGATCGTAAGCGTGGAAGAGGGAGGGTTACGATAGACAGATACGTCACCGTACTACGAAGTAATGATCCTGAGTGGAATGTACGTGTCTAGAGTGCTGTCAAATATCCTAGCAACCCTTGCAGCTTCTGGAGAGTACTCGATCGATTGGTCATACCCCAAAGGGTTTCACAGCATTTCCCCTGAAACCCTTGCTGGTGCCCTCCCTGCATCTCTTACCAAAACAGTTGGTTTTTTGCGACGGAGGGTGCGCATCCCCTCGCTAACGACTCTCGTCAACTTGGGTCTGGTTACCGTCTACGTATCAATGTTTTCTATTCACGCGCTTTCTCGTACACATCGCTCTTATCATGGTCTTGAACAGGAAAGCGATACTCGTTTCTATTTAGTTTGCTTTCTATAGGGTTGCCTTTACTACGCACTTTGTCTTATCAACTCGTATTTTCCCTGCAACTACATTCCTGTGGTCTACTATTTTTTCAGTATCCTTTTCAATACTCTCCTTGTTTGTTATTCTCGTCTTAGTGTTCCTTCTTGTTGTTTAATTGTCACAATAGACTATTTATCTGTTCTGTTTTCATCTAACCTACGATTGACTCTACAAGTTTACATTAGTTTACATTGTTTTCACTACGTTCTAGGCCAGTCTTCTGGAATATGACCCACTGTACAAGTTCCTTAGTCAAAAAGTGTCCTTAAATAATCGCTTCTTCAATTTCCTCATAATCTGCTTATTCCGTATATGGCTAATTTTGGTTCTCCTTCTATTCAGGTCTCAGCTAAGTATACTAGTCTGATATCATATTACTTAGTTAGCTTCACTCTTCACCGCATTTTCCGAAATTGTATTCTTACTTTAATCGGTTTACTTCTTGGACTTTACTGTGCTTCACGGGCCTTCTGGCGTCCTCTCTTCTGTAGGATGATCTACATATTGACACATCTTTTACATATTCTCTTATTCCCCTAAATACTGACTTCTAATTAGTTTTCCCTAAGCATTCACCTTGCCCAAACGGCTCTGTTTCTCGTCCACCTTCTGGCGAAGCTCGGCAATCTGAGCTTCCAAGTCGCTATTCCGCTTCGAAAAATCCTTATTGGCCTTAATGGTGTTCTTTAAGTTCTCCTGCATCGTCAAACTATCATACTTCTCCTGTAGCAGACTCTCAAGCCCCACCAACTGCTCATTTTGCGCCTGCGCCTCGGTAAGACGTCGGTTAAACGATTCACTTTGCTCCAAGATCTCACTGTGCGTAGTCTGAAGGTTGTCTAGCTGGTGATTGATCTCGCCCACCTTGATGTTGAGTTCGTCGTTGATTTCTTTCAAGTTAGTGAGCTCGTTACCAATATTGTTAAGTGAGTTGGCATGCATGAGATGGTACTCATTTTCATACTTGACTATAGCAGGTTGGGGCTCGGACTCCAATACTTGCGTCCAGTTAATTTTCATGGAAAACAACTGCTTTGAATTAACAAATTCGTTCAACTCGTCTCCTTGAAGCCCTAAAATGTGTTGCTGCTGTTGAGTAAATACCCATACTATGAACCGCAAAACAAAGTCAAAACCTTCCACCACCACAAAATCCAAAAGCTTCATCAACACTGCTGGATCTTCAATCTTGGTATCAAAGAAGTTAAAGAGCACCTGTTTGTATATGCTGTGGAAACTGATTCCTTGAACACTCATGTGGCTGAACGCATTTGGCACCAAACTTTCTAACGACCGGTTGATCTTGTAGTAGAATTCATTCTTGATAAGGCTGACAAACAACTTGTTGAGCTTAAGAAGAAGAAACAATGTTTCCTGGTCGTCCAACCCCGTCAAATTCTCAAGCAATTTCGAAATGTGAATTACAAACGTGTTGGGAGGCAACTTTTCGGTACTACCAGTTTGGTCTTCAAGCTTAAGTCCCACAGAGCCTCCAACTATTTCGTTGGTATAGTAATTGAACGTACGAAGAACGTCTTTCATGTTATCGTCAAAGTCAAGCCTCTCGATGTAGCTCTCCTGACTCCTGCTTCCAGCGGCCGACTTGGCACGCTTGACGAGGTTCTGGTAACTTTCCTTGTTGTTGAACTTGTAGCGGATTTGTAAGACTTTAGAATAAACCAATGCTCTTAAATCATCGGGGATTCCGGCCACAATGTGGGCTTCGATATCACTAACTCGTTTCTGTGCCACCAACAGGCCGTAGTCTTCGATGACAGTGGCCCAGAACTGGTATTCGGGATTGGCGGAAGGATTTTCACTCACTATAGTATCCAATTTGGCTTTGAGCGCTTCATTGGCTTGGGTGTTGAGCGTAAACAAGTCGGACGCTTCGTTCATCTGGGGTGACGAGTTGGTTTCGTGCTGGCGGATCATGGAAATCAACGAAATGTCGCCCGAAAATTCGTACAAGCCATCGATGCTTTGCAATGTGCCGCTCAGTGCGGTGGTACGCTCTCCTGCCACGACCTGGGACGTGTTGGGGGACGTGCTGGCCGATTTAGTCATTGTTGTCTCTTCCCACAACCTGGTGATTCGGATCGCTTTTAGCACCGCGCGCACGTGACATGGGTGCAAAAAGGGTATGGCTGTTTTACAATGACAGAAGCAAGACTACGGGAGTTCTGTGGGTAGGTGTGCCTGTATGACGTATATTAGTTGGTGGGGAATGGTGTTTGTATGTGTATTACAAAATCTTTCTGCGTTTGGATGGGGATCTCGGCGCCGGCGACGAGGGATGACGCTCCAGCCGTGACAGACGGTCTTTGGAGCTCGAAGAACTTCGAGAAGACGGGCTCTGGAGGCTGGAAAAGTCGGTTTTCTTGGTGCTAGGGGATTTTGACGGTGTTGATTTGTCTTTACTAATAGACAATTGGTTGACTCCATCAACACTCTGGTCAATGTCGTCAGAATCGTCCGATATATGCCGTGGGTTCTCTTTCTTAGGCTGGAGAGGTGCGGCGATGATTTCTTCAAATCCTTCGGACGTAGCATGAAAGAAGGTTGGCGATTCGGAACCGGAGACACGTTGGTGTTCAATTTTGAAAGGCTGGTCCTTGGGCCTCACGGGAACGCGGGATTTCTCCTGGAGATTCTCCATCGTCTGGGCAAACTTAAGCCAGTGCAGTTTAACCACAGGGTCCAATTCAGCAGCCCCACTAATATCGTCTACCAACGTAGCTACGGCTTCCACCTGGTCACCGGGTATTTCTACATTTCTCTTGTCAAATACTTCATTTAACAACTCTACTACGAATCCCGATAGCTTCTTTCCAGCAAACTTCTGCTTCAAGCCATGATTGGTAAGAACATGTGCCTTGGGATCTAGTGTACGAGTAATGGAGACTTCCGGATCTTCTTCAGCAGCTTTTTCTCCAACTACTTTATCTTCTCTGTCCTTTACCTCCTCTTTCGCTTCCTCCTTGTGTCTCACTTTGCCGTTTTCTTTCTCTCGCTCCTCCTGCTTCTCACCCGACTTGTTTTCCGTTTCTTTGTCCTTCTTCGATTCTGGTTCTGGAGTCTCTCGAAACTCTATGACCTCAATATCGTCCTCCGAATCGTCCTCGGGTGTTGTTTCCGTTCCTCCCTGCTTCTTATGCAAATTCATTAAGATATCTTTGAGCTGATTCCGCATACTGTTTCTTTCTTCGGCAACGAACATCTTGCGAGTTGCGTTCTTCAGGTACGAGCCTCGCCATATCTTCTCGCATTCAGGTACGTTATTAAGCCACTTTCTTATGTTGTAGATAACATGGATTCCGCAATCGTTGAAATTGTTTTGCTTGGGAACCCGAGCCGATTGCACTCGTATTTGAGTCTTGACCACCTCGATATCGTATTTATCCTTGCAATAATCAATAATAAACTTCTTGAGTGGCCAGCTGATATTCTTGTGTTTCTGGCTCAAAGAATCGAGAACAAAGATCTCCACGGTGGGCTTTCTGGCGCTTTTTTCTGTTTCTTCTTCAGCTTCACTTCCGTTGATGGTTTCGTCCGCCTCATCCTCGTGCTCCGACCCGATATTATCGTCGGATATGTTGAATTTGTCGTATTTTTCTTGAGTGTCGGGAAGTTGCATGGCCTTCTCAAGCTGTTTGGTCACCAAATACTCATGGCTTGTCGGGTCCACGGGCTTTTCTGTTTCTATCTTTTCCTGTTTATGCTCTTTCGGTAACAATCCCGGCATGCCTCGTATTATACAACAGTACCAGTGGGCATTTTCGTTGATGGGCATGACGATGTACGGATATTTAATCAAATCTAGCTTGCTGACCCACCGCTTGATGTTGGCGTAGTAGTCTGGCTTTTCTGTTTCAGCTCGTGTAACTAGCTTGGTGAAGAAGAACGAGTTGAAGGCGTAAATTTCGGCCGGGTCCATCAAATTCCTGTTGCACACCTGGTCGATTTCGTACTCGATGAAGAAGTCTATCACTGAGTCGTTGATCCAGTCATTGTTGTACAAAGTCTTGAAGTCCGAATAGCCGATAGTGAACGACTTGTTAGAGCCAAACTTGTGCTTCAAGTCTGGCGTAAACTCGCTGGGAGTTTCACGTGGAGTCAATATTAGGTCCTCGTTGAAATTCCGATCTTCGATGCTAATGGGCATTTTGGAATTGTTTCCTTCGGTGTTGATCTTGGACTGCGAACGAGTGGACCTCAGCTGAAGTGGGTCAAGCCGGTCGGAAGTTTCCAAGCCAAACATCTTACGAGGCGAAATGCGCTTGAAGCTGTCGAGAACGTTCTTTTTGTGCAGCTGAGCCTCACGATCACTACTTATGGACTTAATGAGACGCTCCAACTGTTCCTCGTTAATGTTGGAGTTCCAGTTAACCTCCCAGTACGTCTGGTTTTTGAAGAAATCTCGTAAGAACTGGTCCCTGCCAGAATGCTTGCCTAATATGTAGCCTGCAGTACCCTGGAGGAGGATAAACACCGAATACTCAGAGAAGTAGAACGACCCCAAGTGGTGGTCACGATCCAAGACCAAATTGTCAAGAACCTTTTCCCTGGAGGTGAAGTACAAGTGCTTGCCCAGTTCTGAAACCTGGAGAAATAACGTGTCAAACTGGTTGCTGCGGTAAACCTTGTCATTGTAGGTAATAGAGCGTAGTTCGAGCCAGATCTGACCCGGTCTGTTCAATCCGAGCTGGGTTATGCTGATGGAAGAGCCAAACACATCGGTTCCCGTTACCTCGGGGCCCATACCACCACCGTCTTGCGTCTTGGGGTCGCTTTCTATGGATTCAAGGTGGTCTTGGCCTTCAGCAGCATCAGAAGTAATCTCTGGGCTTTTACTGCTGCCTTTCGGGCTGGGTGTGTCCGTGTTAGGGGTTGGGTGTCGTATCAAGGCCAGCTTGTTGGAACCATTGGACGTGGAATTATGTGCCCGAGGCAGACCTTGTTCAGGGCTGGACGGAACATGATGTTCGGTGGAATTGGTTCTTTCCAACTCTTCTCTGAGCCATTGTGCCTTGCGTATTTCGTGGTGGTTCTCTTGCAATGGACTGCTACTGGTCCTGGGGTTAGGTTTCTGTGTCAAGTTACTGATGGGTCGGGCTCCCCCTCCTTGTTTCTTTCTGTTGATACTTAGAGAATTGAATGGCTTGTCTCGTAGACTTGACCGATTGCTCATCTTTAGTCTTGTGTCTGTATCCCGTAAGCTATGACTGAATGTTTGATCCTCTGAAATCAACTCATAAAATTTTGGCTTTTTTGTGAGATGCGATACACGATGGGGAGGGAAATAACTGGAAGAGAACAGGATGTTGCGATAAAGGGAGGCCAATGTCCATGACATCACTACTCTACGTCATAAATAGTTTCAGGTAAAAATCTGAACGGTTCAAGCCTTTTACCGACAGACCAATGCCACTGTAAGCCAGTCTCACTACAGACCGTCTTGCTGTATAATAGTTTGTCTCGAATTTGAATAGACTTACGGAAGCAGTAGAATTGAAACAGGGTTCTTGAGGGCAAGGTTGAAGCTAGCAGGGTGTACATGTATAAATTTGACTACAAAATTCTGGTACCACGTAATCAATTGTAGTTTGTCGACAGAGCTGTTTGCTGTTGTGTGTGTTTTTGTGCCTAGGAGAAACTGGTAATGCGTAGTTGCACCCAAAATGGCGATGGCTGTAGGTGCTGAGTTCACGAAATATGTTAGACCAGTCTACCTAACACGTATGTTCTTGTCAGAATGCTAGGAAGCTAACTAACACGAATGTTATTGACTATTCCTTGTTTGGTTGTACAAGTACTGAGCTCTATTAATATTGTGCCTAGGCAGTGAGACTTGGATCGTAACCTTAATGTTGGTCTAGATGATTCGACAGGTTACAAAACACGTAATCTCATTGAGCTACATCTAATATCCTTCTATGTCTTTCCTCCTCCTCTGGCTTCATCTTCTCCTTTGCTTCAGCCGCTTAAGTGATGTTTCTTCTGCCACCAAACAGTAATAAGCGTGTTTTTTCCAGTAACATCGTGGTATTATCCATCGTGGTATTATCCATCGTGGTTTCCTTAATACGCATTGACTACTGCCTATATCTATTTAATTGAAATATAACTTGTATTCATTTATTACCAGTATTATTTCCCCCTATAAATTCCTTTCTATTGCTTGTTTCTACTTCCTTTCACCACCATTATTTACTCCAACTAAACTAATCCCGTCATACTGCCTACACGACTCCTTTACCCCCTTACTTCTCCCCGAACACCTCTGCTGGCATCCGTCCATCTTTTGCAGCATTGTCGTGCGCCGCCCACTTTCTTTCCTCGGGCACGTGATCACGCTTCCTGGTGGCGACTTGCGAAATTAAACCTCTCCAGATTCAAACTCACAGTACACAGTCAGATTATCGTCAATATGGTAAGTATCTTGTGAATTACGGACGTTCCTTGGCAATCAGAGGCACTTTATCGCAGTCGTCCGTTTTGCTCCAAAAAATAACAAGTTTTACTAACATATTTAGGGTCAAGGACCATCTGGAATGCCTGGAGGCGACAACTTGAATAAGAAGAAAGATGACAAAAAGAAAGAGAAGCCAAAGTATGAGCCACCAGTAGAATCAAAGTTTGGTAAAAAGAGAAGAAAGGGGCCGGATACCGCCGTCAAATTGCCTGCTGTGTATCCGAACACCAGATGTAAACTTAAGTTGTTAAAGTTGGAAAGAATCAAAGATCATTTGTTATTGGAAGAAGAATTCGTAACTAATCAAGAAGCTTTCCAACCTACTGAAGCCAAGCAAGTGGAAGAACGTGAAAAAGTGGACGAATTGAGAGGTTACCCTATGTCAATTGGTACCTTGGAAGAAATCATCGACGATGATCATGCTATTGTCTCCAGCACAACAGGATCGGAATACTACGTGGGAATCATGTCTTTCGTAGACAAGGGATTGTTGGAACCGGGCTGTTCAGTATTATTACACCACAAGACCGTCGCGGTGGTCGGTGTGTTGCAAGATGATGCCGATCCAATGGTGTCAGTGATGAAGTTGGACAAATCACCTACAGAATCGTATGCCGACATTGGAGGATTAGAATCACAAATCCAAGAAATCAAAGAAGCAGTCGAATTGCCATTGACCCACCCTGAATTATATGAGGAAATGGGTATTAAACCTCCCAAGGGTGTTATATTGTACGGTGCTCCAGGTACCGGTAAGACTTTGTTGGCCAAGGCCGTTGCCAACCAAACAAGTGCCACATTCTTAAGAATAGTGGGTTCAGAATTAATTCAAAAGTACTTGGGAGATGGTCCAAGGTTATGTAGACAAATTTTCCAAATTGCCGCCGAACACGCACCATCCATTGTGTTTATCGATGAAATCGATGCCATTGGTAGTAAGAGATACGAATCAAGCTCTGGTGGCGAAAGAGAAATCCAAAGAACCATGTTGGAACTTTTAAACCAGTTGGATGGTTTTGACGATAGAGGTGATATCAAGGTCATCATGGCCACCAACAAAATGGAATCATTGGACCCTGCATTGATTAGACCAGGTAGAATAGATCGTAAGATTTTGTTTGAAAACCCCGATTCTAACACCAAAAAGAAGATTTTAACCATCCACACATCAAAAATGAGTTTGGCTGACGATGTCAATTTGGAAGAGTTAGTCACTTCCAAGGATGAATTATCGGGTGCTGATATAAAGGCCATGTGTACAGAAGCAGGTTTGTTGGCCTTACGAGAAAGAAGAATGCAAGTAAAGGCCGAGGATTTCAAACAAGCAAAGGAAAGAGTGCTTAAGAACAAGGTGGAAGAAAATCTTGAAGGTTTATACTTGTAAGCTACCAACCAAATAAATCGTAAAATCCATAAAAATCATTAGAAATCCTCTGTAGCTGGGAATTACAAACTATCTGTAAAGTAAATCAAGACTATTCAACCGCTCTGTCAGTATATACTGACAACGAGGTTGGAGGTGGCGGTGGCCAAGCCTAGAATTCGCCAGGCTAGTACATTAATAAAGTTTAAGGCGTGTCTACTGATCATATGGTGGTAAGTCGAGGCTAATAATTCCTTGACGGGCGGGCTTACAGTGGCAGCGGCTGAAGTATTCCAAGATATACTGCATTCGTTAATCGAACTAGACGGAATTACGACATTTAACGGGCTTATTTATTGACAGGGCTGAGATTGCTCGGTGAGATAAGCCTCCGATACGAAGTTCCTCGGGTTACAAACTCGAGCCGGGTCAAGTTCACAAGCGCCTGTGGTTTCAATCTAATGTAATTTGTACCTGAGATATAGATAATTACGGCCATAAGATACAATTTAAGCTAATTTGGCCGGCTTCCCTTCTGTAACTGGAATCTGAGTTTAATTAATTCTCAGTACTGGTCCAACCAAATGTAACTCAGATAATGTATCAAAGCTAAAACAGTTGAAGGTACTTTAGCTAAATTGTAATTGACGTTGCCAGGCTAAATTATACTGCAAGTCAAAAAGGCTAAATTATTTAAGGTACACACATTGTAGTTTTGGTATGTTTCAACTTCTGTATTGTAATTTCGGTGATTCGGTTATATCAATCAATATCATGCAGCCAAGTTGCAATTACCAGGTGATAAGTTGGAAGGGCCAAAAAAAACTTATAAAATAATCGATCGATCTGGTCTTTGTACCACCAAAACCTACAGCTTTCTCTTCTTAGCAGGCGGAGCTTCGCCATCCGCATCAGACGATGGATCGGAATGGTTCTGAGTATCGGCCTTGGTCTCGATTCTCAAGACTTCATCTCCATCGGTTTTTTTCGTTGGTAACTCTGGTCTTTGAACTACTGAATGTTTCTTCATACGAAGTAAGATCGTATCTTTGAAAGTAACCAGTTTACGACATAAAGGACAAAGTCCGATTCCTCTTCGACCCCGAACTTGGCCCCTAGCATGTGAACTAGATATACTTTGCAGAATACATTCTAAGCAAAAGATGTGTCCACATGAGGTGGTGGTAGCTTTGGTAATTTCATCAAAGCAAATTGGGCATTGAATTTCGGAGAACTTTTTAATTTGAGTAGGCACCAGGCTGGACTGTATTGGGTTATCCAAGAGTTGCTGCGTCTGTTTTCGAAACTCCACAATCTCTATATCATCATCTTGTTCTTCGTCTTCCGACAGTATACTTATGATATAATCGGGTGAGTCCATACGTGTGATGGATGAACAAGCACTATCATCAGCTCACGCATGGATCAAACGATTTGACCAGTAGTGTGCGTGCGTACTAAGAGGATTGGAGGGGGGCGGTGGAACTGACCACGACAAAAATAATCGTTTAAAATCACCAAAAAGAAAAGAGATTGATTTCGCGTAATTTGCTAGTTGTAGATGAAATGGCACCAAGGATTCTAACCCAGAACTTAGATCGGGCTAATCTAAATCGCGATAGCAGAATGTGAACGGGTTGTCCCGACAAAACAGCCAGTAAAGGTGGAAACGATTCTAAGAATAAGCTCTACATTCCCGAAGCGTCTCCCAGAGGTATTTCTGGTAGTAAATGGGTTGCATTAGATTGTGGGATCGTAGATCTGGGTGCATCCGGACACGTCTGTTCCGAAATCACATGTCTCGTAGGTGTCTCACGTTCGTTTTGTTAGTACGGGCCAGACAGTGTCATCTATACGGAAAGTCATCGTCACTTTGTTATTGTTTTGACCTGTCCCTGGGGTTTCTTTTCTTCTTTTCTTTTGGTATGTTCTCTGGTCTTTGCATTTTGGTTTATTGCCAATATCCCTCATATTGAGCCTTTAGTTACTCGATTAAGCAATAAATGGATGATATCATAGGCAGTTTGTTGGAAGGAACACAAAACCAGATGACGTAATGTCTTGCCCCAATACAGACACACGTGAACATAAAACAACACAAACGGAGCAGGTTTGAGGTTTCCAACCATCCAACGCCAGAACCTACATTAGCTATGACGTAGAGGTGACGGCCCAACGTGTTATTGTGGATAGTCGTATTCAGCCTAACACTAAGTCTAGATTACCGCTCCCGAATGGATCCGGTTCTCCCCTGAGCAGTTCAGCTATCTTCAATAATTTTTTGGCACCGCAGCAATCCAGCGATTCCTCTGTTCCTCCTGGCTGACCTTCCGCCCGTGAAACCTGTCAAATTAAACCGATATCATCCACTATATCCGTTTCTTCCTCCCCCTTTGGCCCCTCGCCGAGCCTTTCACCTGTCCCAGCACTGCATACACCGCCATCCCAAAAGGAACGACTACGTAATCGCCCATTTCTTTTTTTTCTTTTTTCTTTTATTACTATAACCTGCGCGATGAACAATACTGCTTACGTGCAGTCTAATGATAAACTGTTCCGATACCATACTTAGTTGCAATTCCATCTCTATACGTTCTGAAATATATAAGGAGCAGAATCTGCCGTTAAATCTCAAAACATTTTCGTTCAACAATACTAACAAATCCGAATAGTACAATATTTACCATGACTGTCCAAAAACAACCTGCTGTCTTTTACGTTAACGCCGCTTTATTCGACTGTGACGGTACCTTAGTTAACTCTACTGGTGCTATCTCTGAGTTCTGGAGAGATTTCGGAAAAACCAGACCTCATGTTAACCCCGATGAAATCATCAGAACTTCCCACGGTTGTCGTACTTTCGATGTGATTGCCAAATGGTCTCCAGAAGATGCCATTCCAGATCAGGTTACTGCATGGGAAGGTTCGATTCCAGATTCTTTTGGTCAATACGCCAAGCCAATTCCTGGTGCTGTCGAATTAGTCAAGTCCTTCGACCACTTTTCCAAAAACGCTACTGAAAACGGTAAGCAAAGATGGGCCATTGTTACTTCTGGTACTTTACCATTGGCTACCAAATGGTTGAAATTATTGACCATCGACCAACCAGACTGTTTCATCACTGCCGAAAAGGTCACCAAGGGTAAGCCTCATCCTCAAGGTTACCAAAACGCTAGAAACACTTTAGGTTACGAAGCTGCTCACAAGAAGGTTGTCGTGTTTGAAGATGCCCCTGCTGGTATCACTGCCGGTAAAGGTGCAGGCGCCTTTATTGTTGGAATTTGTTCCACTTATGACCCAGAAAAGGTTAGAAAATCGGGTGCCGATATCGTTGTTGATGACTTGACTTCTTTCAAGATCGATTCTTACAATGCTGAGACTGATGAATTCAAAGTTATTGTCAATGATTACCACTATGCCAACGACGAATTCTTACAAGCTGTCTGATTTATTTATGTGATTATAGAGTATGTATATTAGAGAAATTTGAGAAATAAAAATTAAGCATTTAGATTGTTACTGTACTTGACTTTACTTGCAAGACGTTGATTAATATACCAACAATAACAGAGGGTCCTGGAACGGTTCTTATCAAGGCTCTTGGCCTGTTTCATTGGGCTTGGCCCCGTGGTTTCATATGGCACGTGATTCTCCTTGCTTTGCGATTGTGTTAATTGGAAGCTGGGTGGCTACTGAACGGACGTGTGCTGTTTTCTGGGCAAGGCTGTTTATGGATTGTCAAAGGTTGCTTTGATCTAATTGAAAGGTTAAACCTTTTGGAAAGTAGCAAGAATCATAGTTGTTACTGTAGCTTTTATATAGATATATTTTAGAATTGCCGCAAAATACATGCGAAATTAAATAATATTACGACGTTAGTACATAATTCTTGAAAAGGTTTAGACAAAGCCCTAACATCAGCTAACTTCAGTTGAACATAGCACTAGAGTATATAGAAGCCTGCTTGGTTCTTTTTACAACGAAATATAACAAATTTCAACACTTCCCGTAGGCTTTTCACTAGCAGGGGTTTGCTCGTGCAAGTAAATGTTCTGAATCGTTGTTTTGTCTCTATGTCCAAAGCATGTCACATACTAAACGTGGATAGTACAGAAGTAGTGTTCCCCTTCTTCCCTAACCGATACTAGACTAACCCAGACCGTCCTAGCTTTAGCCGCTGGACCTGCACACAGCTCGAAGCGATTTACGCACGTGACCGAGATGCCATCTTGAAATTTTTCAATTCTTCCCAGTCACTCTAACACTCGATATCCATCATGAACGATTCTACACCAGCATTTGAGGAACTGTACCCTCTTCTCACTCTCCCGAGAATCCCTGACTTGGGTCTCTCTGAAAAAGTGGTTATTCCAAAAATTAGCTCCATCGACTCGACAGTTATCGACATTGGAATTTCCAAATCTATCATATCCAGTTATATAATTAAGCCAACTCCTAAATTAATTTGGTCATATGCGTTAAGTCCAACAAGTACTTTGGAATGTATGGATGTCATAGAAAAGTCTTCTGGCTTGAAATTATATGCCATAGGTATAACTGACCGCAAAAAGCATAAATTAATCGTTTTGGAACGCAACGGCACCAGTACGAATGACGATCAAAATGGAATCGATGCTAACACCAACGTTCAAACGCATGAATTAAAGGTTGCAAGTAGAATCAAGGGCGTTAAGTTCTTCAATAATGGCTCTATTATCGTGGTCATTTATGAAAGTGGTAACATTGAAGTGATAAACAAGTTTGAGCTGGAAGAACAGGATGTGCCAGTTTTGACAAAGTTATCCAAGTCATACACCCAAGCCAATGCAACTAAAGGTTCAGGACCCGAAAAGTTGGTCTTTTATGAATTTATTAATGATATCGAAATAAGTAACTCCATTCAAGCAGGAGGAAATAAAGAGCTTTTGCTCTTGGTGTTTAACCATAACGGTCAAGTTACGTACAAGTTGTACTCACTTAATTTCCAAACCAATTTATTTGAAATTAACTCACTGGTTGCCTTGAACAAGTTGCCAAAATCTGCCAACCTAAGCTTTACCTACAACTCAGGCCACTTATACCAATTGGATGGTTCTACCGGAGATATCAATGCCATTTCTATTGTAAACTTCAAGACACTTAATACTACTAACGTTTCCTCGTTAGTCGAAGATAAAACCCACCCTGTCACTTTGTACTCGCCTTCACCAGAACGTCTCGTGCTTTCAAGTGGAAATAAAATACACCTAATTAACGTGAAATTCGATAGTTTGTTGGATACTTTCAAGTCCTACACTGCGGCCAATCCTGATGTTATTTTGGTAAACCAGATTGTCACTGTCAAGGGTAATTCCTTAAGAACGTCCAAATCAATGATCTGCTACTTAAACTCCAAAACCAAGGAAAATAATGTCGACTTAAACGTAGTCAATGTCAATGTCGGCTTGAATAAATTGAGTGAATGTTTGGGCAAAAAAATACCTCAGAAGACTGGACAAGCCAAGCAGCCATTTCAAGGCTTACCAAATTTACTCGATGAGAACTTCTCACAACAGCTCCAGAGTTTATCGCTAGAATTGTCCGAGGTATTTAAGACACTCGAAGGTGCTCGTGATGCTAATGACGTTAACAAATGGGAAAGAATTCTTGTTCCATACTTGAAAATGGAATCTTGGGACTCTATAAAGTCAGGATTGAAAAAGAAGACTTCTTCGCAAAAGGTCTATACGTTCCAAGAATTCGACATTGAAAATGACAGAACCGTCGACTGTAACTTTTTCAGCGAAATCTTAAAATTAATCTTGAACATTGACCAAGAACTGGCACAAGTAACATTCAAGAACCTTGAATTTATTCCTGAATTCACTTTGATCTACCTCTTGACCAACCCTATATTCCCCTCAGAGTACACTAACGGATTATTGCAATTATTGGACCAAACCAATCAAGCTACTTTATTAAGACAAGCTATTATGACTTGTTCTAACTTGTCTATCGTAGAGCTTTTGAAACAGATTTTAAACTTGAAATATAGTGTTACCGAAACAAATAACCAAATCTTTGAAGATTTACTCAATAGAATCATTGGTGAATTTAGTGTCAATGAAATTACCATCAGATTCAAGCAGATACTCGAGAACGAAGTGAAAAATAATGACCTGGACTCTGTTTCGGTCAATTTGGATCTTCTTTTAAATAGACTCTTACAGGTCAAGAACAATAATAATAGCTGGTACTTCATTGAGCTACTTATCGATGTTGGTGGATTATTCAATTGGTCCACCAGTACCATCGAAGCATTAAGCGAGTTGATTGAAACCAAGGTCGGCTCGTTAGTTGATAATAACTACAACTTGACATTAGTCAATCAAGCCATTTTGCTTCAAGATCCAACCAAGAAAAAGAGGTTGGGCAAAAAGAATAAAAAGTCAAAGGACATCGTGGCCAAGAATTCTCAGCATAACTCCCAACTAGACTCAATTTTAACCATTAACAACAACACCAGCAATAGAAACTTATTGGAAAATGACGGAGTTTCGAGAAAGGTTCCAAACTACTCAATTGAGCGTTTGGTTATATAACTGTAAAATAAACGCAACCTGTAAAATACTGTGGATCGCTGCAATCTGTAGAATGCAACCTGCAAACCCTCCAACACCTTACCGAAAATTCATCTCCATCATCCATCATAGGTCAGCAGTAAAAGATACTCCAACCTACCTAGATGAGCACTCCTCCGGCTATATCTGCGTACAGACAAGTCTTGAGGGCGACAAGAGTAGCTTTCAAGGCTGACTTACCTGTTTTGGCAGCTGCTAGAACTCAAATCAGACAAGGGTTTGACAAGAACAGATCGCTACAGGATGCTACCCAAGCAGCCGAAGAAGTAAAGAAATTGCAAGAAGTCAGTACTTTTTTGATCAAAAATATAGTGCAAGGTGAAAAGCAAGACAAGGATGGAAGATACTACTTGAATTTCCATGATAAAACAGAGTTGGGAGACAATGAATCCATCAAACAGGGTAAGAAGAATTTAGGCTCCTTAGCTGGGGTAAAGGCCAAAAAGCGTCCCCAATAAGCAGGTAAATAAACTGCCATGTATATAGCATAATGAACATAATAAGATAATCATCTAATAGTTGTGAAGGATAGCACATACATAGCATACTGATACAGCGTAGAACGTGACCTTGCAAAGGCAATCAATAAGACATCAGAGGGTTCAAGGTAACCTTGAAAAACCTTGAATTAGGCTTAATATTGGCATCTTTTATTTACACTTGTTACTTGGAGATTCATAAGTCGTTAAATGGATGTATCTACCTTTGAATCCGTAATAGAAACAATCTACCTTTATTCAGATATCCTAATATTCATCTTTCGTTTATGATCATATGTACTGATCTTAAGGCAGGATGATTGATCTCCTATATATATTGATATGAAAAGCTGTTTTATTTCAAAACTTTAAGATTCTATGTTGTAACAAGTAAATATTGCTTTTTCAAGTCTACAGGGAATACAAAATGGGTGTCTTGATATCTTACTAAGACATCGAGAGAGTCGCTGGAGGTTTCGAAGTCAAATATTGAGGTTATAATTCATTAAGCGAAGCAAGCGGTCTCAACTGGATCTAGAATTGTCTATTTTCATCCCTTGCATAACATTTGGCTGCGAAATAACCTATAAGTAACTCAATCAGACGTTTACTAATTGAATCGGAGATGAATAGAACGAGAAAATAACTATCAAGAATGTTTCTGTAGTTGCCAATAGAACAAGCACACCAGCGAGTAGAGAACAAATTTTGATCAAAGGTTATCGATCTGAAATGAATTTGAAAATTCGTTAATCAAATTTGTTACCCAAACTGAGCTCGTCAAATCTATCTATGCATAGTTTGTTGATTGGATCTCCGTTCACGAACATGTTTATCGTAACTCCCCCCTCTGCTATAGACAAAACTAAGATATCCCATCCGGTGTAGTAACTAAACTAGCAATTGCGCCAGCAAAATCAGTGGAAGAATTAGTGAAAATAATGTCTTCTACTTCATACTTTGACCCCATATTTTCAAAATGAAGAAGATCAAAAAAAGACAACTTACTCTTACTATAATCAAGAGAGTCGAAAACATCTTGGAGATTAAGATGCTTGATTGCTCCAATTTCCTTCGCTGCCGCATTAGTAGAACAATCATCAGTAATTATTTGTTGGTATTTTTGCATTAGGTACAACCCAGTTGGAGGCTGACTACTTTCAATCGAGGACACACACACACCGTACCTATATGACCTTGAAGGATCGAACCTTCTACAATTAAGTGAAGTACGGCTGGAGGTCGAGAATTGTTTTCCAACAGGATTGACCACTGGAATTACAACTTCTTCCGTACTCTTCAATAACCTAACTTGAAGATAAAATAAGAGGACAACAAGGCATGTCATGACCTTGCATTTTCAAGAAGCAAAGTTAGCTGATCTGGTGAATATCTACTGTATTAAGATACAGAATTGTGTCGATGGTCTGGAGTTTTGAACTTCGGATTCTTTTCCAAGCCAATTTCGTTTTGAGTAGGTGTTGAAAAGAATGCTACCAAGTAATTGAAAACTTTAAATACGGAAGGAATCTTTTGAGATGCTTTTAACTTTAGTAAACCTTTTAAAGGTACTTTAAAATTATCGGCGTTTCCTTCCGAAGGAGTAAGTGTAATTCTGGATCATCTTAACCAACGAAAGCTCTTCTATCAAGTGTTTGTGAAACACTTCACCGTAAGATCAGTCGAACAAAAAATGTAAAGATTCAAGAAGTATATTGAAAGCCGTTTGGCAAGGCGAAGAGCTTAATTCTCCAAAGTGGGAGATTGGGCGTATTTAATGGAATCAGACAGAAGTCCAATTTCGCAAGGAGTTCACGATCGTACGCGTCAATTTCCTCAAAGGACACTGCATCCTTGAAGTTGATCTTTCAAACATCACGGACTTCCCAATTTGATACATTTTTTTTATACATCACCTTCATATTTGTTGAATATACTATAGGTATACCAAATATGTTCTTGCAACAAAGCTCTTCTTGTTGTACTTGACACCTATTGTAAAATGGCGGTAGTAACCACCCGCACTGGCCCATTTAAAAAAGGGTTCTAAGCCGCTCAAGTCTCTTGAACGTTGAACCATGTTTGATGTAGAAAATTAATTTGCAGCTTGAATGAGAAATCTTGGCGTTTTTTATCCAAGGTGGACGAGAGAAAGCGGCATACAAATGAACAAATTACAAATAGATAACCGTACGAAAAGTTGATTTATCTTGATGATAAATCATTAAGCCGTCCAAAACAATAGAGATAGGAAAATCGATATTGGAAGATTTTCCAATCACTAAGTAAATTAGCACATATTTAACGCATAAGCTAACTTAAAAATAATTTTTGTTAGATGGATCTGGACTACTAATTTTCTTCGACAAAATGCATCAGAGCCCAAGCATTGTAAAAAATACTAACATCGACAGCCATGCTTATTCTCCTCGCTATATGTGCAGTACTAATTCGTATCAAACTGGCATTTTTACTTACTCCACCGGGATTTACTTAAATGCGGCTAGCATATATTTAGACAACCCCTTAGTCGTTATCTATATTCGTCATGTCCGCGAGCAGCAAATAAATGAGAAATTCCAGGCACAGCATTAAGGTATAGATCGTGGAAAGAGAGCTTGAGCATGGAGAAGTACACTCGGTCGTCTAAATAGCTCAATCGGAGACAAAGAATTGATGAATCACATCCGAGGCCGCCTCTTTCGCAATTTGTTATCCATACGGTGAAATCGGCAAGTCGGGTACCCTCCCCAGCTAAAATTCAGTTAATTCTTCACAGGTAGAGATTAGCTTGAGTTAAGAAACAATTTTGGCTCTCCAAGATATATTTAATCAATAGCGTGCGTCAACCAATACTCCAGGACTGTATACAATGTCTAGTTTTAAGTTGTAGTCATATCTCAAGTTAGGTGTTAACAAGGAGAGATGACACCGCCGGACAAAGATAAACGGGATGTTTCAATCAGCAAGGCTCTCAGTAAGCTCCTCAGACACAAAGCTATTGAAGAAAATTTGAGCATTGACCAAGATGGGTATATCAAAATTGAAGATTTGTTGAATCATCAGTTGTTAAAGTCCAAAAAGGCAACCAGACAGGATATCGATCGAATTGCTAGTAGTAATGATAAGCAAAGATTTAATATCAAAGGAGATTTGATTTGCGCTACTCAAGGGCATTCCATAAACTCTATTTCAGAAACAAACCTAGTAAAGCTAAGTTCCGAAGCCATTCCCTCAGATGTTTTTCATGGAACTTACTACAATAAATTGAGTGCGATCATCAATTCAGGTGGATTAAGCAAAATGGATCGTAATCATATACATTTTACCAGCACATCTAAAGACCTTGCAAATATTTCGGGAATAAGGAACAGTGCCAATTGTTTAATTTATTTAAACATTGAAAAATGTTTGGCAAACGGCATCGAATTTTACAAAAGTCTTAATGATGTAATACTCAGTAGTGGGAATGCAGACGGAATAATATCAGTAGATTTATTCGACAAAATTGTTGACAAAAAAACTGGTACAGTCGTGGATATTATGAAATACAAAGTTTAGATGTTGTTTCCTAAAAGTTACTACTATATCTCAAATAAAGGTTCAAAAATAAATATAACAATCGCTTTTTATTTTTTTTTTCCTTCGTATTTTGTATGACGAACGCAGGTTATATTTAGAGATGTAAATATAGTAACGTACCAGAATAGAAAGAACAAAAAATGCCGTACTGATTATTAGAATATGAAGATTTTAGTTATATCTAGATCACAGCGTATGGGTAATTAGCCAGACGAGAGAGACGGAAATTACGGAGATGGGATGTGTGTATTTTTGAGAATCACAAGTACTTGGTAAACACGACTATCAACGGCAAACGTACTGATTAGAACAATCATATGTAAAAGAAAAGCGGAAAAGTCAACATTCGTGTAATGTCAAGTTTCGATATGATTGCAGAAATAAAGGCAGTATAGCGGGGAGCATTTCTAATTTCTGCTCTCATATCGTAATGTATCATTTAACAGGATCTGATTCTCGATCAGAATTTGAGATGCGCCTGAGAAATAAAATTTAGTGAAGAATTAGTGATAATCTCAAACCTGAGCCTCTTCACCAGCACGCAAGTAGTAAAACCGTAGTATTGCATTAATCTGACGTCCACGTCACATTTGCTGCAGTCGTATATACTACAAATGTGAATCAATCAATTTACGGGTATCACAGTCCAAGTAAATTATGCGCTTTGTAATACGCCAAAGCAAAAGGCGTTAGCAATCATAATAGCCGCCCCCCGCCTTACCACAACAGTGATTTAACAAGGAGTCAGCTGACTAGATTGCCTGGAAGTGTGCTCATCATATGCTTTCGATTAGAGGTGGCTGAGGCGTCTTAGGGTGGACACAAAGGTTCGCATTTACAGGTTTTTCCGCTTAAGCCTCATCACAATATTGTTGGTGCGATATATGGCTAAATCACTTTAATCATTTCACTCTTGTCAGCAGTTGTACTACTCAAAAAGGTAGGTCTTGACCAACACCTTGCTTCTAGAACTTGTTCTTTTCTTTTCTGGTGACTAGTAAGTTGATTTCTTCTACTCTCCACCTTATCTCGCATTTTTGTGTACTGTGACCTTCCAAGAAATTAATTGAGTCTGCAGTCTAACTGTTTACGAAAATGTTACTAAGACCGCGGTTTTGTGAGTTCGGCTCGAACAAAGTTATGGCCCAGCCGGGCAATGAAATTTTCGGTAGCAAGTTTGATTTATTCGGTAAGATCAGAACAATGTTCTAGAACGCAAATATATCTAGATTCTGACCGTTTCCGATTAAGTAATATTTCTTCCTACTTGTATATATGAATCGCTATTGCCACTCTCAAAGTTTTGGAATTCAAAAATGATTATGACAGTTCCTGTCCATCAGCATGACGAATGGACCAGTAATTCGCATATGGGTCACTATAATGATAATCAAATATGTCAGTGGTATTGTTGTTCCTGTGGCCAAAGTTACGGATCAATAATCTGTAAGGATGTTGGAGTTGAAACTGAGTCTAACCTACAAAATAACGAGAGCATAACTTCTACTTATAAAACATTAAATGATTATTTGTTACAATCTTTAAAGCACTACAGCCAGATGATCTACAGTCACTATCAAGATAATGATGATGGCCCGAGCACAATGCACCATGTGGAACCAAATGCGACCGAGTCATCCTCTGCCCATACATCAAGTACTGTAGATGCGCAAGCACAAGCAGGACCAACACGATCACAGGCACAAGAGTCTGTCTTTCAGAATCACGACAAAAATTATACTACGGATAATATAGAACCTCCATCCCGTGCGTTTACCACGACACCTCTCTCTGACGAAAACGCAAGCTTGAACCATAGCGTAAGCCCAAAATCTAACCTGACGCCTCACCGAAATGACTCAAACATATTATTACAGGTACCTACAAGATTTACTTGCCATCGTTGCGACCATATGATGTGCCCTTACTGTCCTAAAGTACGATACAAGGATCTAGCCAAAAATTAGTTCCATCATCTAGACTTTGGGTCTAGCCAGTTGAGCCGACTTTACCGCCAAATTTTTTGGGTAATTCTAGTCCCAAACTTGCTTTTCCCCTGCGAACGCGCACACAGCAAGTTGCGTCACATTGCCAGCATAATCCAAAATGAGTATACTATTAATATGTACATGGTGCTTCGTATTTTCATCCAACAGTTTGCAACGTCTTCTAACAATTAATGATCTAGGCCACTTTATTTCTTGTATTATATAATTAAGCTGGGCTTAAAACAAATAATTTTAATAACAATTATCTATTCTTTCTAGAACTGTGTAGTTTCTCAATTTTAACTATATGAATTACACAAAATAGTTAACCTGAAATTAATAATCTCTGCTCTATGGCTTGCAATACAGTAACAATTCAAGAATTCGATGTAGGATCCAGCACAAGTTGTTCGGACTTAAGCTAAGGCATGGTAATCAAATCGCAAAAAAAGGAGTTTGCATATTAATCGAATCAACACAAAAAAGAAAATACCGACCTCGGTGAGGGTCGAACTCACGATCTTAAGATTAACAGTCTTACGCCTTAGCCAACTTGGCCACGAAGTCCCAATTTCTTGAAAGCAAAATCGCCAGTCCTGCTAAGAAAAAGAGTTATCACATTCAACCTGCAGAAGTAATTTACAGGTTACGTTGTCTTGATATGGGATGAAATCATCAACGAAGACTCAACGCATTAACGCAAGTATGTCTAGCCCAAATGAAGTAGATATTGAAGTAGATGAGAATGGATCGGATAATGAGTTGAGCAAGGAACAAAGAATTGAAGCAGCAAGAAAAAAGTATGAAGAATTGAAGAAAAAAAAGAAGTCTAAGAAGAAGTCTAAGAAGAAGACTGAAGATGAAGAAGGCGAAGGAGAAAGCAAGGATAACACCCCAACTTTAGAAGATCAAGACACCAGTAAAGGTGAAGAAGACTCTCAAATTCTCCCTGGCAAGGAGCCCGAAAGTTATGAGACGAAAGAGAGTGAACCAATTTCTTTAGAGCATTCTACAACTGAGCCGGAGAACAAGACTAAACCGCCTACAGAACCAGAACTTTCTAATGCTGAAGTTACAGCCAATGGTAAAGAAAAAGGTTCCAACCAAGATGATGAAGAATCTAAAGATGAAAAGTCAGAAAGCAAGGAAACAAAAGAACTTAACCCAGAAAGCAGGCCCAATACTGATACCACTGCAGAGTCAGATGAAATTACGGCTTTGAAGGAAACTATTGAATCCCAAAAGTACACAATTAGAGAATTAAGAGACAGTAATACTGACTTGAAACTTACTTTGCATGACCATTATGACCAGATTAAAAGTCTCGAAGATGAAATCAAGAGGTTGAAGAACCCTGGCAACTTTCCAGGTACGTATATTCCTGAAGCTGTTGCACCTACGAGGGCTGCAACCATTGCAGAACCTGTCTATACCAGTAATTTCTATGCTGATGCTGGTCAAGATAGCAGCAAGCCTACTGATGATTTCAGAGAAAGGTTAATGGCTTGGAAGGGCTGGCAGGTTGACATGACTAGATGGAACGGTTCAGCAATAGCTCAAAAAATTGCTATCTAGAAACAGTCAGATGATCTAGTTTATCACAATGATTACGTTCTAATGTTATATATTTTTTGGTATTGCTGTGACTTTATCTGTCCTAGCATATACTCTTGTAGTGGATCTATATAACTATGCTATAACCATCTATGGCCAATATTATACAAGTATTTGAATCATGTACTACCTTTTATTTAATGACTTTCTAGATAACCACAGTTCTTTCGTATCAATTACTCTGGATTCTGCTCTTGGTACTATCTTTTTATTTATGTCAAAAGATTGAACTTGTACATGTATAGGTCCCTTTTTTACAGAAATATTTTTTGATTCTTTAATTCGTCTGAGCTTCTCCTCCTTAAGCTTTTGACGAGCCAATTTGGCACTTCTTTCATCCAATTCTTGTGCGTTCAAGTGTCTTCCTTGAAAATTTGTCGACTCTTCATTATTCAATGTACTGAAGATATCTTCAGGAAGAAATTCAGGTAATTCTTCACTCTCATCGCTTTTCTTTTCCAACTCTCGTTTTTTCTTCAATTCCTTCTGCTGTTTGTTCTTTAAATCTAGCTGTCTTCTGGATTCTTTGACCTCTTCTTTGGCCTTTTGTAATCGTAATTGCTCCTGCTTTTGTTTTTCTATTATGGCTTTCTTACTCAGACTGGTTGATTCTTCCTCTGGGGCGTCATCTGAGTCTGAACCGGAATCCGAATTTTCAGGCTCATCGCGATTGTCGGATTCTTGATGGCTTATTTCTTCGACATTTGGAAAGTTTTCAAGCTCATATTCATCATCAAACTTCTTTTTTGTCGGTTTCTTGTGCGTGTCCAATCTGCTTCTAGTAACTACCATTTTTCGCTGTTACTTCCTAGCCTTCTAGTGTCTTCAACTCTCATCTCGAGAACTCATCTCATTTTTCATTTAACAAATTGAGCCGCGCACGTATCAATATGGAAAGCCTAATATTTAGCATAGATTATATTATTTACATCTAACTAATTATAAGTGAGTTAATTCCAAACTGTCTCCATCTTTGCTTAGAAGAGTTGTTGCGAATTTCTTGAACGAAATTATTTTGAACAAGCAAATCCAAAGTACCCTTGCTCACCTCAATTCCATCTATGACGAGCACTTGAAGTTTCAAAAAACTTTGAGAGATAGAAGCAGGGGCAACTTCCCGTTTTCGAGGAGCTCGACCAAATACACGGGCTGGACGTTCTGGCTCTTGAGAAGGTTTGGGAGAATTTATCAGCTTTATTGTCGACGGAAATGCTCCAAATAATTCAATTAGTCCCAAGCCTTCAACTCTGGTAAAGCTTAAGTCTAGCAATCTGAGATGAGACTTCTCAAAGCCATATTTCTTGATATCGCTATGAAACTGCTTCATGGAATGTGTGTCGAGTTCTAGATCATTTAAGTACAAGTTTTCAAGGTTGGGTACCTGAATCAAGATGTCATAGAGCGATAATACAGAAACAGAACCAGCTGCATGGAATGTATCAGTTTTAAACTTGAGGTACGGTGAATTCCCAATTATTAGAGTGGCAATACTGGCGATTTGATTCCGATTTATCATTTTCAAGAGTTTCAAAAACCCTTTAGAGGACAATGAACACCCGTAAAGATCAAGGTAGCTTAGAGTTTGTAGTTGTACCAAATCATCGTTGGCAAATTCATTGAGACTATTGGCACTTCGAACCACATTTTCGCGGAATACCAATTTTTCGAGCTGAAACTTGGGACTGTAATTCGCCAACATTTGAAAGAATTCAATCAAGCCAAAGTTGCAATTATTTTCAAATGTAATGGAACGAAGTTTCGGGGAATTGAGAAAAAATTCACCAAGTTTTGGCAATCTGTTATGAAAATCGAATGACACCAACGTAAGTTCCGTTAAAAAAGGAAACTTTCTTGTAAGATAAGGCGGATAAGGATTATATGTATCTAACTTTGCGGGAATTTTAGCCTCAAGTCGTACTAGCTTAGGGTGATTAACGAGGGTGAGATTTTCTAGGGAATTGAAGGTAGGGTCAACAGTTTGATCCATTAATTTGCGTAGCCTAATATCATTAGCTGGAACGAGATCATTGTATCTGCCACTCATTTCAGGTTGTAGAACTACAATTGAAATCGACCTGAGTCGTTTGAACAATGTCAAAATTAATTCTTCATATCTCAAGGAAGAATTGAGACCGAGTTTCAACGATTCTATCCGGCCCAAATTATTTAATCTCCAACTGGCTTTAATTAGAACCGACAAAAAGACCTGAAGATTGAAATTATTATCGTATAACTCAAAAGCCCCTAGAGGCAAGTTAGGTTCTGCTATTAAAGTACTTAGTATCCGGTTTAGGTGGACTGAATTCAAGGCAGACCGTATTTTGAAGGACTCGAGAATTTTAGGGGTGTTCTGTAGTATCTTTTTAATCACAGCGATACCAGATATGAATTCCTTCAATGCAATACTGGGGCGAAATTGAATACGGTTCACGTAAAGTGCCGATATCCCAGTCAATTGGAAGTACCATTTTTTACTGACGAGATGACATAATAGTAGATTCTTCAAAGTTAGATTTTTAAAGATGATTTGCACTATTTCAGGAGGAAATCGAGCGACTGGATCAGTGCTGCTCCTCAGCCTCTTTGCGTTCGAGGACGATACACTGGTAGTACGTTTTAAAGAGACTATTTTGCAATAGTTTTGATCTATGTTTGTTCGACTAGACGAACTCAGCTGGCTCAGCTGGCTCAGTTGACCAGACAGACTTGAAACCAATTCTCGTTGCGATTGAGGATCTTTATTTTTTTCATTACCGACTCTACGGGATTTTAGATCACGGTTAATCTTGTAGTACTTGTCTTTTAAGCTGTCAAATAACTTGGTAGAAACTTCGATATTGTGATCTTTGATGGCTTTTTGGATAATATATATACCTTTCTGATAACATTTGTACGCTCCGAGCTCGTTACCTAATGAAATTTCAAGTTTTCCAACTCTCAAGTATCCTTTACAGCCGATTGGTTCCACCTTTATCAATTGGTGTCCATCATTTAGAGCACGATCCAACTGACCTAGTTTTTCATAAGTTGCTGATCTCTGATCTAGTACCAGACCCAATTTAGGATGTATAATTGGTCCAATTAAGGGAGTCTCCTGTAAGCCATACTTTGAAGTACGAATCAGCTTGATTTTGGTTGAGCTCAAGCTAGTTAAGTGTCGTATTATTACATTATACTGCTTAAGAGCTTGCTCAAAATCCTTAGATTTGAAGTAAAGGATCGCGAGCTGCGTCTTATCTTCTATAAGCAGCTCATCCCAGCCGTCGCCGCCCATTACTGTTCTTATAAAGGAGCTAATAGCGTGGTCTGTGATTATTTAACAGCAGAATCACGTGCCTTGATAGACGCGATGTGATGACAGGGAAGTCGAACTGGAGTCGAGATGGAGCCGAGATGAAGTAGAGGTCCAGAGAAAGCATACGAAGAGCTCGTAAATCGCATTTTAAAGTAGCCACATTTAATTTATTACCTCCTGAGTTACATTAGGTAATATTAATGTCCCAGAATCTAGGCTTGAACTCCAGTTAGGCCACCAGCCCGAACCTGCCGCTATCTGATACCATATCCTGCATGTAGACCGTGTTTAGTTCTCCACAAATTGATTAGCGTGTTGAAAAATGAATCAATTGCTATATCAGGAAACGACACATCATGGCCCAAGTACAGAAGATAGTAGAGCTTTTTGTTCTAGCGGTGGTTATGGGGGCTGCCTCGTT
Organism: Suhomyces vadensis; assembly: GCA_030575035.1. Classification (NCBI taxonomy): domain Eukaryota; kingdom Fungi; phylum Ascomycota; class Pichiomycetes; order Serinales; family Debaryomycetaceae; genus Suhomyces; species Suhomyces vadensis. Next base: position 285,314 of record JAJMGK010000001.1, on the reverse strand, counting down.
CGCTGGAGGTATACTACCCCTTAAAATAACCATGAACCCCACAAAAATCAACTATATCTCGGTATTTAGTATGGGAATTTTAATTAGTACCTCGCTTGTGATGATTATTCCAGAGGGTGCTCTGACACTTTACAGCTCGTATTCACAACAAGAAGATACGGACCTGGCTCCACGGTACATGGGGCTCTCTATGTTGGGAGGTTTTCTACTCATGAGTGTTATAGAAGGATTACCTTCCATATTAACTACCCTAAATATTAATTATAGCTACAGTTATAGTGATTCATCTGCCAGAACAAGAATTCGGATTGTTGACATTGTGAAATCAGTTTTTGGGACTTCCTTGACTTTGGGTTTATTACTCCATGGAACTATTGATGGTATTTCCTTAGGCTCTTCATTCTTTGCTAATGACGCATCGTTCCGGATCGTATTTTTCATTGCTATAATCATCCACAAATTGCCTACATCTTTCAGCTTGACTTCGATCTTGCTTAAGGAGCACCTCAACTCGAAAATTATTATAGTTCATCTTATATTATTTGCATTAACTACCCCTTTATCATCCATTGCTACATTCTTCATAATTTCTTTAACAAAATCCAACAACCAATTTGTAATTGGAATTCTTTTCTTGTTTTCAGCAGGCAGTTTTCTTTACGTGGTAGGTCACGTAGTGACTAGCGTTACAGGACAATCAGGCACCAATGAAAAACCTGGGTTTGAACCTGTTCCTGCTACTTCTATGGAAATTGAAGAAGCACCTGATAACAGCCACTCACATCTTTCGGGACCTGAAATAGGATTTGCAATTGCTGGCATGATGATTCCTGTTTTAATGAGCTTGTTAAGTGATATTTGATAGAGTTACGAATTAGACTAGCAATTTAGCACGAAATGCAATACTCATAAAAATGTTTTGTACCCTGTAAACCGTTACAGTCACAGTAATGTAAACTAGATTATTTGATGTGGAACAATATTTTCAAACGGCTTTCCCGGTGATTCAAATAGCTTCACAATTGAAAATTCTTTTCAATGTATATTTGTAATTTAATTTACCTTTTGATGTATCTCTCTCTGAAGCTGCATATGAGCTAACATGTTTTTATTAGACTAATTGCATTTTTGCATATGGTGGTGCATAAAATTGGTTTTTGGTTTAATTGGCAAGGCAACTTCAGTCGCTAGTGGTATTATTCCGTGTCATGCCCCTTCGAACTCTGTCGAATTGAGCTATAAATCCATAATATTCGTAAGAACCATAGAGTGGTATTGCCTAGTAAGAACCTTCGTTCCCAAAGTATATGCAAAAATGTAATACATTTTCTAATAAATATTAAATAGCTATAAATTATCTAAAGAGCTACACTGGGCGAACCTTCGTGCTCTTTATCTGCCTCATACTCCAAGTCAGTCAAATATTCAGTATATCTTTTGTCTAACTTCTCTAATTTGTGCTGTTCTTGGTCAGTATCATTATCTTTCTTCAGTTCAGTCTCTGGTGTGTCGCCTTTATCAGATACAGTATCACTCGCCTCGTCACTTGCATTTTCGTTTTCCGGATACGTTTCACAAGTTTCTGATTCATCTTCTGATCCGGTCACCGATTTTTCATTCCCCTCATAAGCCCAATCTACCAAATCCTCATCAGTATCAATTGAATTGAGCAAGTAACTCGATACATTTCTTTTGGCGTTATTGAACGAGGCTTTTCGGGCCAATGGTGAAGCAATTGATTTGAAATCATCTTTTCCTCTTCCGCTGCTGGATCCTTTCATTAAATCCGTATCTTTGAGTCTATTTAATCCAATATAGCTACTTCTCACTGAGTTTGTTGGAGTGATTTTTGGTAAATTGGCTTTATCTTTGCTTCCCGGCATTTCAATTAGCTCTGGCTTCTTTGGAGTATCAAGATCAATCGTGTTGGGGTAGAAGTACATCTGAGGGGGGTCAGAATAAGGATTTTCGTTATACTTGGGAAACCGGTCATTGCTGTATTGCATAGAATTGGATTTCTTCGATGGTGATCTTCCGTTGGTTCCTGAATTGAACTTTTCAAAAAAGTTAACAGAACTCTTAGCCTTACGAATGTTATTTCTTTCCAGAAGATTCTTGCCGTCCATAGAATTTGCTCTTTTAACAAGAGCTCTTTCATTGACCACTGACTTGTTTTCATCGTCGTTGATCAAAGTAGAGTCATCAGAAACAGGTGAAGTCAGATTATTTTTAGGTTTGTCGTTAGCCAAACTGGAGAGCGAAGTGGTCGATTTACCTCTGGTAAAATTCTTTCTACTATTATATTTGCTAACCGCCAGTGGTTGAGTGAGACTGTTGGATTTCAACCGCCCACTATAAGTATCAGCAACCCCCCAGCCTGCGAAACCAGAACTTCTTCTGCGAGTAAGATCAGTACTAGTATTATATCTTTTAATACCCGGTGGAGACTTTTTCCTAATGTTTCGATCAGGCGTGGAGCTATTGCTCAAATTGTTCAGCGCCTCGTCATTCAACACTGGAGAATTTACTAGAGTATAGTAATCGTTTCCACCAACATTCGCTCCTTCAAGCAATGGTCTATCTTTCAGTTTGCTCTCATATTTATCTCCGCTGCTAATGGTTTTACGATGCTTGACATTCGGAAACTTTACCTGGGAAATTATCCTACCTCTTAACATTCCTATGGCTTTGTCCAACGCAAACTCCACTGAGCAATGGTTGTTGATTACAGTCACTTTCGGCCACGATGCTCTGGCTCCTCTGGTAATGAAGTCTAGCAAAAACTCTGGGGTTGGGTTGTCGAAAACCTTTAGAAAGTCGCTAGGTTTGAAGTCGGCCAAGATAGTTATATCTCCTGAATAGTTTTGCGATAATATAGATATTGCCTTGTTTGACAAGTTTTTGTAAATATCCATTTCGTTGAGTAGCTGAAGATAGTGAATAACCTCACAGCTCATAAAGTCGTAGACGTTGTTAAGAAAATTCTTGAACTTGCTGCTCAAGTAGTTTTCAATTTCTCCTCCTACACTTCCAACAGAAACTCTTAAAATGGGTACCACATGTGGATTGACCTGTACAGCAATGATGTTATCTACGTTGAACATTTCCAGTAGCCTTGTGATGGGCAAGTCATTATCGACAGATCCATCGACGAATTTCATGGACGTATCGTTGTTCCATTCACGAACCTCATTGGTTCTCGGGATCTTCTCGTAGATCGAGTTGGAAGGAAAGAATCCTGGCAAAGAGCAACTGGCACATACTGCCGACCAGATAAGACAATGTGGAGCAGTGAGGTAGTTCAACAAACGGGTCTGCTCATGAATAGAAGCAGGAGAGACAGTTATGTTAAGAATTTTCCCTGTCCTGTTGTAGGCTTCACGAAACGTCAAGTCACCAATAAATTCAATCATGGTTCCCTTGAGACCATTCATATCAAAGAAGGTACCGTATTTGATAAGGTGGGAAAGATGGTTCAATAGGGTCTTAAACTTGGACTCTTGGGCCTTTGAAGTCCCAGGAACAGGTCCCGAAGCTTCAGCCTTGGAGTCTGGAGGTGAAGACCCAAAGATGTTGAAGCTCTTGCTGGTGATTCCGTTAAGCAACTCGGGAGTCTCTTCGTTGGTATGGCAGCACAAGATACTGGCCATGATGGATCCAGCAGACGACCCACTGATGATTCGAGGCAACAAGTTGGCTTCAATAAGAGTGATAAGTACCCCAATATGAAATACCCCGAAGGTACTACCACCTGAAAGAACCAAGGCTGTTCTTCCGATATTCCGACGGGTTTGTATAAGCATGCCTAACAAGTAGCTGTCTTCTAAATTCACACCATTTCCATTGATCAAGTACTCCAATGAGAGCTTACACTCCTCAATGTACTCCTCGATTAGCTTCTTGGTGCCTACATATGAATGACGGTACAAGTTAATATCACCCAGATTACCGAGGTTTCTGATCCACTTGGTTCTAATCACATAAAGCAAAAGTTTATAATCGTTCGCTAAGCGGGCACTTTTCATTTCCTGAAGATTATTGTAAATCAAGTCGTAATCATAAATGTCTGACTTGGGGTTGGATTTCCAGGAGTTATTGTTTTGAAGGTCGTCGAGTTGGACAGAGATTTCGTACCATCGTTTATAACTAGTACAAGTCTTTTGTTCCTGAAGTAATGACTTGATCAACTCTTTCTTTTCATCTTTTGCTGGCAACAACAGTCTCAATATCGGTATGGAATCAAGAGTCGGTAAGTATCTGGGAGCCGAGACCGACTGCTGGTACCGCAAGTTTTGCGGGATAGTGGCATTATATTGCAAGATGAGCGACTCAAGGATCTCATGGTCTAGAGTGGTTGGCAGAAGTGCCGTGGATTCCATTGCAAGCTGTCTGTTCTTACTGTTTGGCCGTTCCAACCACCTAAAAGGTCACAGATCTGGGGTAAAAGGCTGACATGTGAAAGTCGCACACGTGTGGTAATTCTCGTGCTTTCAGTCACGGTTTTCTCTTTTCAAAATCACGTTGTCGATCCGCCAGATGAGATGACTCAAAGGCTTCAATTTAATCGGCTACCGGCTCGACACGTAGCTTTCACAGTATCCATTGTGGTTTCAACAGCGTCCTTAGTGAGGCATTACTCCAACTGCCGAAAAGATCCGCAGAATATCATCAAATCACTACTCCAGACCTTCGATCGCCCCAGCCTCAAGTCCAAGAGTGTGCGATCTATCAGTCGTCAGACCCAGCGACCACATTCATCTGACCGAGCCAAACACGCTCCAGACTGTTCCAAGCGCCCACAGAACCATCTGAACCGCTCACTTGCTCAGGTTATACAGCCACTGCACTTCAAATCAGAAGCTCATCGAGCCAAATATTTTTCACGTTTCATAGAGCACAATCAGAATACTTCAGTCATGTACACTCTTCAGACTCTAGCACACAAGAATGATGATACTAGCCACCCGCTTATCATGTTGACCAACAAAGAAGGCTACAAGTACTTTTTTGGCAAGATTCCCGAGGGAACCCAGCGAGTATTAAACGAGAACAGAGTCCGGCTAGGAAGCTTGAAAAGTGTCTTTCTTACCGGTACACTTTCTACATGGTCCGACATAGGGGGGTTGCCAGGTTTCTTCTTGACATTGAGTGACTCCACCAAGAAAGGAATCGACGTTTTCACCAACTCCGGTCTGATCCTCTCTTACATCGTCGCAACTTGGAGAACGTTCGTATTCAGAAAGGGAGTTGAGTTGAAGATTCTAGAGACCGAAGTTGCCAACGGCATTATTGGCGACAACAACTTGTCTGTTAAGCCTATTTTGATAGCGAGTGACCAAAAACATACGGCGACGGTAGTAGACTCGTTGGCACAAAAGTTCTCCAGTCAGCTCAGGAAACTCGTGTCGTTGATGTTCCCAATGGACACATCTAAGGCCAATGACCGTAGTCCATATTCGTACAAATCTGACCCTAGTGAGACAGATATCCACACCCATGTCCAGTTACCACTGCCAGACCAAATTGTACCTGCGCTGCACCAGAAATCAGTCAACTACATCGTTCGTTTCTTGCCCATTCGAGGCAAGTTCGACCCTCTAAAGGCCAAGCAGTTGGGACTCAAGCCTGGTGTGGCCTACCGTACCTTAAGTCAAGGCACTCCTGTAGAAAACGAAGCTGGTGTGACGATTTATCCAGAACAGGTAATCGAGCCGTCCAAACTGCTTCCAAAAGTTTTGATACTTGATATCCCCACCGTTTCCTATTTGAAACCAACTATTGAGAGCCCTGATTGGTTTCAGTCCGACGAGAGTACTGGGCCTGAAGAAATTGGTCTCGTATACCACTTGCTTGGTGACGAGATCGACTTCCAAACTGAGGAATATGAACAATTTATGCTCAAGTTTCCGCTAGAAACCAAGCATGTAATCAGCCATTCCAGCATTTCTGATAACACCTTGGTCTTCAAAAGGTTAGCAATCAATGTGTTGACGTTGAAAAGCGTCCAAAAGAACCACTTCAACTTACCACGGTTCGAATCTTTCGAACCTTTGACTTCCGACAACAGCAACGTGTACAAGCTTCAGCAATTGCAGACATTCAATGTGTCCAGCACAGGAGTTGTCACCAGCAACGCCGAAGTCAGAAGCGACACCTACGAGTCATTATATGACGAAAACATCGAAAAGCTCGAATTAGACGTAGCCAAGAGCGATGTCATTAATGACACCAGTGTATCTCTCACGTTCAACGAAACCAGTCTCAAGGACCAGGTGCACATAGTCACTCTTGGAACCGGTTCTGCCATCCCGTCATTGTACCGTAACGTCATCTCGACTCTAGTCAGAGTGCCGTACAAAAACTTGGACGGCCAGGTCTCTGTACGCTCCATTCTTCTCGATGGGGGTGAGAACACGTTGGGAACAATTCTCCGTAACTTTGGCAACGATGCCGAGCTTCGCCAGGTATTCCTGGAGTTGGCACTTATCCACTTGAGTCATTTGCATGCTGATCACCATCTCGGTATGCTTTCCGTGATTAACAAGTGGTTTGAGCTCAACCAAAACTCCAAAAAACTCTACATGGTTGTTCCATGGCAGTTTCGTAACTTTATCCACGAATGGTACGATCTCGAAGGTGGCTTTAACCAGTTGTTTAGCTTAGACCGATTGGTTCTTGTCAGCTGTGAGGAATTTATTCGTGACCGGGCACCGGAATATGACCCACTTTCCATAGACGAGTTCGAAAGAAGATTCGACTGCCAGGAATACGGCCGAATTATACCCAAAAAACCGTTGCAGTCTCGCAATATTGAGCTCATCAACCTGCTCTTTACTGAATTAAATATCAAGTCGCTCCAAACTGTCAGAGCACTTCACTGTGCCTGGGCATATTCAATCTGTATCGATGTGAAGTTGAGCGAAGATGAATCGTTCAAAGTTTCCTATTCTGGCGATACCAGACCTAATCCTGCCTTTGTAGAAATTGGGTACGGCAGTGACTTGTTGATCCACGAGTCGACGTTGGACAACGATCTAATTGAAGAAGCATTAGCAAAGAAGCACTCTACCATGATAGAAGCAATCAGTATGTCCAAGTACATGAACTGTCCTAAGGTGATTCTTACCCACTTCAGTACAAGGTACTCCAACAAGTCGTATATCTCGTTGGATACCGGAAGGTTGGAAGCATTGGCATCAGAATTGAGCCAGTACATGGAAACGTACTCTTCGGGTTCGGGGTCTAGTATCTTTGCCCTTGAACGCTTGAGTAGGCCCATCAAGCCTTATGGCGAACTTGAAATATGTTTTGCATTCGATATGATGAATATCCGTTACGGCGAGGTAGATTGTCAAAAGTCATGTCAAGATATAGTTGGAAGGGTTTTTGCAGTTCGTGAAGTTGACGAGAGTAAAAAGGTGAAGGACTTGCAGAAACAGAACGAAAAGCGAGAGGCCAAACGTAGCCAGAGATTAAACTATTCGGGGCCGAAGAAGAGGAAAACACCATGAACTCGGAACTGTATAGTCTATCTTCAAAAATTTATTTTACTATGCCTTAATAGAGGCAGATACCCATCGCAGCGGCCATGTCGGGCTTACTTCAGACTCCTACTAGTCCTTTACAAAACTTCTATATTTGATTTGAATTCCACAAATAATTCTGGTTTTATATCTGGTGTTGAGATGTGTATACCTGAGAGTTAGTTGGTGGTTCTGAATACTTAAACTAGTTGGTGTCTAAATGGCTGCGAAGTCTTTTAGAATAGTAATAACCAGTAGAGAATAGATGGGTATATAGCAAAGAAAGGAATAAATTTGATGAGATATCAATTCTGAGCAACTAAAGAGATAATAAACATAAATAAAAAAAATATAGAATGTAGATGATGCACCGGTGTCCTGGTACCAGTCCATGACAAGATTGAATTTTAGTTCAACGCAAGTTAAAAACGCGGACCAGAAGAAACACTACATGGAAGGGAGAGCACATTCATTGTACCAGGGCAGCTGGCTTCTAGACGTGATCAATCAAGGTACAGGAAGAAAGGAGAGGTTCTCGGGGTCACTTATTGCATCAAAGGTAGTCGAGAACCTTGATCTAGTTCCTATTGTTCGGATCAACCGTTTCATCACGACGTTGGCCAACAACGATATCACCGCGGTGGTTTCGGACGCTACGCACAGAGTGTTTGTGGTGTTCAAGTTTAAACCCGCCATGATGCGATTTGAAAACAAATACCGTCAACGGATCACCTACGACACGGTCAATTGCTTAATGAGGATCAAACAAGCCAATCTAAGATTTGTCAGTCGGTCGCACGTAAGGAGCGATTATGGTGTGACACTGTTGGAATCCGACATCGTGGTGTTGGAGATATTAGAAATAGAGATCTTCCAGCGCGACCAAGTGATGCTCTCCACCCATGCCGAGCACGAGTTGAAGTACGTCTACCAAGATGAAATGTATATGCGAAAACCCAAGGAGAGCGACGAAGCGAACGGCCGGCGTGACATCATAGATGAGTACCAAGATGTGGTTTCTGTATAATTGTGCCCACACGTTAGGTGATATATCACAATTCAGAAACCATCCTAGTCAACTAGTGTCGAAATGAGTTATGGAGACAATTAGAGCAAGTACGCAATGGAAAATACGAAGCCGCCATCAGCTGTAGAAGGACCCTTGGTCAAGCGCAAAAGCAGGATCAGTGAGGGAATCGTCTCACCTGGAAATACGTGGGAGTTCCACGCTGGTCCCCAGAAGCTGGTTTCTACCGCTCTTCTCAAACTATACGAAACAGGGGCAGAGGGTAGAACTGAATACAGAACACTCTTAGATATGCTCAAGTCCAAACTAGACCTTTACGATTCTGAACTCACTTTGTACGAAGGTGCTTTGGAAACACAACAACTATTCCTTAAGGAAAAGACCTCGTACTTGAACCGGTACCAAAAGTGGCTCGAGTCGCAGGAATGCCAGTTAAGATTGGTTGCAGTTAAGATAGAAGAGAATAGACTGCTTCGGAATCACCAAACAAGAGTGGCTAAGCTAACTGGTGCCATTGGACGCATTATTACCGAATTCAAGGGTCTGCGAGTGTTTAATCAGGACTATGGCTGGTTGGATATTGATCCTCCGGAATACAGGGTCCATGTACGGGTTCTTCGGGAACTAGTGCTAATCAACGAGTGTTTGGACCGGATCAATGAGATTCAGAGTTAGCTTATTCGTTTATATATCTTTCGCACGTAGGATAATTATATTAGATATCAAAATTGCAACCCATTAATTCAAAGGGCACAATTGCAAAATTATGATGATTGTGCTTCTTGAACCCTTTTGAATTCTTTTAAATGTCCACAACAAGCAGAGTCCAAAGTTGGCATGATTATCTAATGGAACAAAGCTGAGAGATTTTCCTAGCCACTAGATGGTCTTGGTAAAGCAACAGCTAACTGCTCATTGCAAATACTAAGCTAGTCGGTTTTCCCGACGGTACTTTTTTCAGTATGTGCAAAATTCTTCCCCTCTTTTCGCAGCCAAATTGGCAGGCAGTTGCGTTCTGTCGAGCGTTTCTGCTCTACCTGTTTGTTATCCTTCCATATACAACAAAATGGAAGCGCCCTCTCCTATATTCTTGACTTCTGCTGAACTCTCGCGCCAGTTGGACGATATCGCCAATGAAGCCAGCTTTTGGAACGATCAGAGCCTGTTAGAGTCAAATCCCGCTAGATTGCTCCTGCCAGCCATCTTCATCAACGAACATCCAAAGAAGCCTGTTAATCTGCCGGACAACCTGTTCCAGCTGTTTGAGCTGTTTCAAGGATTATCTCTAAACTTTCCCAAGTCTGTTGATAGAGGTATCCCCGTCAGTGAACCATTCCAACTGGAACCAATTCAACTGGAGCCAATTCACTCGGAACTAACGTCATTACTACCATTGTATCAAAATCCCTTTGTCACGTCGGCATCTTCCACGGCATTCTCTAACAGACGTAGCTTTTCTCCAAAAGTGCTTTTTCTTGCACTATTGGCGTTGATCGCCGGCAGTTGGGCGCTACACTTGACAGGTAATTCTAGATATATAACCGCTTATGCCAAACAATTAGTATGTTATATTCTTGGGGCATACGATATATCTCTACAAGTATGTCTTGCCTGACAGTAAATGTGATATTATTTTATTTACACGAATATATACATCTATGATTAAGCTTCTCTTCTATCCTTCACCTTCATCTTGTTAACATGTTTATGCTTTCTGGTCTTGGCAAACTTCTTGATACCCCACATCGATTGTGATACCTTGTTGGACTTGGATTTACCTCTACCACCACCATGAGGATGATCAAACGCATTCATGGCTACACCTCTGACCATGGGTCTACGGCCACGATGACGACTTCTACCGGCCTTACCCCAAGAGATCGACTTGGATTCTTTGTTGGAAACGACTCCCAACGATGCATGACAGTCCAACTGCACGTATCTATGTTCACCAGAACTCAATTTCACTACAGCTTTGTTCTTGTCGGCATGTTTAGACAATAATCTGCCAAAAGTACCGGCAGCCTTTACCAACTGGCCTCTTCCACCACGATGAAGTCCGATGTTGTGGATAATTGATCCAACAGGGATCATGTTTAACGGCAAACAGTTTCCTCTTTGCATGATTCTGGACGTCAACAAAGCATCGTCGACTTCTCCGTTGTTGGTTTCTTTCATTTCTTGAATGAAATCTTGTGGCAATCCCGATCTGAACGACTCGACCAGGTCTCCTGCTCTTAATCCAGCTGCAGCCAAAATGTATGATAAATCGCCCGATTCGTTGTGTTGAACAAGGGCAATGTGAGCGGTTCTGTTGGGGTCGTATTCGATTCTGACCACGGTCTGCTTTCCGGGTTTCAATCTGTGACTGTCCACCAACCTGACTCTTTGCTTGTGACCACCACCTCTGCCTCGTATGGTGATTCTACCGGTGTTGTTTCTACCCGAAGTCTTACGCTTGGCCACAGTCAACTCTCTGACCGGACCTCCCTTGTGTAAATGTTCATGAATCGGTCTTTTGAAATGAGTAGACCCGGGCTGTAAGTGTCCGTTGGCGTAACTCTTGATTTCCACGTTGCTTAATGCCAATTTTCTTTGTCTTTGGTATGCTTCTTCCTTCTGCTCCAAGTCAGTTAGGGTTGACGAACTTTGGAACCGAGAACCTATAATTGTCACTCCAAAAGGTCTTGCTACAGATCCACCTATTTCGCGTCCAATCAGACCGACCAATCTTCTAGATAACGGCAACATCTTCAGTTGTAACACTAGATCGACTTGAATTATGAAATTAATCAATTTTGGTTAATTTTTTCAACCTCTCAGACCGGGCCCAAATATACCGAGAGTGCGCGTGCCCCAGCGCAGTGGTGCGCGTACATTCTGTCCCTAACTGGACACTGGCCAATAGTAGCACGAGTTGCATCAATGCGAACGAGACCGGCAAACTCTGGCCAAGTTAAGTGAAATAAATAAAATTCTCATCACCGTAGGAGATTCAATAGAGTTTTAGTTAAAATGCTTCGTACTTTTACTCGTTCATTATCAAGTGCAAAGCCACCTGTTCAATTGTTTGGAATTGATGGTACTTATGCCAGTGCTTTATACTCGGCATCAGCCCAAGAATCCTCCATTGACCTGTCATATCAAGCATTAACCAAAATCAATGGATTATTGGATACCGATGCCAAAGTCAAGGAAATTTTGGTTAACCCTGCATTGACCAAGGAAGACAGAGGTTTTGTTATCAAGACCATTTCTGACAACTTGAAGTTGGACAAAACCGTCACCAACTTCTTGAAGGTTTTATCCGAAAACAACCGTTTAAGTAACTTTGCTGGAATTTACGAAAAGTTCGGCTTATTGAACGATGCCCACAAGGGAATTGTTGAAGCCAAGGTCACTTCTGCCAAGCCATTGGACTCCAAGATTTTAAGAAGATTACAAACTGCTGTTGGTAAATCATCGTTTGTTGGAGAAGGCAAGACTTTAAAATTGAACAACACTATTAACCCAGATCTTTTGGGAGGTTTGATTGTTGAAGTTGGTGATAGGACTGTTGATTTGTCGATCTCTTCCAGAGTTGCCAAATTGAACCAAACTTTAAAGGAAGCTTTATAAGTATGAGTATAAGAATAAAAATACAGTAGACACGGTAAGGAATGTAAACGTTAGTGTAGTAAGTTGAATAATGCTCAAGAAGGGATATCAATAATACGAGGAGTATCGGTAGACATTTCTTTTCAGTAGTTGTTAAATATTCAATTTCAACCTGTAATGGATGGAATACTTGACATATGTGTCCGCTATAATTCGATGTCAGAGCTTTCAATTAAACTTTGATTATCGGATACACTAAAGAATACTTTGCAATCGGAACCACTGTTTTTGGTTTGACTTTCTGATACAATATTTATATAAACTGTAGCCATATATTAGAGTTATAATCAGGATTCATTTTATTAGCGTCCAAGTCTGATACAACCATCCCGGAGAAAGAATGGGTGGCAGTAAAGCATGAACAGTTAGGTCGAGAATAAATATAGAATCACAATACAACATCTAGTAAATACCAAATATAATTAGGAAACATTAAGATTACCCAAATGTTCAGAAGGCACAAATACAGAATTGTGGAAAGTCGAGTAAACTCCATCAGTGATTAAAGTCACGACTGAAAATTAGCCATGACAATTCCATGTACCACGGAAGAAGTACAAACCAGCGAAAGTTGGACAAACTGGTGGGTCTACGACGTCTATATCGGGAGTGGAGACGTTTCTAACGGGGTGCTTCGATGCGTTCACCTCCAGATCCTCTCTAGGATCGTCCGATACTAATTCAATGACTGCGAAAAATAGACACCTACTGATCCACTTCCACTACAAGTGTTGTCCATCCACTAGCGATCTCCCAGGCCCAGACCACTCGTCCTCACTCTAATCTAATGAATTCATCCTTAGCCGCATCTTCTGTATCCTACACTACTCTCCCCCTCCACTCCCTGCCCGTTTACACTCTTCCTCGCCAGTCTTGGATTATTTATAGCACGACTCGCACGCATCTCGATTCCTTTACAGTACAATTATTCATTTGGTGGCTGAAGTCTTTATCCACAATGCTTCGTGCTGTCACTCATACCGTCACATTCTTGACAGTTGTACTCAACTTCTTGGTGTACTTTTACCCTGATATCCTCAATTCCAACGGCCAATGTGACTGGCACAAAACAGCGCAATCGACTCGCCTCCAGAGTAAAGTTGACTTGATCAACCAGCTCCCAGAGACCCTTTCGGAGCGTCTTCTTCTCAACTTTCCCAGCTTGGTCAACAGGTCGACTCCTCCTAACGATACCATTCGCATGTTGGCATTTGGGGATCCCCAGATCAATGGCAATTGGGCGCTGACCAAATACATCAAACGCATCGACAACTATGGCAATGACTACTACTTGGGACACATCTACAACACCATGAAAAAGCGGCTTGAACCCAGCCATGTGGCAGTCATGGGCGATTTGTTTTCTTCGCAGTGGATCTACGACTCCGAGTTCTACAACCGGACCAATCGGTTTGTTGAACGACTCTTTCCCCGTCCCTTGGAATACAAGCAGAACGTGGTGGAGACTTACCAGAGGCACCAGGACTACGACTGGCAAACCTGGCTCCACAACGAACTGAACATGGATCCGTTGGACCGTTTCAACACCAGGGTGTACAACGATGTCTACGACTGGTTCCACAACAGCCTGGAACCCAATTACAACAACCCATTGTTCATCAACTTGACAGGAAACCACGACATTGGCTATTCGGGAGACGCTACGTGGCAGCACATGGCTCGTTTCCACTATTTGTTTGGCCAGAACAACTATGTGATCAACTACAACAAGGGCACGCCACAAGAGTGGAGAATGGTGGTGGTGGATTCGCTCACGCTAGAGGGTCCGGCATTGCAGCAGGAGTTTGTCAACTACACCTGGTCGTTTCTTGAGCACTTGAAGACTCTTGAGAACCCATCGTTCAAGGGTGCTACCGTCTTACTCACCCACATCCCTCTCTACAAGCGTGCCGGGTTGTGTGCTGATGGGCCTGAACACAAGTACTACGAAAACTACGAAAAGGAACCTTATAAAAACGGGAAGTTGCGGTCGCAGAACCACTTATCGTACGATACAACCCAGCAGCTCTTGGATATTGTGTTCCCCAACGGTGACAAGAACGGGATTATTTTGACTGGCCACGATCACGTAGGATGTGACGACTGGTACAGCAAAGTCGGCGACGAATGGGTCGCTGCCAAAGAAAAAAACACTTCCCAGAGACTGGCAGTTCGTGAGGTGGTTGTAAGAGCAATGATGGGCGATTTCGAGGGCCAAACCGGTATAGTCACCGGGTGGTTTGACGGAACGCAGAGTGGATGGAACTTCGAGTTTACCTACTGTTCTTTCTTGGTGCAACACTGGTGGTGGGCCAGCAAGGTCGGCTTGATGTTGTCGATATTATTACAATCGTGGGACTGGTTAAGTCTGTAGTGTTTATTACAATAATACAATATTTAATACCAGTCTTGGTTTCCCAGAGAGATACGTCAACAGGATTTTCGCTTCCGACTGTAGGTGTTGGAGCACAAAAACGTTTGGTATTATTCTCTGGAAATGTTTTAATCAATATCCAATTCTCTTTTTGTGAAAAGTGCTAGGTTCATTGAACCCAAAAAGCCTTTCTAATCTTTGGTTTCTTCCTTGGTTTCTTCCTTGGTTTCTTCCTTGGTTTCTTCCGTTGCTTCGGTTTCAGGCTGCTGATCACCAGCAATGAATGCTTCGATGTCCTCCTTGGCAGTAGTGATACTGGCCTCGGGACTAATCTGGATTTTCTTGACCTTCAATACTCCGTCTACAAAAATCCAATGCGATCTCTTGATACCAGTAGGCGACTTTTTAGCACCAAGAATCCCAATTAATTCTCCCTTTGGGTCCGACAACAACGAATATTCCAAGTTTTGCTTCACTACGAAGTTCTTTTGGGATTTTGGCAAGTCGGCAGAGAGACCAAACACTGTGGTGTTGGAGTCTTTCAAAAACTGGTGGTTTGTTTGAAAGCCACATGCTTGACGAGTGCATCCAGGAGTTGATGCCTTGGGGTAAGCAAAAATCACCAAATACTTGGTGGCTGCAGCAGCTTGGCTAAGAGAAACCGGTTTTTCATTTTCGTCCAAGAGCTCGATGTCTGGAATATTGTCACCTTCCTGCAACTCAGGTACGTTGTGGCCGTTAGTTTCGGCTGACAACTCAGATTCAACCTTTGGTTTAGATTCTTTTGGTTCCTTAGCTTCTTTTGGCTCCTTAGCTTCTTTTTTAGGAGCTGCCTTGGCTGACTTGACTTTTTTCAATTCTGGTCCCTCGTTGTGGTCAACAACCGGCTTCGAGGCTACTCTGGCTGAACGGCGGAGTTCTGGCATACTTTCGGTGCTTTTTGGATATGATTGATTGAATAACCTATAAGTCACTATACAAGACTACAAACTACTTTTATTTGGCACAATTGCTTTGTTATAGCGTTGCTTCCCCCCTCCCACGCCTTTGTAGTGAGAGAATTTACTTAAGTGGCTTTGTGTGTCGGGGCCACACGTGAAAGGAGGTGGCACCGGGCCTGGAGTAGGTGTTCGGCGTAGGAACAGCGTCGACGCGGGACGTCTGGCGACGCTTGCGGTGCGACTTTCGTGGCAGGGAAACGATAAGTAAGGAGAATCCTCCAGGTTCCGAGCGCATAGAGGCTCAGGTAAACAGTCGTAAGAGTGCATCGGTTGGTATGTGCAATAGGACCTTATTTATTTATAAATGTGGTTCATTGAGATCGTTCTTCTGATTGGGTGCAAAATGGCTCCTGTCGTTGCGCGGCCGGGAGAATAAGAGTTGTGCTAAAGCCACCAATCGCCTATCTAAGCCCCGTCTATTAGAGTATCATACATGCATTATCTATAGCGAGAATAATAATTTACTTTCGGGACAACGCAAATCTAGCTAAGATACTGGTTCCAATTCTAGTAATGTTTGTCCGTGCAACTAAGAATTGTTTAGAATATCTGTCGTAGCCACCTCATGTCTAATAGTTTGTGCGTAGTAGATTTATTTAAGATTGGCTGGACAAACTAAGTAAGTCTAAGTTAATAGGGGTAGCCGAAAGAATAGACTACGAAAGTTACCCCACGGAGATTAGTCTACGAAGTTAATTGAGAAAGCTCTATATACCTTATTATGTCCTCGATGCTTCTCATTAATAGCTGATAGCAGTTCTGAAAGGCTTACTGAATAACCCGCGGTTTAACAATTTATTTGGCACATTCGATGGTGTCTGTAGGTACCAAGTAGCCACTGACTAGCAACTAAGGGGTAAGCACTAATCTTGTGAGGAGTATCTCGGGTGCTTGGCACGTTTTAAGCATACAAAGCAGCAGCGAGGTGGTATTGACTATTCTGGCAAGTCAATCAATAGAAAGTCAAATGACTTTTTGTATGAAATCTGTCGCTATTGTACAAAAATAGTAACATTACGAGAAGATCAAGTCCAACTTATAAAAACCAACTGATGCACTGTTGGAAACACAGGAGAGAGTATCGTTCCAGATAACAAGCAACACAGGACAGCGTTATCAGAACCTCACTGCATAATACCTTGTAACTCTGCAATAGCGAGCAGCGCCCATCACTGTCATGACAGCTTTCGCAGCCTAGCCACAAAAGTCTTACTAGGCCCAAGTCCCACTACAGCTCCACACAGCAGTTCCAGCTTGCTCTAACCCATTGAAACTGTAGTGCACACTCACACCGACACATCCCACCCACCAATTCAATCGCCATCTGCCAGCCTGTCCAGTAGGCCGTCCGAACGTCTATCCCCACATCTCTCGCTAAAACCATCACCGCTAATTTCTGGTCTTCGTGCGAAATTCGTAATCAACAACGTACCACTATACTTGCACACCCACCACCACACTGACCATGGCAGACGACAGCTCAAGACTATCACCTCTGTCATCGTCTCGAATCAAACTTTCCAACGATACAAACTCCAGCACGGAAAAGTTCACCGCTGACGACATTGTAATAGGCTGTAAGGTGTTTGTATCCAAAGATGGAGTGTTTCGATTGGCAGAAATCTTACAGGAACATCTCAAGAAGGGTAAAAAGGTGTACTATGTGCATTATCAAGAGTTCAACAAGAGATTGGACGAATGGATCGGTACCGATCGTATCGACTTCACTCGGCATTTGATTATTCCCGAGGTCAAGGCAGACAAGAAGGAGGAGAAAAAGGACGGCAAGCTCAACAAGAAGGCATCGAAAACCAACACCAAGAACTCCAAAGGCCAGAAGACGCCGGCCGGCAACAGTAGCACTCCCATTCCCGAAGATACGGGCAGCACTGGCGCCGGCACGCCCAATGACGAGATCATGGACCTCGATAACTTGAATGTTCAGGGACTCAAACGGCCCGGCGAAGAGGTCAACCGAGAGGAAGAAATGAAGAAATTAAGGACAGGGGGTTCGATGACACAGAACCACTCGGAGGTGGCCAGGGTCAGAAACTTGTCGACGGTAATCTTGGGAGAACACATTATCGAGCCATGGTACTTTTCGCCGTACCCAGTGGAGCTTACTGAAGAAGACGAAATCTACATCTGTGACTTCACATTGTCGTACTTTGGTTCCCGCAAGCAGTTTGAACGGTTTCGGTCCAAGTGCTCCATGAAACACCCACCCGGAAACGAAATCTATCGAGACTCCAAAGTGAGTTTCTGGGAAATCGACGGCCGCAAGCAGCGGACGTGGTGCAGAAACTTGTGCTTGCTCTCCAAACTCTTTTTGGACCACAAGACGTTGTACTACGACGTGGATCCGTTCTTGTTCTACATCATGACCATCCGCTCAGAACAGGGTCACCATGTAGTGGGTTATTTCTCAAAGGAAAAAGAAAGCGCAGATGGCTACAACGTGGCGTGTATCTTGACGTTACCGTGCTACCAGAAACAAGGTTTCGGTAAGCTTTTAATCCAGTTCTCATACATGTTATCGCATGTCGAAAACAAGGTGGGATCGCCAGAAAAACCTCTCTCGGACTTGGGGTTGTTGTCGTATAGAGCATACTGGACCGACACGTTAGTCAAGCTCTTGGTAGAGCGCAATAGTCCACTGTTGTACCGCAAGAACAACCCTCGTTTGGTGGAGGAGGACGACGAGGACGGGTCGGCCACTCCAGGCAAGTCGTCAGGCGGACCCAGCGAAATAACCATCGAAGAAGTGTCGTCTATTACCTGCATGACCACCACGGATATACTACACACGCTAACCACGTTACAGATCTTGCGATACTACAAGGGCCAGCACATAGTGGTGGTAACGGACCAGATCATGATGATGTACGATAAGTTGGTCAAGAAGGTTAGAGAGAAAAAAAAGCACGAGTTGGAGCCTTCCAAGCTCAGCTGGACTCCGCCTCTTTTCACTGCCAACCAATTGAGATTTGGCTGGTAGTTACTGCTTGAACCGAAAGTACTTGCACCGAGACGGCTTGTGTTAGTGATTACCAACAACCGGCCAGTCATGATGCTTTAAGTATTTATGTGACTGCAAGCTACAGAAGGCTGAACCAGGCTGCCTTGTGTTCAATTAACGACCTTACATTCATATTACTGATAGAACTACAGCGATGGTTAAGGTGAGTAATAATATCCAATTAGAACCATTGTTTTTGGGATAGCCTATTTACTGTTAGGATGTTTTATTAGAGTGCTAGGATGTTAACAATTTAGGCTAGTTCTAGAATCAGTCCTGGCCCCATATCTTTATACTCTTGTCTCCCTCACCGGTTATAAGACGAAGACCCAGCATGTCGTAGGTCGAAGTATAGATTGCAGACTCAGTGGACCCTTCTAGAGGCGTGGTGGCATGCAGCTGCACCAATGCGCCCGACTCGTAGTCGTAATGCTCCATACGGCCGTCGTCGTATCCCGCAAAGAGCTGGTTGTTGGCCGGGTTGATCGAGAGGGTGTTGATGATTTTGGAGTTGTGCCCGTGGCCAAACTCATTGAGCAAATCGCCCCGGGATAACAACCACTGCTTGAGATGCCCGTCCGAGTCCCCGGAACACATAGTCATCTCGTGTGGATGAAGTGCCAACAGTCTAATGCTCTTGGTGTGATGGGTGATTGTCAAGGCAGTGTTCATTTTCCGAAGATCCCAGAGTCGAATGGTAGAATCCATGCTGCTGGTGACCACTTGGGGATCGCCCAATTGACTGACTATCGACGTTATGTCGTTCTGATGGCCCGCAAGCACCATGGCTTGGTCCCTCGACCGTATATCCCATACTCTGACTACAGCATCTCTCCCCCCCGTAAATAACAAGTCTAGTTCTGGATGCAAGTCCATGGTGTAGATTCCTCCCACATGTCCATAGTAGTTTCGGATCTGACACCCTGACGCTGAGTTGGTCTTTTCCAAGTCCCAGCATCGTACGGTCTTGTCTTCTGACCCTGAAAACAAGTACGGATACCGCTTGGAGACGGCCAAAGCACGTACCCCCATGATATGGCCGGTTATGGTGGCTTTGAGGTCCAGAGTGGCCAAGTCCCACACCTTGATGGTGGAATCGGACGACCCGGTCACAAACCAGCCATTGGTTATAGCATCGACTGCCACCAGTCGCACCCACCCTTGGTGTCCGCCAGCTATTACACGCAAAAGCTTCCAGTCCTGAGAACCGGTACGTCTAAACAAGGATCCTGCCTCTTCTGTACTATCAGCGTGTTTGTTCTCTGCTATTTCTGGCTGTTGTACGTCTTGCAGGTCTGGTTCGTCCGAGTCGTCTTCGTCCTCATCTCGAACATCGAAGCTCAGCTCATCTCGACCAAGATGCCCCACAAGGCGGTCGAGCTTGGTGCTGTTGTACATGGCTTCGCTGATAATATCAGCAGGTGGCACTATATCATCTTCTACCGGAATAGTTTGGTCCCCGTACACCTGCTTTAACATCTTTAAAAGAAGTGAGGTTGATTTTAATTTTTCAGTTTCTGGGGTAATTTGAAAACGGTACCAGAAACCACCACCAATGGACTTAGGAACGAGAACCGCACAAGAAGAGCCGTTGTGGCTTATCAAAGAGCTCTTCAGTATTCTCAGAGCTTCCAATTGCATCATCAAGACCATTCTGCTTATTCCGACTGACACAGGTGGGTTTTCCGTGGTCGAGGAGGATGCCCGACTAGAGATCGGAATGTCCAAGAAAACGTACTTGCTACTATTCAAACAGTGCCACACGTACTGGCACAACATAAGAAGCGTACCAGATCTCGATTCCAGCATTTCCACTGCATATCTCTGGGATTTGTACTACATGACTCTCGGCTTCTTGATCACGACCAATGAGAATCATACGATGATTACTTTGCACGAAGTAGTGGTGTCAAGACTTGTGGGCCTCGACACACTGTTCTTGTATCTAGAGGTGGATGCAATCAGTGCTTTCTTGAGCAGTAGGCTCAAGCGTATCAATAAGAGCTCGTCGCTCTGGCTCTACATGAAGAAGTTGATAATCAGGGCGGATTTGGATAAGCAATTAGCAAATATCATTATCAGCAGGGCATTCAGCAGCTGTGAATTGCACTTTGCCAACTACTATGCGGTCAACTTCTTACGCTGGTGCATTTGCACCGGTGTCTCAGCTCTGGTCAGCGACTTTGAGTCTCGCATCTCTCTGCTCTGTAGACAGAACTTGAAAGATGTATCGTTATGGGGTCTTCGGGAAGTATGGTATTTGTACTATGGAGGACACACTGGGTCAGTTGTACGGTCAAGTGTCGAGGAATACAACCGTTTCGCCAGAGAATTGTCCAAGCCAGCCATATCAGTTACTCCTGCCAATGTTTCGGTTCCTTCTAAGCTTTACCTGGAATATAGCTGGCTTTTGCAGGTGGAATGTCCCATATTATCGCCTTACCAGAAACTTCTCGATGCTACGGTGCAAATAGCTGGTAATGCCGATACGCTTGTGCAACAGACCAAGAACAGGCTTTCGAATGTCGATGTATCTGGGCCTCCGCTGGCCGTGCTTCTCCAGAGAAAGAATTTCGTAAACACCTTGGAAAGAGTCGTGGAGGCAAATACCTGATATTCTGGGATATTCTGAGATCTTACACCCAATGAAGAGATGTTTGCAATGAATAAAACCTACAATTCATGGATTCTTAATTTATGCTACTCTCCAATGCTACTTATGCTATCCAATTCAAAATTTACGAATGGTCGCCTACTCCATCTCTATTCCTTACTATACTATTTAGTTGGTTAGACTCCTGGAATGTTGTAACACAGTCTATAGAACTTGGCTGGTACACCGGCTGTAGGCCCAGGATCAGTAAAATTGCCTATTTTGGAATTATTTAAGAAAGCTCGAGACGCCGGCCATTTCTATCTTAGTTCAATCCTGCTCTTGGATAACTACTGTCCCCTTTCTACTATACTCCTCCCACCAGCACCCACCAGCACCCACCAGCACCCGTACCGTTCTCTCTTCTCCTGCTTCTATCCCACATGCTTGCTCACGTGACACAAATATTGCCATTGGTGGTACAGCTCAGATCTTCACCAGACCCCGTCGACACAGCTGAGCCAGCAACTGAACTGCCCGTATTAGGTTCTCAAGAGCCAAACATCTTCCCAAAGCAACACTGTGTCACCCAAACGATTTGTTCTTCTAATCAAATAACATCTTCTGCATAATATCGCCAATTTCCTTGATCCATCTTTATTTGATTTCACAACCTATACCATGCTTAAAATCCGTCAATTACAAAAGAAAAAACAAGAAGAAGCTGCTGCTGCTTCTCAATCTGATTCCAGCACATCACAAATGAGCGGGACAGAATCTTCTGCCAAAGTCAGCTCTGCTCAGATCAGATTACAGAAGGATATCACCGAATTGGATTTGCCCAAAACCATTTCCATAACGTTCCCCGATCCTAAGGATTTCTTCAACTTCTTTCTACAAATATCACCACAACAGGGCTACTACAAGGGTGGCAGGTTTAATTTTAAGATTGAAATAAATAATTCCTTTCCTATAGAACCCCCCAAGATCAAATGCTTGAACAAAATATACCATCCCAATATCGATTCAGCCGGTAACATCTGTCTCAACATTTTGCGAGAAGACTGGACACCGGTGTTGAACTTGAACTCGGTTTTGATTGGGTTGAACTTTTTGTTTTTGGAACCTAACCCCAACGATCCTTTGAATAAAGAAGCTGCCAACGTATTGGTCAGGGAAAAGGGCCAGTTTAAGCGCAATGTCCTGACTGCTATGCGTGGTGGCAGCGTTGAAGGAGAATATTATGATCTGGTGGTGTAGTGGTCTCCACTGCTGTGGTATTAGACTTAGACTATGTATATATTGACAATTGTCATCATCCCCATAATCTTAACGAATTATCTGAACTTCCACTTACAAACAAGCACCTCATTTTCTTCTCTATTGCCTTGAGTATTTCTTCATGGGTTTCTTCGGGGCTCTTTTCTTTTCCGGCCTTTTCGTCGTCGGCGTTTTCCTTTTCGGTCTTTTCATCGTTGGTCAAGGAATTGAAACGAGCAAAGTCCAAGTCGTTGATAAACCCTTCGTGTCCACTCAACGACCGTATACACCGGACCTTTCCGCCAACATTCAAGCTCTGTAAGTCCCATATTTTGATTGTTTTGTCGTCTCCAGCACTAAATATAAACCGTCCGTTAGGATGTATGCTTACAGCCTTGACCCACGACTGGTGGCCGATAAGATCGGCAATGTGCCACGCTTGGGAGTTGTTCACCTTGGCCGGCAATGGGTGCCTGTGGGGTAATATTACAGGAGGAGGCAACAACCACAACTTGATGGTGTTGTCTCTACTGGCAGTAACGCAGTACTTGTAGCCCAAAGAGTTGGTGTATACGGGGTCGGCGATGATGTCCTCGGAGATGGATGGGAAAAGCGTCAAGTTCTCCTTGAGGTACTTGTCGACAACGATATTTGAGGTGAGGGGCAAGAACTTGATGGCCTCTATTACGTGATTATGGCCAATTAAGAGCGCCAAACCAGTTCCCGAGTCGGCGTGTGACAACCTTGCCGACTGGTCGTTGGAGCACGTCAAGAGAAAGTCGCCCAAGTCGTGGCTCAGCTTAACAGCTTCAAGCAGAAGTCGCGAGTTGATGCTGATGACGTCGATGTCTCTGACCCACTCGCTGTGGCCCACGAAGCTCTTGAGGCAAAACCCGTTGACCAAGTCCCAGATCTTGACGGTTTTGTCTCGGGACACCGAATACAAGATGTTGGGTTTTATGTGAGAAAACTTGATGGACGAAATGGTGTGTTCGTGGCCGGTGAGGGTCCGTATGTGCTTGTACGACAGACCGTTCCAGATTTTGATGGACAAGTCGGACGAACAAGATGCAAGAATATATGACGATGAAGATGACGATGATGTGGAGACAGTGGACGAAAGCAAGGCCAACGGTGTGGATTTGGATGCAGATGAGGTGCTGGTCAAGTCTACAGCGGTGGTGGACCACACCAACTTGTTGACCGACCTGGTATGGGCCTTGATGATTTTGTCAGGTATTGAGGACTCGTCGTTGACGAGGTTCCATACAAGTATCGAGCCGTCCGAGCAACCGGCCATGACCAGGGGCAACTGGGGATGAATGCAGCTTGCCTGGATCAACTGGTTGGCCTGGGTCGAGAAGACCTTGTTGGTATTGTACGGTAACCAATTGATCTTATCTTTGGATATTATGGATGAACTGGGTGTGCTGGACCCTATGGACGATTGCTGGGAATCAATGACGGTTCGAAGATTGCTGACTTCGTTTTCCAAATCAATGATCTTTCTCTGGAGCCGTAGCACCGTGGACCACTTTTTTTCCAAGTAGTTAGCGACGACGTTCTCTTCTTTGGCATTGATGGGTATTCTTAACACTTCCAGAAGCTTAGATAGCACTTGCTGCTGGTCATTTTCCGACAAAATGGGTTCGAGGTACTGGAGCACTGCTTTGTTTAGCTCGAGCAGCTGGCGCTCGGTGAGAATCTGAGACTTCATCGGCCAATTTCGAAAAAAAACGGTACGATGTTCACAGACTATGAGACGACTGTATACTATCAGCACAGAAACCTAGCAGAATGGTATGGAAGTCGCTGTGGTTGCTGATATACTGATCTGGATGCCTGGCGAGGCCGTCAACAAGCGCGTCGTTTCACAAGTGGTCATGTGACGTAAACACCATGGTTCATGTGATGGTCCAGGAAGTACGGGAATGGGGATAGAAGGGTGAAGGAGCGGTGGTGGTGGGTTGATCTGTGTGCATTACGAGCTATTTACCTTTTAACGCAGCAAAACGGGCCTTGAGGGCGTCGAAGTCTGTCTGGTCCTTGGTGACTACCTTGCGCGGGGCCGCAGAACTGGCAGGCCCCGCGGTGGAGCTAGCGGGAGCAGCGGGAGCAGCAGCGGGTTTCGCGGCGGGCACCGCGACAGCGGGCTCGAGTTCGGCCACTCCCCCGCTGGGAGAATCAGAATCGTCTCCGCCAGCGTCGCTGGGTCCGCCAGTATCCCCCGCGACTGCCACTTCGTCCACTTCGTCCACTTCGTCCACTACGAGCCCCGAGTATGGTGCCTCATAAGCTCGAGCTATCTCGCACAAGTATAGGTTGACAAGTATCTCTTCAGGTGGCTCTACCTGACATCTCTTTACAATTTTCTCGGGTACCACGCCGGCAGAGTTGTCCAATGCGCTTTTCCCGAGCTCTGGCCCGTACTTGTACACCAAAATATCCTTGATGGAAACGAACTCCTTTAATTCTGAGTGGGACGCAGCGTAGATTACCGAATGAACGGCTTCGGCAACGTTGGTGTCACAGGTGGTTTTGGATGGATCTACTAGAATGGATATTCTGGCAAGAAGGAGCTCGCAGTATAGTTCTAGATATTCAAGGAGCTCGATATAGATATCATCCCGGATGATATTCTCGACTCTTATTTTGGCACTGGTTTCCTTGCCTTGCTTCAATAGTTCAGCCAATTGACGGCGTTGCTGCTTGGTCAAGGCGGTTTTTTTTTCTTGAATGAACTTCAGTTTACTTATAGCCATCTTCAAGGCTGTTTTGAGTCTTGCCACCTGTAGGTGTGGTGGTGCTGGGGGCATGATGGCGGTGGTTCTTATCTCACTAAAAGAGCCCAATTTGGAGATCTAATCACCAGAAAAATGTTATTTAGCGTACTGTGTTTAGGACAGAATACAGGAATCTGCCGGGCTATATAATCTAGCTATTATTGATATCTGTTGCCTGGATGTATTTGCTTACAGCAGATTATACGATAGTTCTCTGATATGATTTTGGTCTGGCCAATTGATGGCCAGCGCTCATGTGTTACTTAAGCACCCTACTCAACGTAAATCTATCTGTAGTTTGATGTTTTGCAATTCCATTCTATCCCATTTGGCAGCCCTTGTAGATCACAACTAATAGTTATTACAATGAATTTCATTCAGTGTTTATTTCATTAGTTTCAATCACTGTACAGCGTTTGCATAGCCTTTATAGCCTTGCTCCCTTTAAAGGATATAATGCAAGTGCCGGTGTAATCATGTAATTAATTATATAACCAAGTTAATGTTCGATATATCGCTAGCTTGAACGAGATGTTGTATTTGTCTGATAACAGTCTCCTGCAACTGCTATATATCCACGTCAATCCTCCTACACTGGTTAGCTACGCTAAGCGCAACACACTACCCTTTCTGTTACATACCATGGTTCAGTGTTTGATCAACCATGATTGTAGTCATCGGACTTTTCAAACAACTGGTATAACCATATAGCTGTCACTGTAAATTGTTCGGGATTTCTCGACACTTACAACGTCTCTACAGCTCTACAGATGTCTAGTCGTAACTCTATTAATGCTTATATATCCTAAGCTGGCTCCATAACAACAGTGTGCTTGTGAGCCGGGGTACCCTTGACAAGGATGTCGTCCTCGTCCTCATCAAAATTGTTGCCTACATTGTCCACACTCCGTGCCACTCTCTTCAACGTACAGCAGTCAATGTCCCGAATCCACTCGTCCTGAAAGATATCTTCCAACGTGGCTCTCTTCTTGGGGTCGATCTGCAACATCTTGTGTATAATCGGCCTGGCAGCATGCGGAAGCAATCTCATTAATCTGTAAGGTCCATAGATTTGTTTGTGAGATGATTTCTTTTTGGGAGATTCCTTGTCAGGAACCTCGGGTTCGGGTTCTTCCATCTGAACCTGTTCATGCTTCTTGAGTTCAGCAAACTTGGCCTTCATCTCCGTCTTGGTATTTTCATACTGTTCGAGCTGGTTATCAATCTCCTTAAGCTGGTTCAATATGTCTTGGATTTGGGTCTCGCTGAGAATTTCCACATTGTCAAGACTCTTCTTGTTTTTGGCTTCGTCATCGCTAGGGCCATCGGCATCAGGTATTTCTCCAACGTCTTCTCCGTTTTCTTTCTCTTCTTCGTACTTCTTCTTTTTGTTCAGTCTGACAATGGTATTTTTCAATTTACGCTGGTTGAGTAGCAACTTGTGGCACTCGTTACTCAAGTAGTAGTCGTGCCAGTTGTCGTCTCTTATAGAGAAGAGCTTGAAACTGTTGTCCTTTTCTGGATTGGGGATCTTCCATGGGAACCGCTTCAATGTCATACAACAGTAGATGATGGCTACGGACCATAAATCGACCGGTTGGGGGTTGTATGATACCGAGCTCTTCAATACTTCAGGTGCAAGGTACGGATCTGAACCCACAATTCCGTGACAATAGTGAATACTGTCTTTGGAGTTTCCATACTGATCGTACGGGTACTTGAAGATAACAGCACTACCGAAATCAATGATCTTCAAGATCCCGTCGGTAGTAATGACACAATTGTCCAACTTGAGGTCTCGGTGGGCCAACCCCAAGCTGTGGAGGTAACCTACACCTTTAAGAATTTGCTTCAAGCAGCAGTTAATCTCCTGTCTTGACATCTCACCACTCATGACCACTGCAAAGAAATCTATCGGGGCGTACTCCATGATTTCAAAGTACCGATTGTTCTCAAGAATTATATCCAAGGTCTTGATGATATTAGGATGCTTGAGGGTAGAACCAATACAGTACTCGGCAGTGCACTTACGAGTATAGTCTTTGAGAGACTCGGTGGATCTACGGGGTCTGAACTCCTTGACGGCAAACGTACGGGAATCCGACGGCCTGATGATAAGTCTGACGGAACCACCTGCTCCTGAGCCTAATTCCTTGCCGATTTTCCCGTACTTTTTGACCAAGCTGGAGTTTTCGTCGGTGAATGGATCTTTGTTCAGCGTATGGTGGGCCGAAGCATTGTGAAGAAATTGAGACAGGGTCTGGTTAATCAAGGTGGCCAAGGACGTAGACGAATGGTCTCGACTAGCACTAGGGAGAACGAGACTAGGTGGCTGAGAATGGCTTTGTGTATGGGTTTGGGCCTGAATTTGGGATTGGTTTTGGTTAGGAGATGCCGCTGGAGTGCTTCCTGGCGTAGCCACCGGGGGAGTAGTGGTTAACACTGGAGGAGAATGGAGATGGTTGTTGTAGGTGCCTTCTTTTCGCGAAACCAGATTCTTCTTGGTGGGTTTGAAAAAGCGTTTGAGTTCAGCCATGGAGTTGGATTTCATAAAGCTATGGTTGGAGTCTTCTTTGTTCAAAGCGTGGTGGATTGGCTGGGGCGAATGAAGCGGAACTTCGATCTGACTGCCCATCGGGCTATTAGCTGGCCGTGGTGCGGTTTCCGACACCTCCGATTCGACTTGATGCTGAATGTTTGATGAGTTTTGTTGGTGTGGATGGCTTGGGTGGTTTGGATGATGGTGGTCATTGGAATGGGTCAATGTGGGTGACGTCAACGAGTCTCCCGACTCATGTTTGCCAATATGAAAGCCCAAGAACGATTTCCGGGACGTATTATGGGATTGGTTGGACGTTGAAGGCGTCAAATCCTCTTCTCGGGAAGACTGTTTAAAGTGGTTGAAAAGCTTGATTTTATGTTTATCAGGCATTATGAATTAAGTAGTGAAGTTATGAATTAAAATACAGGCTTGAATGAACCCTTCTGAATTAATGAATTAATGAAATATGATTTCTTGATTTATCAAACTGATAATTGTTTGCTTCTGTTGTGATCAACTATTTTAGCTCTGCTTATGGATCGCTGTTTACGGATCGATTTGAAGTAATTACGACACTATGACGATTTAGTATCAATATGTAGTTATTATTCGTTTAACAAACTACTGAAGTTATTTGGTGGTCTCTGGCACAGCTTCTGCCACTGTTATCCCTTGGGGTATGCTACCCAATAGCCACTGATTAATGCGTTTTTGCTATAATTAACACGGGACAACTTCGCATACGTCTGCAAATTCAAGGAACTCTCAACACCCTCGAGATTCGTGTACTTGTATACTAGAATCGTACTGATGCTTGGTATGGCCGAGTGTCCTCCTTCCGCCAATAAACGGCTACACAATTGCTGATCGTGCACGTGACCGAGACTTTGAATGACTCTGCTGGGAGGGGATTGCTTGGTATTATGACCGTGGGTATACTGATATGCTGGGCGTTGGACTGGAACCTTGGTATGGAGAAGAGCTTGCGCTGGGCTTGGTATGGGTAAAATAGGCGTAGATTGTGTGGGAGTTATGGTGGTTGAACGAGAATTTCAATACCGGTGATCGACGGTTGGAACGCTGTGGCGATGCTTTAAGGTCCAGTTTCAGCCTTTCATTAGGGACGAAGTGGATTGGAACACTTCTGTACCCTTTACCATGACCTAATGGCTTGTTCTTTCGTAGTCCCATGCAATGAGTTGCTGCAAAATAGTCTGTATGGGGAACATAATCACGTGATCAAAGTTGTCTTGCTTACACCAGACGTCTGTTGTTCTGTGAAATGAGACTGTGGATGTTTGGCCCTGCAGCGGAGATCCCTGCGTGCTCACTTCACATCGTGGTCCTAGCTCTATATAAATCGAGCAAATTTCTGGGCTCTTCCGACGGCCTTTCTGACTTGACCTAGGTGGCCGGAAGTGACCACTCACGTGTATTCTATATCCGGATATCTTCAGGTATAGCGTATTTGCATCGGTTCCTGCTAGAGTAAGTCTGTCAGTTATAGAGTTATTTTAGGTTATCTTTGTTCAATTTACGTTTTGCGATTGAAGAAATGCTGGGCCCGAGGTTCCCCTAGGTCCCGAGTCTGGTAAGTCTTAATATATTCGGGATATAATTCTTTTACCATATTAGGCAACAAATAATTGCAAGTGCATAATCAGTAGCTTGAATTCATTGAAGAGGATGCAGATTATAGTATAGAGTTGAAACAAAACAAGTAAGATGCTATGAAATGTAAACAAGTCCGTGTCTGCTAGGACGATATCCCAAGTCTAGAAAGGTTCATGGCTTGTACCTATATTTATACTCCTAGCTTGCAAACTTGTAAGCATCTCTCTTGTGATTTTGGCTGCGAAGTCTTTGCCTTGACAGAAGGTAAAAGGTTCTTTAGTTCTGAGCTTTTAAGTTTCCAGTATCGGAAATACGTATAATCGAGAGGTTAATCTCTATTTGTTTTAGGCATCCTTTCTCTACGAATCCTTTCAAAATTGCAAAATAGATAGCATAGACGACAAGAGTTGGAAAGAACTTGGAAAGAACTTGCATAGAACTTGTATAGAACTTGTCATTGCAGACTTGCTGTGCTATCAGTATAAAAGTCCTTCATCACGAAAAAGAACGAGACTGGATACTCACATTTGAAACGACCGAGTAACTTAGGATGGTCCATAGGATAACCCGAAGTCATGTTACTTTCAAGTAATCTCAGTCTGTTGTTATTCCTTAAAGAATGTCCTCTAGTTTAACCGAAGTCTATTTTGCTTCTCCATTCACAGTTAACATTCACCATTTCGGAAGTTGGTTATTATTATCATTCTACAATTATCGTTCTTATGAAAATTATATTAGTTGGCAAACTCACACCTATATACCTATTCCTTTAATGCAGTGCCACGAATGTGTTTTTGTCTTTCGGGAACTGCCGTCTTGGAGCCTGGTTTGCTATGCTTACGTTCATTTTGTTCTCTCTTCTTCAAACTATCCACTTCAACCGACTTAATTTCACGAGCCTTCTTAACTGTAGATGGCAAGTGACGGTGTCTTGAAATACGCTTGATCTCTGGCATGTGCTTGTAACGTTCTTTCAATGCAGCATCGTACTCCAACTTGGTTCTTTGGCGTGTGGACTTGACACTGGCTCTTTCTGATGCATCGGTTCTCCATAATCTGACGTTGGTATCGTCAGAACCAGTCAAAATATATCTGGCATCAGTAGTGAACTTGACACTGAAAATACGTTGCATACGTTTGGTATGGTAAATGTCTCGAGAGTGACCTTCACGGGCACGGAATATACGGATGGTTTTGTCGTAAGAACCAGTAACAACCTCTTCACCAGTGGGTGAAAAGTCCACGTCCATGATAGCAGCTACGTGATCTTTATACACGTTGAATGACTTGTTCAAATTTCTCATGTCCCAGAGATAAGCATTATGGTCTTCACCTCCAGAAACAAAATTGAATGCTTCCATAGGATTCCAAGCCAAGGCGTTGGTACGAAGATTGGTGACCACCTTCTGAACTGGCGAATTGGTTCTGGTGTCGTACAATACAATCAGATTGTCTGAACCGGCAGATGCTATTATGTTGGTTTCAGTTTTGTTGAACTTGACGGCGTGCACGTTGTCTGCCCCCCATGACAAGTCACTGATATGTCTCGACCTTTGCATGTCCCATAATTGGATCGAAGCTCCTCCAGTGACAAAAGTGTCGTCGTCGCGATGGTGGTCTATTCCTTTGAAAGCATGTTCTCCCAAGAAAGTCTTGACCAAAGCTCCCCTATCGGACGAGTTTTGATAAAGATCTTCATCACTTACGTTGTGATCAAACTCGTCTGTATTGACAGACCATAACTTGATGGTCTTGTCGTCTCCACATGACAACATATTGCTGGTGTTAGGAGTGACGACGAGTCCACTAACCATACCATAATGAGCCTTAAAGCTGGCAGTTTCTTGTCTCGATGTCAAGTTCCAATATTTGATCACACCATCTCCAGATCCAGTAGCTATTTGATTGGTGGTGGAAAAGTTTTTGGCAATCGAGTATACTCCGTCTCGGTGCCCGTCTCCAAGCTGTCCCACAAACGGTTGGGCAAACATTCGTTCCATCTTTGTGGCTGTGAGTGCCTGGGTATATTCTCTAGCCCTTTCAAACGGGTGTAATGCTGGGTTAAGGTTTCTAGGTAATGCTGATTCCTGCGTATTCCTTACAGGAATATAGGTATCAGAAGATCTACTGATTGTCTTGATCTTCATTTTTGCTTGTAGAATATTTAGTATGGCACTTCGTCTGCTTTTCTAATGTCAGAACCAAATTGATAGCCTGTAAACTCGTTCTATGGATGCTTTCAATAACTCATCTCGTCCTGGCGATGCTCATCATAAAATTTATCCCACCTATTTTTGGTCGTGCGCACACCGATGTATACCGGAAAAGGCACATCGTGGCACTTGATAGCTATGCAATCAGATCGGGGGGAGTTCTACAGGTTTCTAATCGATAAATAAGATATTAAGAGTAAGAATATTAAGGAGAAAAACTAAATTGATGATGAGACCCAGTTTTCTATTAGAATATTGCTATAAACAGCAGATTCACCCCAAACACCAGTCCTGCTAATGTTTGTGGACAGTTGTTTTGGATCCAGTTTATAAGAAGTCATTTTTTTTCTATAGTAGTAGTGCAATTTTATAATAGTAGCAATTAATGGAAGGTAAATGGGGTAGGTACTTCAAAAAAATCTATGCATACGCCAAAAGCAAATTTAGTAACTTGAGTTTTTTTTAAATTGATAAGTTTTGAATCACAACGTAATGTCCAACACCAATCCAACGTCATCAACATTAGGTTTGGAAACGTCTTCCAAGAATGGTAACAAGTCCAAGAGTTCGTTGTCGTGGGTGTCACTGAACCAACTGGAAATTGGAATAGAATGCTGAGGGTGGAAAATGTATGATGCAGGCGAGTTATCAATGATGATAGAATCCGCCAAAGGACGGCCGATTTGGGACAAGTTTTTAATAAAGTTTCCTTGGTAGTTGTAGCAGGAGTCACGGAAAAGACGGTGGTGGATCGCTTTATGGAAGTCCAACTTATCCAATAACGGGTCACCGTACTTCAGGACCGAAGCCGTGAATACCACCACCTCGTACCATTTGCCCACTTTCCTCAAGAATTCATCCACCCCGGGCCTTTTGATGACATAAACATGGTGTATTTGATTGTCTATTTCGACGGGAATGACAAAATCGGCAGTTCTAAGATACTTGAACGATGAATGTACGAGGGTTTCGTCCAAGTCCAAAATAAGACACTTTTTGTTTCCATATTTCTTCTCCTTGTGGCCCAACAAGAAGCCTGTTTCAGGATTGAATGCCTGGCCTTCTTGAAGCTTGGTGAGGTCCAAGAACGACTCTTCGTCCAAGTCCTCTTCGTAATCGTCGTCGTCGGTATCTAAAGGAGAATCCACGTGTTCACTCACGGCCGACTCCTTGGACAACGGGTGCTTGGACTCCGTGGGTGTGTTGTTGGACTCGTCGTTGGTGTTGGTTATAGTGTCGGTTTCATTTATAGAGTTGTCTTCGTCTAACAAATCTTTTTTGTTGGGGTGAAGCGACGTCGAGTGGTCGGCCTTGGTAGCAACCGAATGGGCTTTCTGGGCGTTTTCGGATACAGGCTCAGAGTCAGATGCATTATTCTTTCCGTCAGACGACAGCTGGTTGTTTTTCCTCAGAGTCTGCTGGTTTCTGGAAGCACTTTTGCGGTTGTTGCCCGTGGTGGACTTGTACGAGTTGTTGGTGTTTTTCGATGCTAATGAATGCTGATGAACCTTATCGTTTGCATCGTCTCTGCTGTCGACAGAACAACACAATAAAGACGATATTATTTTATCCATGACGCCTGTAGGTGAATCCAGTTCCGGCGGTTACAGTCAGGTATAGATGATGAAATGTTGGCTCTAAAAAGTTGGATAATCGTAGGAAATAAATATCAGACGAATCAGATGGCCTTAGTACCGGAATGCCACGGTTAGTGAACGTAACTTGGGGATATTACAACTAACTATTGATGAAGAAAGTGGTTGGTTCACCTGGAAAACAAACGCTCCCTGTTCGTTTTTCACAGAGGAGGGTCGTGCGCCGGGTCCAATGAGTGAAGAGCAAAAGGCGGCTGGGGGGTAAGAGCAAGGGAGAGTATCCGGGGCTTTCGGAATGGTGGGCAGCGAGATTATAGGAGATGAAATCAGATGTGCCACGTCAGATAGAATCTTGTTAGTTGTCGAATAAGTTCGTTGAGGTTTGCTGGCTGTGGGGTACGACAATCGGATAATGCGGCTCCGAACAAGATACGGCTGTTAGGATGGTTTGCTGCCGAAATCCGTTTCGGGAAAAAGCCAGATTGTACACGGCTAGAGATAAGAGTGGGAACGCCAGAAGTGTGAGTGGGAGGGTTCGGTACCAAGAGAGGAGATGGATTCACAGTGGAGCCTTGGATAGGAAGTCCATTATGAAGACCCAACCTCGGCTTGGACCCGGAGCTATGCACCATTGACACCATGAGTCATTGTGGTGACGACTCAAACTTTGTACCGAGAGTCGTGGTGGAACTAATGTCGGGTAGGGAACCGGATTTTGTAGGGTACTGGAAATGGCAAAAACGCTGCCCAGTTAGTGAGGAAACGGCCGAACTGCACCTGCGGCACAAAGCCGTGTTTGAACTGCCAACCAGTGAACTAATAAACTATTGTAGCCACGGATCGCTAAATATAGATGTTTGTTCTAGACTCGCTCACCAGAAGACAGATCAACCCATTTCTAAAGGTTTCTTGCAGTCTCTGCTCTTGTCTTGATGCCTATGGCTAGAACACTTGGCGTACAAACAATTTTGTTAGCGAGGATTTTTCGGCATTACCGCTAATCCCTAGTTGTTGCTGAAAAGCACCAGTAAAACTGTAGAATTTATTTGTTTTTCCTGTTATTATGATATTTAACTTTTATCAATCAACTGGGACAGCTAGTAACCTTTTAACCAACGGCTTTGGTGGAGATTGAACGGTTTCATTTTCATTTTATTATCCCCCTGATGCAAAATTGCTAATCTACGAGACTGTCAAGCTTCGTGTACTTACCAACACTCCATTGGGTGCAGAAGTTGCAAAATTACCAGGTCACCTTTGCAAGTGTTTAGCATCCTGTGGGATCGGTCAAGTACACCATTTCTGTAGACCAACGACCGAAAGCGAACGAAAACGAAATAACCACTAAGGAGTGCCAAATATTCGATCCAGAGACTGGGAGTAATATGAAGAACCCACAGCCAGCCAATTATACATTACATGGTAGAATCAGTTGCAAGATCCTGGTAATTAATACTCACATCAGAAATTTCAATGTTACAGTGTTTACTTTTAAATACCCCCACGAGAAATTGCGGTCTTAAACGTACAATACTTGTAAATCTCCAATATCGCATATGGCGGTGTACTTTCTCTAGCTGTCATCTAGACTTCGGCTCCTCTCTACAACCAGATCACATTCAACTGAAGTTGCAAAAACATGGAATTACACAAAACTGCCCCGGACAGGATATATCACTACTAACCAATCATGACCAAAGTACACATTGCTACAACATCTACCTTGGTGCCGCCAGCCACCTTCGCCTTACATGTCCCTCTGCTTCCATTTATCCACAACCCCATACTCCGCTGGCATCGGGCGGTCGTGCGCGCCACGAGTTTTGGGGCCATACTTTGTAATCAACTATGACTACGACATGTTCGATAAAGAAGTCCGTAGGGATGTCTAAGTATTTAGAAAGTGATCACTACGTATATGGATTCCTCACTGATTATCTTCCAAAGCTACCTGATGATATAATCTTGAAAATCGTCAACTATCTCAATGCTGATTATGTTACCGAGTTCGTCTTGCATCATAATCTGATTCGAAATATCGTCATTAACGAATACTTTGCCAAGGAAGTCCACTTTGTCCTATCTCCCACTCGAAGACCGTATGTGACTGCAATGCTGCCTTTTAGAAGAAAGTTTGTCACGTTCAAGAGTCGTTTTGATATCTTACAATTTCTCCAGGAACATCCAGATATCAATGCTAACAAAATCTTGTTAGTTAGTGGTGGAGATTTCCAGTCTATGAAGGAAATATTGGTTGAATACGGCCATAGGTTCACTGAACTGGGTCTGGCTCTTGACATAACTCTTGACGACACTTATTTGCCCGCATCAGATATGGATTTTATACTTTCGTTTCCCAACTTGTACCGACTTCACCTTTCAGCAATTGATCTTACCCAGGCTAAAAAGCTTTTCACGTCTTCAAAAGCTCTTTCGGATCACCCAGGATTGCAGGAACTAATTGTTTTGGGTCATTCTTGCAATAAATGGACCAACGTGACGTTTCCCAATAATCTCAAACATCTTGACTTGTCGTGGAACAAAGCGACTGATCCGTTATCGATAAACCTCCAGGATTCTATCAGAGAGCTATATTTAAATAATTGTGGTATAACGAGCTCAACTTTGTCCCAAATTAAGTTTCCCTCCAACTTACTGACCTTGATGCTCACGTACAATAATATCGAGAATGTTGACGTATCGGTATTGCCCCAGTCGTTAGAAACCATTGATTTGTCCTACAGTAATATTAAAAACTTCAACTCTGATACTACTGGAGAGTTGGCATGGCCCCCTAACCTCAGAACCATTTCGTTGTCTCATAATCATATTGTGGACTCAGGAATAGCTCAGCTTGCCAATATAAAATGGCCTCCGGGTTTGGTAGGGCTTTCTCTCGAAAACAATATCTTTAAAGATGTTGGCATTGTTCAGAAATTACCAAAAACATTGTCGTTTCTAGATCTCTCATATACGGAAATCTCGTCGCTCGTAGACGTTCATGCATCGGGCGATTATCCATATGTGCAATTTCCAACTTCACTTCAATACTTGAGGCTTTCTGGGTGCTCCAAGCTTGAATTTCCCTGCAAGGTCCGATTCAAGTTTCCTCCGTGCCTTTATGAACTAGACATGATGTCATGTTCGCTTGAACTATCTGATGTCAGATTTCCTGATTCTATATGTAAATTGGCGTTGTCGGGATGTCATATAAGAGACTTGAATGTTTACGAAGAGCTGATCGAAGTGGACGAGCAGGTACTGTGGAGCCGATTAGAAAATTTGGTTGATCTCGACTTGTTTGGTAACAGGATATCAAGTCTCGACAACTGGGTTCCTCCTGCCGCAATTAGAGAATTGAACTTGTCAGAGAATAAGTTGAAGGATGTTGGACCTTCTGCAGTGATATTCAACGAGGAATATGCGCATTTGACCAATTCGCTTCGGTCTATTAATCTACACAACTGCCAGATCAGTCGTATCGATCCGGATATATATATACCGAAGTACGTCGAGTCCGTGCAGTTGGGAGGAAACATGCTAGGAGAATTGGTGATACCAGTGTCATTGGGCCAACATTCCAACCTCTACTATCTAGACCTCAGTCAAAATGGTATCACATCTTTAGGGTTTAGTACCAAGGGATCAGCAGCCAAGCTTCGAACGTTAGATTTGTCAGGCAATTACATAATGAAGGAGAACGGGCGAATGGCAAGAGAAGCATTGGGGCCATTTTACGATGTACTCGAGACCGGGTTTGGGGTCCGAGCACAGAGCCGAAAATTCCACATAAATAGTGTTCACAAGTTTAAAAGATAGTAAATAGAGATAGAAAATAGGGACCAACTAATATAAAACAAGGAAGTAGGCAATAGATTCAAAGATTACCAACAAGTATTAGCGAGGAATGAAGACTGGGAAGAACAATAGACTGCGGAAATAAACACGAGCGTGAAGTAAATAGTGGGAGGGGATGTGATGCAGAGTTACCCAAGCTACGGTTTCAGGAACAAAGCCCAAGAAATCGGGGAAGACGACAAAGACGAATTACAGTCGGGAACTAAACCGACGAGAACAAAGAGCGAAGAGCCTAAGAAGAACTGATATTGAATTACAAGTAGCGAGGCCATTTTGTGCCCGTCGCGTGGCCCTAGTGGTGAGGGAGCGGGGCGAGCAATTTGGCAGTGGAATAGGGAAACTGTAGGACTGGTAGAGGCAGTATAGCAGAGGTAGATAGATAGTGGGGAGTAAGAATAGTAGGCAATGAGGTGTAACCAGAGGCAAGCTAGAATAGTACGCTGTGTCGCTAATGGCTTAGAGGAATAGGTTAGCGGAGATATAGTTAAGGAGCGCGGTGGTGGGCGAACATAAACGTTAGCGACGGTGTGAGCTACAATTGCGCGGGAAGTGCTAGGAACCCCGACCATCAACCCAGACCTTGCCAGAAAATACTGGTCCATACTACAGTCTCCATCACCGGTAAAGTACGGGATACGAATCGGCAATAAGTCTAAAACTAGAAACAGCCAAAAGTTGTAAGCAACCCCTAACCACACCGATTTCTCGCTCGTCTCAGCATTGGCCCATGTGTTCAGTTTAGCTTCAGAACTAGCGACAGGCAATTAAGCGCACAAAATATAATCGTACGATATGGGCTATACGTGGAATGGTTTTACATATATGCCCATAAGGCTATAGTTGCCCTAGCGGGTAACCAGGTCGTACTCAGAGCATAAGGTTTGGATCTTTGCAGCCAGTAGCCGATTCTTCGCTGTCACCGTCGCTGTGCCAGCGCGCATCCCGCCTCATTAACCCCCCCCCCCCTGGGAGTGCGCGCTATTGTTGATCGTCAACCGCACCGTTCGAGGATCTCACTATTAGACTTCCGCATCGGGCGAAATTCAGCCAGCCTCCAGACGTGTCGTGGTTGATAGCTGTGAATAGTACAAGAATACACCTAAAACCAGCCAAATATAGTGTGAAATCTGTCTACGTCTACAGATACACTTTTCATTTCATTCATTTACCAAATTTTGCCCACCACCAGCCCACTTCGGACGTTATAATTTGCAGCATCACAAGGACGCGTGTTCACCATGACTCCACAAACACCACCTCCAGTAAGAAGAGCAGGCCCAAGCGCCACTCCAAAAAGCATCAGACCCCCAGTAACTCCTCAGAAGAGTTTATTCATGACTCCTGGACCTTCATGTAAGAAATTAGCAGACCCATTCCGCAGCGAAGAACAGTCCGACGCATTTTCCGAGACCGACTCACTAAGAGCGACCAGCAACGACGACAGTTCGGTGTTTAAAACTCCATCTTCCATACTTAAAAAGCCGGTTCTCAACTTTGGGAAGCAGTCCAATACATCCAGTACATCAAATGTCAATGCTTCCAACAACGCCAGTCTTTTAACGCCAGACTTCACCCCCCAGAGGTCTCCCAATAGAGCTGCTCGGAAACGCAAGATATTCCCTGACGATATCTTCAAACATGCCACCAATACGATATCAAAGGTAAATGATAGACTTTCGTTCGGGTTACTTCTCCCCATGCCCTCCACAATTGGCTCGGGTCGCAAAACCCTGTCTCCCACCAAGGGATCACGGCTCTTGAGTCCAGCAGACGAGTCGTCCAAGAGCGTCATCCACGACGAAATTGCGCTTGAAGAAGAGGATGAGCTCGTCCTGGAAGTCAACTTGAAAGAACCCATCACTCCTGCTACCCAAGTCATTGACGACGAGCTCGTAAGTCACTGGCACGGCAAATCCTTCAATAACTATTCGTCGGACGAAGACGATGAAGAAGACAATATTCTTGCCAGTGACGACGAACTGGTCAAACATAAACCCAAACCTAAACTTGTAAATCCATTTGTGTCGTCGGACGTGCGTTCTTCTCCTGAGGTGATGAAGACCAAAAAGGACTCAAACCCATTCAGGGACCCTTTCATGTCACCGTTGACTTCCAAGCCCAAGATCGACTACAGGACCCACATGGAATACATAAATAATAGAAGTGGTGACAAGAGATTGGTCAAATTAACTGCTAGCCAGTCCAAGATACTTCCAAAGAAATTGGATTTTCTGAGTGTATGATGCATAGTTTCGTGATTGCAGGTCTTCATGAATAGAATTGATAGTGTTCGACTGCCAAAAGTCTGGTTAGGGCTGTTAGTGAGTAATTATCTAGGAATAAACAATACGTTAAACCTTGTAATGTGATAAATGTTATTTGAGTATCTTTCGCCGGTAGATTCTTCATGGGTTTAGTCAAAGGTTTGGCTAATCATTACCGAATATTGAATGATACTGGGTATATATAGAGTACAATGAACAAACTATTAAATTTGATATGAACTATAGAGCCATGAATAGAAGTGTATAGAAGATACTAGATTGAAATTGCTGGCTAATAGAGATCGAAGTATCGCTGATGTATAGAGAGATGTTGATAATCTTCTGTGCAATTAACCACTCCACTATCCATTGACTAAACTTGAGCTACGCTATATTTATCCCGCCTGATGAGGAGCTACTTCTAGTTGGCTGCGAAATTAGCACTAGCCTACACTCACGGCATACATACATTTCCCATGTGTATGGAGAGTATCTAGTCAAGTCATAGGCTCTATCCCACATCATCAGCTCGATAGTCATGAGATTTACTCCTTTGATAGCATAGTTATTGCCCTTTCTATAGGCAGAAGGATTCGAGAGATTATAGCGAGAGATTACAGCGAGAGATTACAGCGAGGGCTCTTAGTGGGAGTCGCAGCAGGAAGTAAGACGGTACACCAATACCCTTCATACATGACCATCTAAAGTTATGAATGGCTGGAAATCACTGTCATGTAAGTATTCTTGAAAACTTCTAAAATCTGTCGCTTTCAGAGTGCTAGCATACCATGATATCTGCTGTTCTCGCTCTGGCCCTTTCCGTGTCTCTCAAACTTCACGGCGAGCGTATTTTTCATCGCGACTCATCGAACAACC
Source organism: Suhomyces vadensis (assembly GCA_030575035.1). Taxonomy (NCBI): domain Eukaryota; kingdom Fungi; phylum Ascomycota; class Pichiomycetes; order Serinales; family Debaryomycetaceae; genus Suhomyces; species Suhomyces vadensis. The sequence goes on along the minus strand of JAJMGK010000001.1, from coordinate 245,115 downwards.
ACCAGAACTTTCCAAGAAACATCATTCACAGTCCCATCGCCTTGTCTTTTTATACATTCATTCCGTCTTTGTCAATCACATCTCTATCAAATGTCACTTCCCGGATTTGGATCCAACGAAGAGCCCACATCCACCTCAAGTATCGAGATTGATATTCCCAGTGGCTCAGAATGGAGAATCGAAGTACCGTTCAGAATCCACTTCAAATTCAAAGTCATACTGGGTGTGGGTGAAATATTCGGTACCGAACTTCCATTGAATGTCGAGCTTCAGTTCTGTGGTGTCAAATACGCCATTTATGCTCCTCTTTCTGAAGGATGCAAGATCCAGTACACCACCAGTGCCAACAAGGAAAACTTGACCAACGAAGATGACCAAATAATTGAATATCTCAGTGAGGAAACCTCGATGAAGCAATATCTCAATGTTCATTTGGCATTGGAGGGTTTACGTCAGCAAATCTCTGACAACAATCTAATTCAGCCCAACCAGCTTCGGAATGGCCCTCGAGTCTTGATCCTCGGAGGAAAGTCGAGTGGAAAGACCAGTTTGGCTAAAATCTTGAGCTCATATGCCAACAAAATGGAGAGCAGTCCTGTTCTAGTCAATTTGAATCCTCGAGATGGTGTTTATGGATTGCCAGGTTCGATCACTGCCACCACCGTTAGCGATTCGTTCGACTTGGAATGCGCTGGAGGATGGGGATTTTCTACCACATCAGGTAGTTTGTTTCAGAACCCCAAGCAGCCAGTGGTGAAGAACTTTGGATTCTTGGACTTGGAAGAAAACGTAGATTTGTACAAATATCAGGTTTCCAAGCTTGGACTTACGGTGATGTCTCGCGTAGAAGAAGACCTTAAAGTCAAGTCTGCTGGTGTGATAATTGACACGCCACCTTTAACAATCAAGGATTCAAGTATCATCGAAAATATAATATCCGATTTCGAAGTGAATATCATCATTGTCATCGGGAATGAGAGACTTACAATCGACTTGAAAAAGAAGCTCAAACACAAACTAAACACATCGCAGTTGGAAATCCTCAAGGTATCCAAGAGTGGAGGTGTTGTGGAAGTGGATGAAACCTATATTCGCCGAGTTCAGGAGGAAACAATCAAGGAATACTTCCATGGAAACTACAAGACTCGATTGTCCCCATTCAAAACCGAACTTGAAGTTCGTGATTACACCATCTACAAGGGAATATTGAGTCTGGATTTGGCATCGACGCTTGCGTTTTTGCCTGCTGGTGACAGTTATACTGCTGACTTCGAAACAGATGAAAACGAGAAGAAAGAAGATACTTTGGATAAGTATTTCAATCTATTAGCGGAACCCACTCCGTCTAACTTGGATAATTCTATTTTGGCAGTTACCCAATTGCCGCAAAAGAACATGCTGGCCAAACAATTGCTCAACACTAGTGTGTTGGGATACGTGCATATATCCAAGTACGATGACACCAAAGGAAAGTTGAAGGTACTCATGCCGTTTCCTGGTGCATTTCCCCGTAATGTATTAATATCTACCAACGTCAGCTTTTCTGATTAGGTAGCGAACAATTTAATAAAGTAAATAAATGAATACAAGTTTTACCAGATAAATACATGGGAATAGAATAGGTACCATAATGGCAATATGGTATAATTAGTTCGATAATAAAAAGTGATGTGAAGTTAACCATTCAAGATTACTAGTTGAATAATAGCATGTCATTTTTATTTGACAGGTGGTATAGTATAATATTAATATTAACATCGTAGGAATAAATGTCTGATGTCAATAATATTACCCCTAATATTTATGGCTTCTTGGTGTGAACTACTTAAACAACTGTAATTTGTTACAAGTACATTAAGTGATACTTACTCGTTTTATTGCTTAAATATTTAATACTAAGTTACACGAAATTCTTGGGATAAAATTTACATTGAAATCAGCTAAACAACCAAATAGACAAAACATTGCCCAGAGCATCTCAAATATTAACCAGAATTAGAGAGTAGCCGGAAGTCCTGGCGGGTATTCCCCGCAAACACATGTTCCTCAGATAAACATGCACATTTTCAAGTCGACTCCAAGCTAATCAAAAGGAACAGGTTTGGAACTTCCTCCGAGCCTGATACTTTCAGAGGCTGCAATAGCACTGGGAATCTTGATTCCACAACAGTCTCCCCAAGTGTTGACAGTTTCTGTATGTATGTGGCCGCAATCGTCTTCTTCGTGCACATGTTCGGTGATGCCTTCGGGGCAAGGAATGGTACTTCCAAACATGAAATGCTGAATAATAGGAAGCTTGCCCAACACTTCAGCCTTGTACATTTTTATCATACCTTCCTTAATTTTTTGCCACGATTTGGCCGACAGAATATCGTCCAACATTGGCGAATGCCACCTTAAACTAAGCTTCTGTTCCTGGCTTTTGGGAAGTGTTTTGATTTTATTGATAAAATAAATACACTCCAAGTACATGTACTTGGTGTGATACAATTCTACTAATTCTTCATTGTGAATCAGCTTTGGTTTCATGTGAGGATGGGTCGCCAATTGAGAAGAACCGAAAAGAAATGGAAGAAAATGGTAGTCATCCAAGCCCCATACACCATGCGACCCTGCGGGCTCTAGCCAGTACGTTTTCTGAAGTTGTCTCATCACCGATATGTACTTGGTGAATATTTGAATTGTGACACAGGCATAATCTTCCTTACCAATGAGGTTATGGGCGTCGAGACAGAGAAGAAACGACATGAAGTTCAATTCGTGACCTGAACCATAGTCAATACGAGTTCGGTTGCCCCACGATTCGACAAAGTATGTGGATAACTCTTGAATGAAACCAGGCTGGGCCTTGGGGGCAATTTTGCCCATCATGTCTGGTGCTTGAGATGTCAAATCGTCATAGAAGTCTCTGAACTCTGCCTTGCCAAACCGGGAGATATCTTTTTCCAAAACAACTGGGTTTGATTCAATTATGGATTCTACCTTACTCAAGGTCTGTAGAACGGCTTTTGTAGTGCATGAAACGTGAACTTCGGCGTCGTTGGTCAAGCCAACTGCCAGATCCTGGAGCAGCTGAACAAAATCGAGCACCATGTTGTAGGCGGGAGAACCAGTCCATTTTTCCAAGTCTTGATTCGATGTAACTTTTCTGTTGGGTATAGACATTGTAGATATATGTTGTGAAGGGAGCTGGAGACTATGGTTATGTAACTGTGTAGTCTATGATAACTACAGTTGTATCGTTGCGTTACTAATATTTTTGTCGCTAACGATAAATCTTTTGTCGCTGCCACCATAATATGTCACTAAGGTTGATGCAGGTTGTCGCTAGGCTAGCGTGGAAATTGAGTCGGTGACAGGAATTGCAGGCACAAATTAGCGAGAGCTTATTAAATCGGGCCAGATAATTTTTCAGTTTTTTGCTCCCATAACTGAATGTCTTCTATAGGTTCCAAAGGGGCTCTTGCCTTCTATATGGTACCTTCCAGCAAGTCAGTTTTCTTGTCCAATGTTAAGGGATCGCAAGTTTTAACTTCATTGCTTCGTTCTGATAAATTGACCCATGATAACATTAATGCTCCCACCACGCTCCCATTGAGTCTCAAACCTAAAGGTGAAATATTCAAGGAAACAGAAGTGGAAAATCCCGATGCTTCAAAATTATCGCTCAAATTCAAGCAATCATTTGCCTATGCCAAGTCCTTGATTGGCTTTTACAAGTCAGGTGTCCGTAATGTATGGAACAACAATAAGAAGCTCGGACAGTTGATGAAAAATGAGTTCAAATTGACCAACCATATCAACTCCCACGGTCAAGATTCTCAGATCCGTATTCCTGGATTCTCCAAGTTGACCGAGGAAATGAGTCAGGCCATTTATCTCAGCCAGATCGAGCATAAAACCAATAACCAGAACTCTGAGGGTCATATCATCAAAGAATCAGCCACAACGGCGGTGGCTCCAGGTCTTTTCAACTTATCCCGGGCCCAGTACCAGTTGATTAAAAGAACTCCGTCTGACTTTTACAAGATTCCGTTTTTTGCCGTGATATTTGCCGTATTCATGGAAACTACTCCTATTGTGTGCTATGCTATTCCCGAAATCACTCCTCTGACATGTGTATTGCCATCCATGATGCCAAAGATCTGGAACTCTCACACTGTCAAGGAGTTACGTGAATTGAGACAAAATTCTGATCTTGACTTGGTTGATTTGGCGTCCAAAAACGCCTACAATTTGCCTCTTCCTGAAGTGAGACTCCTCTGCAAGTCCTTGAGATTGACATCCAAGTACATTCCTTCTTTTGTTTACCCAGAAACTTGGTTGAGGAATCAATTGCAGAGGTACTACAATTATTTGCGAGTGGATAATTACTACTTAGCAGGTTTAAATGGTGATCAATCAGGAAATATTTGGAACTTATCGCATCAAGAGCTTCAACGTGCGGCGTTGGAACGTAATTTAATATTGGATCTTAAGGAGGGCTCCAAGCACTTCGACCTCATCACTGACGAAGCAACCAAAGCAGTTGAAGAAGAAAAATACTTCAACGATTTAAAAGTGAGGTTGTTTCAGTTTTTGGTTGACTTTGATTCGTACAATGTCGGGTATTTAGGAATTGCCCATTTGGGCTTGCAAGTCCCTAGCAAAATCTTAGAATGGAAAGAATAATTATGTATTATTAACTGTATATAGCATGAAATCACATATTTAACTAGCAATATTTGTCGTCAATGCACTGAAAACGTCGTCGAATGCAATTAGAGATGGAAATTTACACGTTTGCAGCCAATTGTGTGCATATGCACCTTATATGCATACACGTCAAGGCTGCAGCAACTACTACACTTCAACTCGCGTAACGGAGTTTGTTCCAGATGAACGCATACTAATTGTTGCGTTATTATATTCTATATCACTATTTCCATGGATTCTGGGGTATGGTTTGAGAAACTTCTAACTGGGCCCTTTTCAAGGGTTGAATCTTTTGAGGGCTCTTTTCAGCCTCATATTGTTTCTGTTGTTGTCTTAGCTGAGAATTAAAATTACCTCCGTTACCAGTAACATGCAAGGCCGATTTACTAATCATGCTAGACATCGCACCTCCAGTCCCATATGTATCAATTACCGGCTTTGGCTTGAGCTTTAAGTCACTTTCATCTTGTGCAATGACGCTGAGTTCCTTTGTTCCCGTCAATCTTTCACCTCGATTAAATAGTCCCGTGGCGTCTTGAATCACCACCTGGAAACCCATTATTTCTTGAGACTTATCGTCAATAAAAAAGTATATGCTGTCTCCGTTAAATATCTGGATCTTCTTGCCCTTTCCAATTACAAAGCTGTTGACACTGCACGAGTTGGTGCTGACATCTAACAACCAAATATCGTCAAGACAATGAGCTGGGCTTTCATATATGGACTTACTGGCTACGGGATGTCTCTGTTTGCTGAACATGCAATGGATCTTGGACATTCTGTCATCATTGATGAATGTATCACAGACTTCGTTTCTGCCCACAGAATATGGATTTACTCCTTGTCTTAAATGTATAGGATGTTGCAACATGGATCCAGACAACGGTTGGAGAGTGATGAAGGTATCAGAAGGAAACGATGTTTTAAATCTTTTTGACTTGAGAGGTGAGATGTCTTCACTTGAATGCTTTCTTGTTGCTTCACTGGGTTTAAGCGGTGTGGATTCATTGAGAATTTCAAGCTGTTTGCTCTGTTTGTCCGAGCCAGAATTTGCCTCGGAGTTTGAATTGGATTTGGCACCGGGTAGTGAGTTCGACGAGTGCTCCAAAAACTGGTATGATGGCTGAGATGTCGAATCAGGGTACAAGTTCTGTGGCTGAGAAGGAGGAAGCTGTGACTGTGGGAGAGGAACCACTCTCTTGGGGACTTTAAAGTCGTTCTTTTGGGCTTTTGTTTTGCGGTTTCTCTCGCTGTCAAGAGGTCTCATCATTATTTCTTCGTCTATTTTACTGATGGAGTCAATCGGCACACCGTTGTCTATTTTGCGGGACTGTTGCGACTGCGACTGACTCAAGCTCAAGGCCTTTTCTTGGTGGAACTCTTCGTTATAAACACTCTTGATCCATTTGTGTTGCAATGCTTCATCGGCAGTTATTCTGAGCCGAGGATTTACTTGCAAACAACACTCCAAAAAGTCTCTTCCTTCTTTAGATATTTCATAAGAATTTAAAGGTGACTCGTGATATTCTCCGAGCTTTATCTTCAGAAACATCTGTGCCTGAGTTTTGCCATTGAATGGTAAATGTGATGTCAATAGCACGTATACCAAGCAGCCTAGTGACCAAATATCAACCAAGGATGAGTAGTTGTCCTTGGCTGTATCGGCCAGCTGCGATGCATCGTATTTCCCAGTGATTACTTCGGGAGCTACATAGGCCAAAGTTCCACAAAAAGTCTTCATAAATGTGGAATTATCGCTGAACTTTGCAAGCCCAAAGTCGGTGATCTTTACCAAAATGGGATCATCTTGCATGATCAATATGTTATCTGGCTTGAGGTCCCGGTGCGAAATCCCCAATTTGTGTACGTACGAGATTCCTTCTAATATCTGCTTCGTTATTACTTGTGTAGCGTCTTCACCAATGGCCCCATTGGCAGCTACAAAGTCCATCAAGTCACCACCAGGCACGAGTTCCATAATAATGTAGTAGTTGTCAAGATCTTCGTAAAAACCCTTGAGACTGACTATGTTGGGATGGTCTAGTTTGCGTAGAATGGAAAGTTCTCGGTCTACGCCCACAAGGCCATTGGCAGCTCCTCCGCCGGTAGTATTAAGAGCTTTCCTTCTGTTTATGATTTTCACGGCATATGCATTTCCAGTCGATCTTTCTATCGCTTTTTTGACCGTGGCAAACGCCCCTTGACCAATTGTCTCGTTTTTGATTACGTAGTCCTTGTAGATGCCGTGGTCTTTCAACACAGCAGCACCTGAACCAGGTCCCGAAGATGCAAACTTCGCAGGGTTATAGTGCTCAGAAAACAATACAACAAACCTCACAACATCTTTGGGTACTCCTACGCCAACCGCAACTTCGTCACCCTGGTTAAGTATATAGTTAGAGCCCTTGACGAGCCGAATATGGTTAAGATGGGTGCCGTTGGTGGATGTGTCTTGGATCCATACAGAATTGTCGGAAATATTTAGCCACACTTTGAAATGCTTGTTAGAAAGACGTGAGGACGAACCGAGTGTAAGATCACACTCCAAACTACGTCCCACTACCCAAGTCTTCTTGCCATTTTCCACCTTCTTGTCGTGGGTTAGATCGAACGAATTGTAGGGCCCCTGGGTGCAAATCAAACGACAGATGCGATTTTTGTCTATTCCATCCTGAGTCTGAGTAGCCGGTGACTGCTGGGTCGGCTGCGTCTGCGTCGGCTGAGTGAACTCCATCAGTGGCTGGATGCGTACTGCTAAGGGTCGATTTTTCAGGACGCGTTAATACAGTTGGTTCTGTGTCACGTGATGTTTTGATAACAGCGTGCAGACTAGAGGACTCCGGACGGGATAGTGTGTTGGGACAACTAGGTAGGTTATTGTTCATTGTGAGAGGTAGCGCATTCGGACGCTTTCCATAGCTAGTTTCGTAGTTTCATCCGTAGGTCACATTTGCTGTCTTCCTGGCTGTGTGTCCGATGGTACGACACGTGACTGGCTGCAAAAGACAACTTGCGTCCCTCTGGGGAAGGGCAGGCTGCGGTTCTTGTCCAATTATTCCCCAAATGTCATGTAATAACTACAAGATGCCTAGATGTAAAGGTGAAGTTAGCATGACAATTATTTCTTATTCGGGCTATTTGAGGAGACTGCTAGAATCCGATTGAGACCCAGGTATGGACTGGTGGATCGGGGCTATTTAGATGTAGGATCTTCTGTTGTTTTCTTAATGCATTAATTCTGGAATATGCACATTACCTATCCTGTGTTGCTGAAAATGGAAGAATGTCCACTTAGGTTCAAATATATGTTGTTGCAGCATAATTTTCGTCCAGAAACCAGTTTATTGCCTCGACTCTATTTTTATGTCATAGCACTAATTTCGTGTTAGAATTTAGAGCAGTTCAGAGTGCTAGGATGTTCTGATTTATACTAATTTAATTAGCAGAGTATTTGTGAGTAACGAGGAGTAATGAGCAAGATTCTCTAGTCTCTGTGCTTACTCACAGCTATCAAGTAATGTCACCAGGCAATACAATCCTGTGTCCCAACAAATTTCAGTTTTACATAGTATTACTTACATCTTATTACTATATATCTTTTTATTATTAATTAAATTACTATGCATCTTAGGCAAGACTCTTGGTAGATCTAGCAAAAGAAGTGACTGGATTTAATGCAATGAATGTATTATCCTTGTCATCTTCGAAATCCAACTTATTAAATTCTTCTTCCTTTTCATTGTAATGCTTGAAACAGAACCAGAAGCACCATCCGGCTGTAAAACATGAACACGCCAATCCAGTATAGGTCCAGACCATTTTTGGATCTTCTGCCACAGAAGACAATGCAATTCCAAGTGCAGAACCTACGGCATTAGTGGCTAAGAAGATTGAGGTAATAAATGCCTTCATGTTGGAAGGAGCCTTGGTGTATGCGTACTCCAAACCAGTGACCGAAGCAAAGATTTCAGACATGGCAATTAAAAAGTATGCTGGTGCTTGAATAGCAACGTGAATATGGTTTGGAACATTTTTGTATTGAGCTTCACAAGCTTTTGGATGGTCATAACATGGACCAGTGCTGTAGATGTAATGTTGAAGTACAGCAGCGTAAACCATGGCTGAAGCAGCAAACATGAACCCGAAGAAAATCTTGGTGATGGCCTTGAACGGAGTGAATCTTCTGATAAATGGGTAAACAAACCTTTCACAGATTGGAATAAATAAAATAATTGCAAACGAATTAATTGCCTGTAATATATCGTTTGGCAAACCATGTAACTCCATCTGGCCTGCTTGCGACACGAAATTGTTAACCATTTGCCCATAAACCAACCAGTAAATTGGGTAAAAGACAAATACCTTACAACCGTAAATTGCACGTTGAACTTCTTTAACAAATTTGTCATCCCAAGCAAACGTTTTTCCGGGATTTAAAGAAGGCACAGCTGCATCCAAATTAAATTTATTCTTCAATCCAATCCATGCACATTTGAAGGTTTTGTTGATGATTTTGTCTCCGACGGGGGTTTTGACGTACTGGTTTCTTCCTAATACTAAGGCAAGAACAGCAATAAAAAAGAAACAGAATGGCAACAAGTAAGCAGCCCAGAAGCCAACATGGTGCTCCAATTGAGTGGTAGCAATGACTGACATAGAGCCGATATTAATCATAAGGTAGAAAAACATAAAGACGTTCTGGATAGTTACGGCCAGGTCTTCTATGACTCTTTCTCCAGACTTCAACACTCTAATAAACGGTTTCTTCTTTGGGATTTGGTCTGCAATTAATGGTGAAACATTGGCTTTAACTCCTCCGGTAGCAGTACCAATGATGACTATAGCAATCACAAATCCGGCCAAAGAACCAGTTCTCGTGGCTATAGATGGAACCGAACTAATGAACAAAACGAAAATACCAACAATGTATATTCCGCAAAATACCGAGATGGTCTTGAACTTACCCAAGTAAGTATCGGCCAACCAACCACCAAAAATCGGGGTAAGATAACACCAGAACTGGAAAAAATATGAGATAGCGGTGGCACCCTGTTGGTTTAAGCGCAATACACCTTTTGGACTATCGTCAGGACCGTTTTGCATATAATTTTGGAAGGGAGTACTTAACCCGTAGTATGAAAATCTTTCAGCCAATTCGACCACGGCCACCAACCAACATCTAAGAGGAATTGGACCCGAAACATGTCTTAAGGTCTTCATTTCTTCGTCAGTAGGCTCTGTAGTTTCCAAGAAACCATCGTCTCTGCTCGAAGTGGAAGTCTTTTCAATGGAAGCATCAAGATTCTGAAGCGACACGTCGTCAACTGTCACTACTTTTTCATCTTTGGAATCACTCATTTTGATAAATTGGGATGGTATGAAAAGTTTTTGGGAAATTTCAAGGAATACTTAGATCTTTATATACCAGCATCGAGATTACTTATCGATTCTTATCATGGTTAGATCTTTACAACACAGTAGACCGGCTCAGGTAAAATTATTTCTTTGCACCCATGCCTTGCAGCCGTACCTGTGTATAATGTAACAAGGGTAACGGGCGGAATTAGATGATAAATGCCTTAAGGCGTTTTTTCAACATTCCCCGCCGGATGAATCCCATATACAACTGTCATCGCAATAACCGTGAATTGAGATTTCTTAGTAGTTGCGGTTAGAGGTGGACGGGTTATGCAGAAAAAGTTTCAAGTCGCATCAAGGCGCAGATCAAAAGAGGCGCGCGCCAAGCCGTTTGTGGGGGGTCAAGAATTCTTGTTCCTGTTGTACTTGCACAAATTGAATTAGGAGCTTAGGCAAAGTCACCTTAGTGATAATTGATTAATTCTTGGTATATTTTACGGACCGATTAGCCTATTTTGGTAAGCATCTTGGAGAATACGATTTCCGATCTAACAGTGTTACTATCAATATTTTTTAGGCGGTATCAATCCCTTGCATTAAATTTGACTGCAGCAATTGGGTGCAAAAAGATCTGCGGTGAAAGTTTTACAATTACAATATTAGGTCTCTAGTACGTCCAGTATAGATTAGACTAGTAACATCATTAATTGGTCAGTGAAACAGACTATACATGGAGACTAAGAAACTGGTATCTGTGAAAAAGATGCCTAGCATCGGCTGTTGCTAGTTAACACTGGCTGTAATTGTAGGATTCACAATAGAGAATAGTGAATTGAAATTTCCCCGGGTTCTTCTAGCTTGCATACCTGAACCTAATAGGAAAAATTAAATAAAGCAGAATAATTGTATCTACCTTCTAAGGAAGCTATGCGTAATAGCAGGTTTGCGAGTTTTCAATACGAGCTGAATACTTCCGCCCCTCGATAAGAATAAATACAGACCGAGTCCTGGAAGTTATCCTGAATCATTATCCTATATCTCCAACTCGTTTAACCCTTGAATTTACTATGGTAGCTCCACTCCTCTCGGAATTCAGTATTCTAGAAATTCAATAATTTGCAACTTGCTATTCAGACCCAACTATCATGTCCGTTGCAAGGTTACGCATAAATTGACCACTAAGCCATGTGGAAATGCTTCAAACTTATTTGGTTGGAAAAAATAAAGTGCTGTATATAATCTCCAAGATAACTATAATATTAATGTTTATTTTAAGTAAGTAATTCTATAAATTTCCTTAAAGTTCGTGAATTAATTGAATCCAAAGAATCTTCTAAAGGAACGGAAACCGCAAACGAAGTGAAAAATAACTCGTAAGCAAAAATCAAGCTGTAATGTACAAAACCTTATTAAAGGAAACTTTTTGCAATGCGAATTGATTGATTATTTTAAGCAAGACTCTTGTGAGAGTATTGCATTGAAGTGATAGGATGGATTTCTTCCTCTTCAACATCATCTTTATTAGAATATTCCAATCCATTTAATTCTTCTTCTTTAGCATTATAATGTTGGAAAATAAGCCAGAAAGCACATCCGGCAATGAAGCAAGAAACTGCTAAACCGGTATAAGTCCAAACTAATTTTGGATCTTCAGAAGTAGAAGACAAAGCAATACCAAGGGCAGAACCAAACGCATTGGTGACTAAGAAAATAGACATAATGAAAGACTTCATGTTAATTGGAGCTTTAGTGTAAGCGTATTCTAAACCTGTGATGGAAGCCAAGATTTCAGAAATTGCAATTAAACAGTAAGCAGGTGTTTGAATAGCAATGTGAATGTGGTTTGGAACGTTTTTGTATTCTGGAGCACAAGCTTTTGGATGGTCGAAACATGGACCAGCCTTATAAATGTAATGCTGTAATACAGCAGCGTAGACCATAGAACCAGAAGCAAACATGAAACCGAAGAAGATCTTGGTAATGGCCTTGAAAGGAGTGAATTTTCTGATGAATGGATAGATAAATTTTTCAAAGATAGGAATGAAGACAATGATTGCAATAGAGTTAATGGCTTGTAAGATATCGTTTGGTAAACCATGATCTTCCATTTGACCAGCCTGTGAAACGAAATTGTTCAACATTTGACCATAGACAACCCAGTAAATAGGATAGAATAAGAAGACTTTACAAGCGTAGACAGATCTTCTGATTTCTTCAACAAACTGATCAGTCCAAGGGTAGTTCTTTTCTGGATTATTAGATGGTTTACATGCTTCCAAGTTGAACTTGTTTTTGATGGCAACAAAAGCACAATGGAAAGTTCTGTTGATGACTTTATCACCAACTGGGACTTTCACGTATTGATTTCTTCCCAAGATCAATGCAAGAAGAGCGATGAAGAAGAAACAGAATGGCAACAAGTAAGCAGCCCAGAAACCTATGTTGGCTTCCATTTCAGTGGTTGCAATAACTGACAAAGATCCGATATTGATCATAAGGTAGAAAAACATAAAGACATTTTGGATAGTAATGTTAGGATCTTGCACAACTCTTTCACCTGACTTTAAAACCTTAATGACAGGACTGGTTTTAGGAATTTGGTCAGCAATTAAAGGTGAAACATTAGATTTGACACCACCAGTGGCAATACCAATAACAATAAGTGCGACAACATAACCACCTAAAGCCGTTGAGTAACTAGTAATGGATGGAAGGGAGGTGATAAACAAGATAAAAATACCAATAATGTAAATGACACAGAATACGAAAATGGTTTTGTACTTACCCCAGTAAGTATCGGCTACCCAACCTCCAAAAATTGGAGTAACGTAACACCAAAATTGGAAGAAATACGACAAGGCAGTAGCACCTTGTTGATTCAAGGATAAGGCACCTTTTGGACTATCGTTAGGACCATTTTGCATATAGTTTTGGAATGGAGCACTCAAACCATAATAGGAAAATCTTTCAGCTAATTCAACAACTGCGACCAACCAACAAGAGATTGGAATTTTTTCTGACACATGTCTCAAGGTTTTCATTTCCAATTCGGTTGGTACTCTACCTTCATCTTCGACCCATGGGTCATCCTGGGAAGAACTTTCCCCTCCATTGCTGCTGGAGACTTGTTTCTCAAATACAGGTTCTTGGACCTTTTCATGCACCTTTTCATCGATGGACTGGTTTGACATCTTGCTAAGAATTATTCAAGAGAATACGACTACTGACAAGATAAAATAAGATTGTCCAAGAACTTTGAGGACTTGATACGATTATATACGTAGGGAATTGAAAAAGAAATTGCATCTAATCGGGATGAGGCAACAATCAAATAACGTAATAGCGGAATAAAAAAAAAAAAAGAGTTGAGTCATGACTGCCAATAAGGTGAGATAAACTGACTGATTACAATAAAAAAGTATAGCTAACCGTAGAAATTAGTGGAGTAAATGCAAGATGTAGTATGCAGCACGAGCCATAGTTATTCTGTATACTAGAACTTAATCGCCGCTCACCTTCGGTATCGACCGCCTTATTGCCCAATTGTGATATGAATGCAACATCATTAGGGTTTTATCCGAAAAAAAACAATAAAAAATATCGGTGGCAGGTACAATATTTCAAATAATAATTTCTTTAGTTCGGCGATTTATAGAAAAATATGTGCTGACTGCACTGCGAGTGTAGGAAAAAAAAAGTCTTTTTTAACAAGCCATGCGATGGGATGGCTCTTTCGAGAAATTCTGGTGGAATTCCGGGGGTAGATGAAGTATGACTTTCCGATGCAAAACCCGAACTTTATGGCTCTCGGAACAAGAACAGTAATATTCGGGCAGAGAGTGGGGGCGTTGCATCAACGAAGGTCGGAAGTCGCGTTTGGTGTACCTGGAAAGTACCTTCTTCGAATCTCCAATGGGTTTTTACTTGAAGAAAGTTTAAGTATAATATAAGGTTCAATCTTGCGAGTCTAAGCTTTAATACTAATATGCTTCTTGATTGTATCAGTTTGCGACGATTATTGTAGTACCGGTACAGTTAACTAACGTATGCTATTTATGAATATTTAATTCCGTGTCATAACTTCGGCAACTCACTTCCCCATTGCCGGTGCGAAATGCCTTTTATGTTCTTCCAGAGCCCAAGATATTTTTGTGAAGCCGGTTGACCTTAGCGGCTGTACCGCGGAAAAAATAAAGCAGTACGGCATTATGTTTTCGTCGCAAGACTAAACGCTCGGCATGCTTTACTAATGGTGAACAATTGAACCACACTTCCCCTCAAGGATTATGCAATTTGTACGGCCCTAGTTGTGACAGTGTATTAGAATTTCATAGTAATTTTAAGTGCTAGGATGTCTCGAAGTGAACGATTAAGGTGAGCTTAGAACATATCCGGTATTTTTTAGTTTGAAGGGCATCTCTTACTAAATTTTAACGTTAACCCGGAAGTCGTTTCTTTTTTGCAATCGCTAATGCGAGAGCTGCCGATTCCGGAACATTTAGGTAGGGCTTTTCTAGATTTCCATTGTTCTCGCGCGCTGTAGGGCCGTGCACAGGCCCTGTTATGGCCCGAACCGGGCTTATATGTCAAGATCTTTGTTAAATTATACGTCCTGCGGTACCTATTTTTCGACTTTGAGTTAAAACGTATTGGAGTTAGACCCATTAGAGGCGTAACCGACACGGTTTCACGTCATTACTTTACGATGAATCATCCCGATCTGTGGGTGGCAAATATGAGCTTTTCAATATTTCTATAATCGCAGGCTTAAATAAGTCGGATTATGAGTCACTTGACTTCATTGGACGGACATTTCCAGTCACGGGGTTTACGGAGGCCGATTCGATTGCATGCAACTTTCGCTGTTACTTGTATCAATTGGCCCTCTCTACGGGCAAGAAAAAAAATCTGTAAAGAAAATCACCGCCGCTAACGCGCCAGTGCGACTGCGAAACACATGTTCGATGCCTTATCAGAATGACTAGATCTAAGGCATGTCGGTACGGCGTTATTTAAATAAGTTCATTCGCATATGTTTGGATAATTAGATCATCTATACCAGCAAAAGCCAGAATGCCCAGAATCTCACAGAAGTGAATCTAGCGTAAATGTCAGTTCGTGGGACAAAATTGATCAGGCCGTTCCTTTTAATGCTTTTAACCAGATTTGTTTAGATCGGTCTCGGCTATACTTTAGCGATCGTAGATTACATCTAATTCTTGCATCCGAAGTTATTTCCGTCTTAGTTGCGGCTTCTCTTGATATGCTATAGGGCTTGTTTTGCTCTAGGGATTTGCTATAGCAAATATGTGAGCCTTGAAATCTAAGAAACTATTACTATTATTCCGTCATTCATTTATGTAGATGACTTCTCTTTCCCGTAACGTTATCTATATTTCTTGATTCATTTTGGATTTACAACTGGATCTTGCTCTGGAGTGATTTTCTTCAAGCAAATGTGCCAGGTTATCTTTCTTTGATCAAATTATGATTCCCTGTATCAATTTGTCAATAAACCTGTGTAATCGAATTAACGAACGCTTATTAAGTTAGATGAGTGGAATGTTCATAATTCTCTGAACTATCATCTGTCATCTTCTAGGATCTGGAAAGAAAAGGACCATTCGTCAGTCTCGACTCCAGGAAGTGCTACTACCGAACATCTGACTAAATAAATTTGATTGTGTATCCTTTCAGAGCCGATTATTCTATTTTCAATATCCATATGTTGATAATTGTGGTTGCCAAACTGCAACCAGTTGCTTGGGTGTCATTATTCAACTTTTAGATTCTTGAACACTCAAATTGTAATAATGATATTAGTGGTTTTTATTTTATGTGCTCTTACAATTGATTAACCGATCAACATAGACTAATTATTAAATGAAATTGCAATAGTGACAGAATTGACTGTTATTAAAGATAAAGATGGGGCATTAGAAATTGCGACGACTAGCCATGTACCTCTAATTTCAAAGCTTAGCTCATCGTATTTTACAAACTAAATGACAGAGGGAACTAGCATTGCAACCCGCTTCTCAATAACAAGACTGATATTGCTAAAATACTAAATTTTGACATAAGAATGGATATCAAATTACTAATAGCTGTATTTAAGATACTTCCGGAATAGTTCTCATAAAAAGGATTGTTTATTTCTACTTATCCTTCCAAAAAAAGGATTATCTAATTAATTGGCCAGTATCCTGGGAATAAGAAAGCTACCTTTTCCAAGACTTCCTTCTTAAGACCAGCAGGAGCAGTGCTAAGGGCATATTTCATGGAACCTTCTACGTCAGCACCCAAGTGTTGACCCTTTTCACTAACAACATCGACCAATTTAGCAGCTAACTTACAAGCATTGGCAGAGTTGGCTTTCAAATTTCCAACTACAGTCTCAACCGTGACTGGCTCTTCAGATTCGTTCCATGAATCATAATCGGTTGACATACAGATCATTTGGTAAGCGATTTCAGCTTCTCTGGCCAACTTTGCTTCAGGCAAAACGGACATATTGATCACAGAACCACCCCATGAACGGTACAACTTAGATTCAGCACGAGTGCTGAATTGAGGACCTTCCATACAGATTACTGTCAAATCTTCGTTGCCGTTGTCCGCACCTTTAGTGTGGAAAGTTGGGTTAACACCAGCTTTGTCAGAGGCCTCCAAGAATCCAGATCTTGGAATTGATTCGGAAATCAATTTGTTAAGCTGAAGGTCGAATGGTTCACCGAACATGGCATGAGCAACGAAACCTTTTTCAAAAAAAGTTGCTGGACGGTTACCCTTGGTTCTGTCAATGATTTGAGTTGGAACTACAAAATCTCTAGGATGAATGTCTTGCTGTAAAGATCCAACAGCCGAAAAGGCAATAATCGATTTGACTCCCAAGCTCTTGAGTGCGGCGATGTTCGCTCTAGCAGGAACCTCGGTGGGCAACAAGTCGTGGGTTTGTCCGTGTCTGGCCAAAAACGCTACAGGAAAACCTTTTTCGGTCAAACTAATGGTAATTGGTGATGATGGATGGCCCCATGGAGTAGTTACTACCAATCTGGCGACCGGCTTCAAGTTGGGCAAATCATACAAACCAGTTCCACCAATGATGGCCAATGTGACTTTTCCATCGTAAGTTTGCGGCAATTGAGCTAAATCAATCTTTTCTCTGTGTACTGACATCTTTAGAATTCTTCGAATGTTGCTTGTGGGAACGTTCAACCGTACCATTGACGTCTTTATATGCCCCAACCATGCCCACATGGCACTTGGGGGATTGCACGTGATGTGCTCCCCAAATTGGGCCGCTCCACACTTGTCGCCCGTGTCCACTCAAGATTGTCGCCAAGTTCTCGCTATTTTGGTGGGAACTTTGCGCTGGAACCCTGGCGTAGATGCTGGCAGTGTCCCTAGCAGTTCCGCTGGCTCGCTTTGTCTGCTGCTCTCTCGCTCTCCCTGTCTCTCGCTATTCTCTGCCCCTGGTACTTCTAGCGGCTCTAGCACTATTTCCGTGCGCCTACTCTCGGTCCCCACATATCCCAACACCTATCGAGCAGTTGGTATCCTTAAATCGTCTAAGCACCGAAAAACCGCTAGGGGCCATCCCACCCCTTGACAACAATAGCAGCTTACGACGCCCACGGCAGCTCCTGCTGCTCCAGCGGTAAGTCACGTGCTTTTATTCCGATCCGTTCACGTGACTCGTGACCATAAAACATTTCTTCGTAGCTTTTTGGCGCCACCAACAGTGTTAAACGTGCCAAATGCTCAAGTACATTGCAACTAGCGGCTTGCGGACTACCGGAACGTGTTCAAGGACACTTCTCACAGGTTCGGTTAGGTCGATATCGTCAAAACCGCCCAAAGACACCGATGATGTGACGGGCCAGAACAAGAAACGGATCTCAGTCTATCCCAAGAGTAAGGCCAAATCTGCAAATTCCACTTCATCAACACCTCAAAACAGCACTGCGCCACCGACTAGCATCAAATCAGCCCGTTTACATAAAAATGACGATAGGTCGAAAGGATTGCTTCGTTCCAAGAGACAAGCCAGAAAAATCGAAGAAGCCCAGCAAGCAAGCAACAATGCCATCGTTGAAGTAAAACCTAAACCTAGCTTTATTCCATTTGCCAACTTTCCCAAAGTTCCCGAACATATCATGAATCTGTCCCTGAAAGAACTTTATTCCAGTATTGATCTTCCCGAAGTTTACGAACAAGCCGGAAGTTTCCACGACAAAAATATCCACTACGTGGACTTTGCCATTCCAGACAAGCACATTAAATCCAAGGCAAGAGGACAGATTACTGAAAAAGACCGTTCTTTGGTCGCAGAACTCGATAAGTTTGCCAAGTCCGATGAAGACGAAGAGTCCAATCAAACTCAACTAAAACTCATCAAACTCTACTACGATCAAAACACCAATACTTTGCAACCACTTCCAGAGCATTACCTCAAGAAATCGCTTCTGGGAATGATAAACATGAACAAATCACTCGATGACATCGATGATGAATATTTATGGAACTTGATACCAAGAGAAAAGCTTTTTGGAGTGTTACCATTTGAACCCAAAATCGAACAGGATGGCTTTAAAAAGTGGGAGCTTAAGATGATCGAAAGTGACCGTAAGGCCCAAAGCCTAAAAGACGAAGATACTCGTCAATACCGTGACTTTGAACAGTCATTATCGGATTCTAGATCGTTCTACAAGAAAGCAGGCAGCCGTAAGAAGGTCGACAGAAAGTTGGTTAAGAGATACAAGAAATTGAAGGAAGAAGGAAAAATTCCAACTGATTTGAAGAAGAGTGGGGCTGCTACCGGCAAGGAGAGTTTTAGTATTAACGATGTATTTGATGATTTTTTATGATAGCATGAATAGAGACAACATAGGCTACAGTTCCTGATAAACGACATATAAATTGCCCGAATCTCTTAAAATGTAAGACAATCTATTGAAGTTTACTCTAATCTTTCTTCTATCTTTGCAAGTAGTATGCAAATGTTAAATAAATGATGGACATAGAAATATTGAGTACTAAGTGGTTGGTATTTTTAAGATAATAAATATTTATTCGTATCGTTTACTAGTCTACAAAACTGTTTGGGATAAACAACACAATGTACACTAGAAAGTAAATGATAATGCCTGATGAAATACTTTTGGGTTGCTTCGCCGAGTCTCCGGGACTTCGCAAGCTACTCCTTGATTACTAACTCGACATCCCCATAACCAAACCGATGCTTGTTTTCCTCATAGACCACCTTCAATTGATCAATGTATAACTTGTGGTAATGGTCCAAAAGCTCAGGAGGACATTTTGTTTTGGATGGAGGCTTTTTGGGTTTAGGCTCATTCATTTTAAACAAATTAGTGAACGATCTCGAATTGGAGATATTCTTCTCGTTGGACTTGACTGGTTCTTCCTTGGGAGGAACCAAGCCTTCGTCAAACTCGGGATGCTTTAATTTGTACTCCGCCAAACTGTTAGCCGGAATGTGAATAGGCTTGCCAAAACAAATATTGATGGGGTTCCTGTAAGGAACAATGCCATAATCATAAATGAACACTCCACGAGCACTGAAGAAGGGTAATGTAAAATTAAAGTTAGATTTCATCCAGTGTTGGAAGGAATATCCCCAAGAACCTGGCTTGGGAATGTTGACCTTGTATATGTCTACTTCTCCAAATGCAAACACGGGAACCAAAGAAACGTTTCCAAGCTCAATGGCCAACTTTACGAACCCCTTACGTTTGTTCAAAACAAGCTGGATCTGTCTTTTAAGTACTACGTTGGATTCTCTACCTTTTTTTGTTTCCTTTTCGTCTTCTTCATCCGTTTGAACCTCGTCGGACAGAATCTTCTCGGATTCGCCCAGCTCCTCCTGAATCCCGTTGCTCTCCTCTTCGCCCTGGTACCCGTACCCAACCTTGTACTGCTTGGTGACCATATTGTTCAACAAAGACTCCTGGGCACCACCCACAACCAAGCAGATCGAATTGTCACCGTTACTAATAAGGCTTTTGATGTTTTTAGCAGAAGCACTGGTCAATCCAAGCCCCAAAAGATAATCTCTGTAAAATGGAAGGGTAAATTGGGTGGTTAAGGTAAGAGGGAAAATGTTGCCTAGACCAGGAAACAAGCGTTCGCCCTTGGAAGGATCATGAAACAATGGTTTGAGAAACTTGACTGGAGGCTGGTAGGGCTCGTTTCGAAGAGCATTGGTCGCAAACGCACCCATGGCACCCATGGAAATCACACCGTGGGGATGGTAGCCGAAAATGTACCGTGGTCCAGTGGAAACCTTCTTGAACTTGACCGGTCTGTTGTTACGTTTGGTTACTCTTACGGTATCGCCTGGGGGAGGAGGAGGGGGGGAGTACGAATCCGTGTCATTGAGACGTTTGGAAAGGCCCAACTTCTTGAATATGATGTCGATAATGGTACGGGAGTTTTCGGAGATCAAGTCCTCTTCGTCGTCTGCGGTTTCATCGTCGTCTTCATACAATACCTCGGAGAATGTTGGTTCCAAGTCACACGTCTTGTGGACATGGATGGGGAAGTAGTTAACAAACCATTCCCAGACAATGATGTTTTTCATCCAGTTTCGAGTTCTGTATACTGCTTTGCCGTTGTTGGGAGTATGCAAGTCGAACCCGTACCACCATATAAAATATGGCAAGATAATGGTGATCCAAAGAATCCAACCCAAAGACAACACCGCCAAAAACGCACACACAAACACCGGAATAGAAATGATGTGCCAAATGACACCAATTGTCTCCAAACGATGTTGAATGGGAGTGTTTAACGGTGCCACGTTGAGAAACTTCTTCTTGTTTTGTCCTGGCGTGGAGGGTCCTAAGGATCCACCGGAAGGTGGGTTGGATTTGGCCCTGTTTCTTAGTTGTTGCTCAGCTTCCATGATAGCAGATGTAACAGTATAGTCACAGAGGGTTGAGGATTCAATTGACTCAAGAATATCTATAGAATCAACAATATCAAGCCTATGATCAGGAGAAACAGGTTTGTTTCACTGCAAAAATGTCCTGATTGTTGCTAAACTTTCCCCAAGATGGAGAACGTGAGGGGTACCGAAATTGAGGTATGGAACGATAGCGAGAGCCAAGCGAGCAGGGAGAGAAGGGATGGGAGCACAATAAGGAGAACGGGGTTGGAAGGCACAGCGTGGGGTATTTAATAGACAGTATGGTGGAGCCGTTCACCTGACATGGGTAGTTGGTGTCAGTCCAGGCATTGAGTTGTTAGGAGGTGGGGACTTTGAGAGTCATGAGGCTTCTGGGGAGGCTTCGTGGGTTTGGGCGGATGCGGGCGCGGGCTGCGAGCGTTGGTGGTAAATATTGCGGATGTGCGGTGAAAAGTCCGGTACGGATCTGAACACAATTGCCAAATGCGGCAATTCGAATCTACCACAAATAGCTTTCTACCCAGAGGGATGTGGCATCAGTGGATGGTGCTGGGTGATATATGGTCTGGTTATGAATGGAATAGGAGCTGTGTATAACTTTGCTCTTTCAGGTATGTTTCATTGATACGTGTTAACTGCTGGAAAGTTTTCGCATTTGATTCAAAACTAAGACTTTTCTTAAAATGTAGTCAAATTAACTTTAAAATTATTTTACGTGGATAGCTTAAATTGAATGGTGACTGTAAGGGCAAGATGAGGATAAGATTTGTAGCAGGACATTTATTAATGACCCCAGATCCTGGGAGCTGTGGGCATTTTCTAGCCTTTTTTTCAAAATGCTATCTACTTAATGGTCGATGCAGAGACAATGTCTCGAAAGGGTTACTGTGGTGTTTTAGAGGTTGCAATTTATAAATTGCTCCTTAATTAGTTTACCACTCGCTTAATATCAGTTCCAACAAGTCGGCCTCTCGACCGACTCTACAAACGAAGTTTAAACTCGAATTTCTTGGTACCTGACTAGGATTAAGACAAAGTCCGGATTTATTGTCTGAGCCCATGCAACCTGCGCGGCCATTTCTGGCACTTTTTCAGAGTTCTCGTTCATCACGACTTAGAGAGATCCTCTAAACTAGACTATTCAGTGATACATGACCTAACCGCATCCAACTCTCTACATAAAAGTAGTAACTAGTAGTAACAAGTAGCACTCTTTGGAACCCGTACAAATTGCACCCGCTACTTAGTGGCTTCATTGCTGGTATAATCAAGATTCTGTGTCTTAATCCAACAGCACTATCGTCACCTGCCATTTTGTGTATCCACATCAACCAAACGTATTTACACTTATCGGCGATCGATGCGAAACAGATCTCCACTATCCATCACTGCGCATTCGACTTCTCGACTATCAAAAAATCTAGAGTGCGAATCAAGTAGCCACACTTGACAGTACCACGATATGTCAACCACAGATGTTAGCCAGAAGACTCACTACGTAATTACACCCAAGCGGAGACGAACCAATGCCAATAAAAGCAGTTCTAAAATTCCATTTGTCGAGCTTTTCGACGGCCACGAACCAACCGAAAATGTTCTTCAGCGATACAGACAGTTTCAAACAGTATGGAAACATCAGTTGGACAAGATCAACACCATATTGAACAGTTCCAATATCGAGCTCTTCGAAAATCTCACCAAGTTCATCAATTCATCCCCAGTTGATTCTCCGGGTGGCATCGCCCAGCAACCCAAAATACCCATCGGGTTTCTCCAGCTTAGCTCCAACACCGCCAACAATCTCCGAGTACTAACCGAATTTAACCGGTATTTAGCGTTCCAGGAACAATATGAATATAGAGTAATAAGCTTGTCATCCAAAACATGTACTAATATCAAATCCACGTTGAGAGATATCGTCAAGCAATTTCTTCAGTTAGCAGAAACCAGCACAGAATTCAAGAGCGAAACCAATGACATTATCGACGAAGATGACGACGAAGATGAAGAAAGGGACGATGAACAGGACGAGAAAGACGAACTAGAACTTTCTGCCGAACAAGATAACGAGTTCAGCGCCCAGGGCCGTGTAAATTACGACCTCGATATAATATATGACTGGTGTATGAAATACTTTGCCAAAGAATCCAAAGAAGTAAAAGAAGGGAAAGAGGCCAAAACCAACCTTAAAATCGTCATCGTTCTCCAAGACATCAATTCTATTAATAACCACGTCTTGAATCAACTACTCAAGCTTCTTCACTCGTATTCCGTCGAACTCCCTATCAAGGTTATAATGGGTGTTTCCTCCAACAATATCAGCAGTTGGATCAATGCCAACTTCAACAACGAAAACAGAATCTTGATGGACGGCTTCAAATTCAAGAGTAATGACAACAAGGCGTTGGGACACATTATTTTGACCGACTTGTTTTTGTCACCGACTCTAACTATGGAAGACCCACTCTTGCTTGATCCTCTCTTAACATCAATAATTCTCAATCGGTTCGAGAACTCCAACAACTCTATCGATGCATTGATTTCCGAGATAAAACTCAGCTACATGATTCACTTCTTCCATCTGCCTTTGCTGGCCTTGCTCGAAACTCTCCAAGGATCCGAGCCTCTGACTTGGATGCTCGAGTCTCTTCGTAAGCTTACTTCGTTCAAGAGACATATCGAATCCAAGCTTCATAAATTATCTACAGTGGAAGACAAAATAGAAATAAGAGGCTTGCTTCTTTCTGACGAAAGTTTAGCCCAATTGTTTACTCAGACTAAGGACGACTTTAAACGGTATAAGTTGTCGGTTATAAATGTTATCAACGTAGTCTTTGAGCTACAACAGTTGCCCCTGCTGGATGAAACGTTCAAGCAGAGATTCGAATTGTACAAGCTCATTGTGGGCCGCAAGCTCATTAACTCGGTATATCTCAGTAACATAATCAAGAGCATCAAGGAAACGTCGCAGGACCGGCTTCTTCTGTTATTTGAGGAGTTGGCACTCGTACTCATTGCCAATGTCGGTTCTACACATGATACTTGCCTGGCCGAATTGATAAATTCCATTCATAAGCTCAAATACTCTACATCAGTCGAGTCACTTCAGAACAAATTCACCGTTAGTCTACATGAATTCTTCAACAATCCACTTCTCGGCAAGTCAATAGAGGGATATGTATTTTTTGAAATATTTACCATGAACGGAGGTTCGGTCAAGAGTGTCCGAGAAGTTCCTATCTTTGAAGAAAAGTACGAGAATTTAATGATCAACTTGATTCGACCTAATCTCAGAGCCACGTTAGAAGAGACTCTTGAGGATTGCAAGGTGTATATGACGAGACAAAACGGAGAATCTGAAGTCATGACTCCAATAATCAACCTGTTGTTTCGTGTATATAAGGAAGCACCCGTGTTGATCAACATCTACGATTTCTATGTTGCGTTTCGCCAATCTTTAGACAAGTCTGTAATCAGCAAATGGCTTCGCACTCAATATCCCCAAGTAAATATCGATACTGAATGGGAGCCCATCACATACTCGTGGTTTATCCAGTCATGTTTCGAATTGATGATGATCGGATTGCTCAAGGAGAAACCCAAGGGTGATTACTTGGAAAAGGCCTTGTGGAAAGGGGTATAACCCAATGTCTCAAATCCCTATTGGTGCTGGTATTAGTGCACGTACCGAGACAGCCGGTGCGACTACCTGGTGCTAAACATCTCACTAGTTCAATTGGGCCCCTTTCAAGAAGTCGCACCGTCGATCCCTTGTGAATAATCGTTCGATTATTTGCTGGGTTGCTTGTCCTCTTGATTCAAATCTTTCCAGATGACATCCTCGTCTTGATGTTCCTCTTCGTCCGGCTTGTCAATTGAATTGTAAAAGTCATTCATGGTGTTACTTATAGGAACCGTCGGCTTCTCGTGTATTTTCTCTTGCAATGGAGCTGGCACGGGGCCCTGTTTGTAGTGGTAATGGCTGGAGGCAGCAAGCACAATCAACAAAAGCGCCAAGAAAGCCAAGATGGTTAGCGTGATCATCCGTTGGGTTTTAAACATCCTGTTGGAAATCTGAGTCGAGTTGGCAATCATATTTAGTCTGAAAAGAATAGTTATATATAATGTTGTTTTTCGTAGTAAAACATCCTTCAGCTTCTATAAAACCTATTAATCAACTTGAAAAATAATCATTATTAATTTTAATTAAATACATTTATTTTATAATTTAAAATCTATAGATTTTATAGTTTTATCTTTAGGTTTACGTTTATCAGCTAATGTTTTATCAGGACATTTATTAATGTTAATATTAGGTTCTTTAATTATTAATTTAATGAGTACATCTATATTAGGCTTTAGCTAATAATATAGATACAAACATTAATAATAATTCTATAAATTGCATTATTTAGTTATAGCTATTGCCCCTATAACTGATAATATTAGTATTAAACCTGTTATTACTAATAATATTGCATATTCTTTATTGCTTCTATTATATTATATTCAGATTTATGAGCTATATCAAATGAAGCTAATATTTAGATACAAAAAATAATAAGATAGCTAATGTTAAAATACCAAAAGTTAATAAATTAAGAAAGTAAAAAGGAACTAATTGTGGCATAAGATAAATTTTTTAATAACTTTTATTTTATAAAAGTTATATATTAATTAAAGTATCTATATCAAAAAGACATAGATATTTATAAGATATCCATTTAGGCCTTGTGGTGTATTTCTGAGTCTTTCCTTAGTAATAATCATAATAATATTAATCAATAATAATATCAAACACAATATGATTGATCAATAATAACATTACCAAAATAATTACAATAATAATAATAAATGCGGGGTTTGCCACGTTTACTCTAGATAAGAGACAGGTTCAAACGATAAACGTCTTAATTAGACATACTAACAATAAGAGAAAATACTGCAGCATTAAGGTTATCGTTTCTGCTGCATTGTGCACCTACTAACCGATTATGTGTTATTATACACTCTACATTATAACTAACGAAATTCTATTAATGTTTTTTGGTATACTAATATAGTCATATTTAAATTAACACCAGAAAGAATAAACTCTTCTGTAAAATGGTAATGAGGCTATGTATGCCTTTTCTTCAGCAATTTCTTGCTTGAGTAAGTCCAAATCCAACTCTCTTCTACCAGTATCGATATCAATGTCTTTGGCTCTGATGAATAACTTCCAGTTTCTGGTCCATAATTTATGACCAATGTAAAAGAATAACACCACTGGAGCACCCAAATAAGCCTGGAAGAAGTCCAGAGCATCGGGTGATTCGCCCAATGGGAAAAGTGCAATCCAAAACTGGGCAATGAGAACAAGGATGTTTAAGCCAAGACCATAGATAGCACCGTAAATGCCCACTTGTGAAGTGAAGGTGATTTCGGATGTATCTCTACCTTGGGCAGTAAGAGCTCTTCTAAATCTTAACAAGGCAAGATTAATAGATCCCCAAGTGAAAATAGATGATAAACCAGAAAGTGCCATCAACCAGTCGAAAACGTCTCCCGATTTGTCGGATGCTGTGATGAAACAAAGTAAACCAAAGACACATTGGATAATAATACCCACCATAGGTCTACCTTGTTTATCGATGTAACCAAAGATTTTTGGAGCTTGATTGGAAGCGGCCAAAGCGGCCAAGGTTCTGGACGAAGCAAACACCGAAGAGTTACCAACAGAAAGAACGGCAATCATAATAACTACATTCATGACAGATGGCAATCCATTGATACCGGCGTTTTTGATGGATATGACGAAGGGAGAGGCAGATGCATCGACAGATGAACTGGAGATCAAAGAGGGGTCGGTGTAAGGAACCAACAAGCCGACCAAAGTCAAAGAAATAACGTAAAACAAGGTGATTCTCCAGAAAACTTGTTTGGTAGCTTTTGGCAATGATTTTCTAGGGTTGGCGGTTTCGGCAGCAGCAAGACCAACCAATTCAGTACCACTAAAGGCGAAAGCAGCTGTTACAAACACAGAACAAACACCTTTGAAGCTGTTGGCAAAAGCCCCAGGATTGTGCCAGTACCTTCCTCCGATGTAGCCACCACGAGGACCCCCACCACAGACAAGCACAATACCCAAAATAATATAACCAATGACGGCCAACACCTTGATGATCGAAAACACAAATTCGGCTTCACCGTAACCCTTAACCCCAAAAAGATTAATGGCCACAATCAAGACATAAAAAATCACCACTAGCGACGCGGAATTAATGGACTGGTTCCAGAACTTGATGGTGATGGCTGCGGCCACCAACTCCAAAGGCAACACTACTATCCACTGTAAAGCGTAGTTCCAAGCCATGGAAAAACCCCACGAAGAATCAATAAAACGAGAATTATAAGTAATGAAAGCACCAGCAACAGGGAAAGTAATGGCCAATTCACCAAGCGATTGAACCGTACAGTACATCATAGAACCAATTAAAATATAAGCAATTAAAACACCGGCGGGACCACCAGTTCTCAACGAACTACCGGAACCCACAAACAAACCAGTACCAATGGATCCACCAATGGCAATCATCTGCAAGTGTCTGTTTTTAAGAGAACGAGATAACGGAGAATTGGCAGTTAAAACGGCAAGCTTCTCAATCTCAGACAAATTTGGATCCAAACCTAATTCACCCACATCAGCACGCTTGAAAGAATCAGCAAACTTGCTCCATCCATGTAATTCAGGCTTGTTATCTTGCGCTTCGAAAGCATCTATGTGGACACCACCATTCTTGTCGGTGGAAGAGTCTGCACTCCTGATGTAGTTTAATTCCTTTTCAGGCATATTCGTATACTATAAAACTAATATTTGATGTATGTCGAAAAGAATATGCTATCTCAAAAGAATATATTATCTGAAAAGAGCTGATTCGGGTCTATTTATTAGAGACAAATAAGTTTAAATCCTTGCAAAACTACGACTGGTGATAAGATTTAGACGCAAAAGAAATATTGGTAGAAAATAACGCAAGGACGAAAACGCCCCACCGTGTCCCAAAATAGTATATTATATCACCTTCGCAAGAGTGATAGGGCACAAGCCTCGGTTTCTGTGCTTTGTGCAACGAGATAGCACGATGACTGGACGGATTAATCCGTGTAATTGATATTGGTCTGGTGGAGAAAACTTGAACAGGTGATGTCTATTGTGCCATGAATTAACTCTACTTCGGCATGGATTATCTAACGATGTTTTCCGTCTCCGCTTATCATTTGCGTAAATGTCTATATGTCGATCGACATGTTATGGGAAATTCTAGTCGTCGTAAATGAGAGTCTGGCATTGTTTGCTCCCCAATCTCTTGAATCCCCTGACCAATAATTCTATTGATTGTTGGATTGTAGTTTGAACAAGGCTTAATATGCGTTATCTATGAGACTCTGCGGCTTTAATTCGACGCTCCTAACGCACCTTATCAAAGTTTAATTAGAATAATAATGCAAAAGTGCCGTATTTGTCACCGACGATTATTACTTGTCGAAGTGGCAACTCCTTGTCAATTGTATGTATAATCGGCCTAAGTTTCCATCAGCTTTACCTTTCATAAACAAATACCCGAACTATTTCTTATCCTTGTCTATTAGTGTACGTCGACCAGCATAACTGGCAAATGACGATGCACACGAGTCACGTTTGTTTCAGCCCTATTCCTCTTGTTATTAAAATCTTCCCTTTTTCACTCCTTAAACCATGTCTATTCTCTTCCTTATTCTCTCCTCACCTTACAGGCTGTTGTCGGCGGTTTCAATTTTTCGGCATGTTGGAATCGCCGTGTCAAAAAAAAAATCTGCAGGGCAACTGACAGGAACCGATCAATTTTGTAGTCGGGAGAACTAGATAGATTTTCGCCGCTATCGCACACGAGCTCTTGGTGCAGGGGTTGCAAAACGGAAATTATACCGCAAATCTTCAACAAAGAAGTGCATGCGTATTTACTATTAAAAGATCTCCCAGTGTTGGCACTATCCCCCAGAGTTGGCACAAAAGAGTTATGTCAGGCAGATCTTTCAGGAATTTCATTTTACCGTCAATCTCTTCTCAGACCTCTAATCTGACATCTCGATCTTCCGATCATTCCATGCCGCCGATCGTGTAGCCCGCGCCACTTTTGCAATTTCCAGAAAGCCTTAACTCCAGGAAGCCTTAACTCCAGAAAGCCTTCTTCTCTTTGTTCTGGAAATGTGTCTTGAATGCTGCCTCGTTCCGCTGGAAACAGATCAATTTACGATAGGCTTAGTCTTATTTCTCCGTATATTTTTATTATCGTACTATCTATTGGGCAACTCTTGACCAGTCTTTGAATTCTACAACACCGTATTGAATATCTTTGATCCATTCTTCAAATTGCTTGGTCCATTCGCCCGCAGAATCGTTGATCACTGGAATATTGATGTTTTCGTTTTGGTATTCGATATTATTGATTGGGCAAACAATAGCAGCAGTACCGCTTCCAAAAGCTTCCACAACCTCACCCTTTTGTGCCCTTTCCTTTACTTCGTGGATCGTCACCTTACGCTCGTTCACCTCCCATACAGAACCATCCAAGCGCTCACGTGCCAAGGACAAGATGGAGTCACGTGTCACACCTGGTAAGATGGTACCATCCAAAGGCGGAGTTACCAACTCCTTCTTGCCGTCACGCTGGAATACAAAGAAACAGTTCATAGCACCCACCTCAGTGACATAGCCTTCTTCGCCAAAAAGCCACATGTTTTGCGAGTGTCCTCTCAAACCAGCCTGTGCTTGTGGTTCCACACACGACACATAATTTGCACCCAACTTGTAGTTACCAACACCTTTTGGCCACGCTCTTACAGCGTAATCGGTAGCTTCAAGGGATACAGGTTTGAAACCAGTAGAGTAATATGGTCCAACTGGAGATGCTATGATGAACAATAATGCCTTGTCTGGCTTAGCAATACCCAAGGAGCTAGTGGTACCAATTAAAGTAGGACGCAAGTAAAGGGAGTAACCTTTTTCCTTAGGAATAAACCGTTTTTCTAATAACAAGAATTTGTTAAGAACCTTCAATAACTCTTCACTATCAAACTGGGGTAAAGAAGCTCTTTTGGCAGTACGGTTCATACGGGCCATATTTTGGTCGGGTCTGAAAACTCTGACATTATCATCGGCATCGCGATAAGCTTTCATACCTTCAAACAACTCGAAAGCATAATGGAATACTACAGTTGCGGGATCGAGACTTAAATTGTGATATGGACTAATTTTTGGAGCATCCCACCCTTTTTCAGCGGTCCATTCGATTTCGACCATGTGGTCGGTAAATGTCTTACCAAACACAAGTTGGTCATTTGGTAAAAGATCCTTGGAAGTAGGAGATTTCTCTATAATAAGTCTAGATGAGTCGAGTGACATGTTACTGATAAATATGTAAAGATCTAGTGAGATGTGGGGGAACGGAATATATATATGTATTTATATATTTACATCCTTTGTATAATTTTTCACTTGTTTCGAATTCGGCTATAGACGGTTCATTTTTCTTGGCCGGAACCGGCGCATTAGTCATAGTTCAGCCGGACGTGGATCTGCTGTAGATCAGCAGGCATCCCCAGCGGCGCACAACAATGGGTCCTATGGAGAAGTGGGTGAATGGGTGTATGTTTTGGAAGAAGGCTTGCCCCAATGACTCAGTGGTATACCGGCCTTCGGCATATATCCACTCCAGTTCCATCGAGGCTCAGCGCGTCTCCCTTCTATACCCGTGGAATAAATTCGGTTAGCCTGACTGCGGGAACTCGCGCCGGCACTGCTGCGCATCTGAGGCTCGAGGATTTGCACCCATTTTGATAACTGAGGTAGTCAGATTCTGCTAGCGTAATTGAGCATACTGGTGATGGAGGCTATATCTTGAGATGTATAATGAGAAGGAATAAGGATATCATAATGAATAAGGTATCAGTAGATTCCATACAATCGTAGATAATTAGAGTATAACTTATGAGTCATTGCAACATAGACGATTATGCGCATATGCATTTATATTTTGCACTGATGTTCACATATGACTATTCACGCAAGATTCTTATCACATCCACCCCTCCCTGACGATGGAGCTCCTTCTTAATTTTCGGCTTCGTTATTGTCCAGTATCCAAGTGTCAAAGTTGTGTTTGTATTATCTGTGAATTGGTGGACCTCTTGACGTACTTCAACAAAGTGGTCTGCAAGCATCTACATGAGCTGCAAAGATAGAATTGACGTTTCTTCCTCTACTGACCATGCTCTATTTTCTAATTTCGTCCCCACAACTTGCACGTAGTATCTCTACTCGCACTGACCGCTCTCGTAACTCGGATCAGAACCCCACATTCGTATAGCTCGCGACCTCTTCATACTTTGTTTTCCACTTCACTCGCATGATACCACTTCTGGCCAGGATAACATATCTGAAGACCTCCCTTCCTAGAGTGATATTCGAACTAGCCATCTATCCATAATCAATGATTTTTTACATATCTATCATCCATATCTATTATCTATTATCCATATCTATTACCCATGTCTATTATCTATTATCCAGTTGTACCTTCACGCCAGTTCACTGATTTAACTTGGTCCTATTCGGATTATCTTCCCCTTCAAACGCCTAACAAGTCCTGATAATAATAGACCAGTGCCCAACGTGCCTTGACTAAAGCGGAAATGTCATAACTCGGTCGCCAAATAAATACTTCGTTTTCGTCGCGCTGTTGCAAAGTTGGCAACCACTAAAGAAAGATCAAACTGAAACACTTTCGACTCCATTGCATTAATTACTCTCCTTCTGTCTCCGGTGACCAATTCTGATACTTTGATTCATCTACTACGTTTGATTATCCACTCATTATACTTCCCGATTCCTCTATTTCCTCATCATATCTACTTCTTCTATAGCTCCGAAGTCTTACCTGTCTCTCTTTGCCTCGGGGCCAGTATCACTACATTTCACTTCTACATGCTGCTAATCTTATTTTTATTATCTATATCCTACTTTTGATACTCATCAGGATAGAAAATCAACCTCTCAACTCCCTTTGATGTCAATACCACCAATCTGATAACACCACCAGACGATCCATCCCACTTGATCGCTTCGGATAATGCAGTTTTGATAAACCCAACACACTCATCTTGTTCCATGCTTGGCTTATAGTTTTCATTACACCAACCATAAATAAAAGTGGAACCAGAACCAGCAATGGCGTACTCTTGCTTATGTATGGATCCTCCAATTGGGATGGAATACACACTTCCTCCGTTCTTTTCATCATATCCAGCACAAATAATACCAGCAGTCAATCCATCTTTGTTGTTGTAACAGATTTCCTGGAAAACATTGGCTGCTACTTCCGTAGAGGGTTTTTCGTCAAATGGCAATTGGGATGAGTAGATCTGCAAGTGATATTTGACTATGTCGGCCACTGCTTGTGTGTCGGCAGCCGACCCTGATCTACAACAGTATATGGTATCGTGGATTTGCGTCAACTTGTCAGTGACTCTGTTGGCAATATAAGTTCCAGTGGTGGTACGGGAATCGGCTCCCAATATAACACCGTCCTTGAACTTTACCGCCATAATTGAGGTCCCCAAATTGACCTCTCCCTTCTTCAAGTGATTGATATCCACAGAAATTCCGTTCATGTTGCCTGTGTCGTCTACTCTTCCTCTCTCAGGGCAGCTTCTTGTCGACTCAAGTCGCCACCACCCGCGATCCCAGACGGTCACGAGATGAAAGACGCACGTGATGCTTTCTACAAAAGGCAGTGCTGTTTCATCATGAAAGCTACTACAAACATCAACATGACACGTCTATTGCAGTATGCTGTACAAGCAGTTTGGATGGCAGCTGCGGTGCTCGCAGTGTCGATAAGGCCTCTGAAAGCGGGCCACGAACTTGCCGCGTCGAATCCGCTCGAGTTGGAGGAATTGGTGCCTGCTCTCACTCCACAAGAGATCCAATTTCTCAACGGAGACCCGATTATTACCCATAAAGTGGTCTTTAAGATCTCCCAGAAGGGTATCCCGCATACAGAGAAGCTCGGAGACTTGACTTTTGGTCTTTTTGGTAATGTTGTGCCTCAAACAGTGGATAACTTTTTCCATCTTGCCAACATGACTTATGGATTTGGCTACCAAAATGTGCACTTCCATAGAATTATCAAGAACTTTATGATTCAAGGTGGAGACTTTGAGTATCACAATGGAGCAGGAGGCTTTTCGATATTTAACAAGGGCAAGTTCCCTGATGAAAACTTTCACATGAAGCACAATAAATTAGGCAGATTATCCATGGCCAATTCCGGCCCTGACACCAATGGTGCACAGTTTTTTATCACCAACGTGGAGAATTGTGATGGTTTAAATGGATATCATGTGGTTTTTGGTCAGCTTATAGATGGGTTCCATACGTTACATCGTATCAGCGAAACAGTTACTGACCTCACAGACAGACCCATCAGTGAAATATTTATAAGTGGCATTTTTGTCTCTACCCTTTCAAAATTGGCCAGAGAAGGCTCTGGTCCGATGGTAGAACCAATTCTGCCCATTAACCCCAACGAACCCCCAGCATACGTGACAGAAGGCGAAGGAACTGGTTCCTACTTGTACTTTTTTGTTTTTTTATTGGTGGGTGGATGTATTTTTTACTACAACCTGTGGTATCAGAGGAAGCAGTATGTAACAGATATTAAAGACTCTGCTTACTTTTAGTTCAATAATGTCTAGAATAAGAAATGTGCTATTTAAAACAATGATGATTTTTGCACCCATCGAAAAGTAGTAATATTGATTTAATTCGTAGCCAAAACGATTTCAGAAAATCATCGACTTCTGTAACATTTCTCACCTTGAAATGTACATAAGAATGTACATAAGAATGTTTGCTGACACAGTTACTTTACTTTGATCAGTATTCAGTGCCAAGTGCTACAGATGTGAAGTCTGGTCTGGTCTAGAAACCTAAATCTCGGAACTTAACTACCAGGTTCAATTAACATAGCAGCAATAACACACATCTAGCAGGAATAACATCTAGTTCAAAGGGTATTGTTTTAGCCTCTCCCAATTGTCTCCATCGGGCCAAAACCTGTCAAAGCAACCGGTGCGGCGGGTTGCCGCGTGGTAGCGCCGCATATTTCAAGTGGATGTGCACATCCACCAAGCAGAGAGAACCATCATCATGTCGAAATCAGCCAACTATCCCATTGTGCTTGTCAAAAACTTGCCGTACGGTACCTCTTCGTCGGATCTATATGAATTACTAGGAAAATATGGAAATATCAGTCAGATACGTGTACCTGAACCAGGTTCATCGCAGGCCATGGGCACATGCATTGTGGTGTACAACAATATTGTCAATGCCAGTAAAGCTGTGAACGAGGTTAACGGGATAAATTTTCATGGAAGGTACTTGGTGGCTTCTTTTTTTCAAGTGGATCCAGCTAGCATATCGTCTGAAGACCTTATTGCCCGAAAGGCACATATTGAGGAGTTGAAGAAGGAATATGGCATCTAACGAGAAGAAAGATTGACTACTGGTTTTTAACTGTATAGAATCGACAGAAGATGGATGTTTATAAATTTTGCGGGAAATTCAAGCGTCAGCAAGTAACAAGAGTTGTTCTTGGTGCATTTACACCTAAAGACCACCTTGTACAGCCAGAATAACTGCGTCAGTCTAGTGTTTCAACATGAAAGGAATAGTACCGAATGGGATAACCCTGAAGCATGTGAGATGTTGTAGAAAAGATCAATAGCTACTGCTGTATGAGGACCGACAACAATCTGATATTAATTATGATTCCAACGAATAGCCACACTGGGTATCTTTACCCGTTTGAACCAGAGAAATAAACGGTTAATCCCTTGTTATGTACTTTGTTGAACCTATGTTTTGAAAGTCCAGGAACATTTTCGAATATTGAACAAATGAAAGCTCTAAACTGGTATATACTAGTTAAATCTTAGATTAACACTATACACTTTTTACTAATCCTTTACTTCTACGCTGTCATCACATAGCAGAAAAGATACAGAAGAAGCAAGTTGCGATGAATTTAAACGAATTGCAATTGTCGTCAGATGTTTGCCAACCACGATACAGCCTGTCTAGAATAGTATGCTACGTCAGTTCTTACGTTATTTATTACTCTATTCTACTTTCTCTTTTTGTCAATGGTAAGGTCGACTAACCCCAACAAATAGTAACTTACCAAACCCACGAATACAAAACCGGAGATCTTGGCAACCTTCAAAAAGTAGCTGGCTTGGGTATAACGGTATTGAATAAATACATCTAAACCGTTGACTGCATCGATTGTCTTGGTGTAGTGAAGTGTCACCTTGACATGACCACCTGAGACATCCAAGTATGATAATTCGTTATCCACGGTGATGGACTCGAATGCAATAGGAGACGAGACATTGACAAACTCGGCATGTTCTGGTAAGTAGAACAGCAAGTATGCGTTGTTGTAAGACACGTCTCTTAAGGAGTTTACAATTGGAGCACGGGCAATGTAAGTGTCAGGCGAATCGTGGACCTTGTGGATAAACCTGGACAATTGGTAGTTCCATCCCAAGGTAAAGTTGTAGTGCCATCCTCCAAAGACAGGGAATCTTGGAGTTAATACAAGGTGGTCCTTGACGACCTGGTGGGTCGAAACCACGCCAACCAAGTCGGTATAGTAGTAGTCGTCAAAGGTGTTGTCAGAAGTAAACGCAAAGGTCAATTGAGACAATGCCCAGTGATTCGTGGCATCGAAACGGCCCTTCATCCAGTCTACACGGGAGAAACCTGAAGACAACTCGGCACCGGTATTGGTCAATTCGTAGTACTCTTCAACAGGCAATTGTTCGACTTCGGAGGCTGGAATCCAGATGGAACGGTTCAAGTTTTCGACAAACGTCAAAGGACGGTTGTGATCGTAGTACAAACCCATTGGCGTGACGGTAAACGGTTCAAGAACTTCCAAAAGAGGGCCGTAGACCAAAGCCTTGTTTTCAACACGGGGCTTCAATTGTGGAGTATTGGCAGTCACAACGATGTCTTCATCAAGGAATAATTCCATTTCTTGTCCTTTTCGGATCCCGGTGAAACCCAACGTGTATTCGTTGGTCTTGTAGGGACTGTAGGCAAACTTGTTCAACTGGAGTAAGATCTGTTGAGTGTCCTCCATTTTGATCTTGGCAGGCAAAGCCAGCAAGGTTTCAGTATAGATGTAGTTTACGGCCAAAGTCACTGCCGAATTGGGAGACACTGGAACTGGAAGCAGGACCCGGTAGAAGTTGTCCACGGTATGGGCATCAAGCTCGACTCTCTGGGAACCTTGTTCGTAACTGAAGGAGACGGCTGAAACGTGGCTAATTGCACCGAAACCGTCGTTTAAACTAAAGTAGTACTCTCCAAGAGCTTGTGAACCGACGTTTTTGATTTCAATCAAGCATGATTCTTTGACATAGGATCTCAGAAGGTCAATACTACGGAAGTAATTGACGTTTTCCCAGGATCCAAAACTTTCGGGATCGAGCGCATGGACCAATCCGCCCACAGTAGTTACCACGAGCGCGATTGACGCTTTCATGACATTACCAAACTTCATTGCAGTGTGCTTGCAGTGTTGAGTTGGTGGGACTTTGACTTTTCAGTTCTTGACAGCTAGCACGGATGTCACGTGACATGTTCGACATGGCTTAGGCGCACCTCCAGTACCGGGAGGGCAGTCCAGCGGGCAACACCACGGAAGGGCAGTCCAGTGGGCAACACCACGGAAGGGCGAGGGATGGAGGGGGCTAGTATAGAACGAATCCAAGAAGGAGGTGACACAGAAGGTGAGCTGCATGTAAGTGACACAAATACCCAGACTGTCGACATGTCTAAAGGTAACGAAACATAATGCCACTGTTTCAAAATGCAAAATTCAGTCTGAACACCCCTCCTTTCTATTTCAGTTAGCCCACCCTGCGGTTCTACTACGCTTTTATATATTTACACTTGCAGCTCGCTCACTGTCTCACCGCTCACTGGCCACCACTCACTGTCTCACTCACTGTCTCACTCACCGTCTCACTCACTGTCTCACTCACTGGCTCACTCACTGGCTCACTCACTGGCTCACCACTTCTTGTCCTCTCCGGCAGCTGCAAATTTATCGTGCCCACACCACGCGTCCCTTACCCGCCCGCAATGTCGCACCGAAGGCGTCTTTTCCACCACGCCGCGGCTGCCGCTCCTCGCCAGTCGCCGTCAGAGACTCCATCACAGCAAGGTAGCAACCTGGATCAACGAAATTGCTGGTAAATTGCGTCGAGTATCTTGAAACATCATTTTGCAAAAGTTTAACTACTACGTATCGGGAATTGCTTGATTATTGTCCGTCCAGCATCATGTCGTTTGAAGACCTTATTCCTGTGGTAAACAAGTTACAAGATATTGTTACTACCACGCAATTGGCAGAGTTGGATTTGCCAATCTTGGCAGTTGTAGGTTCTCAATCATGTGGAAAGTCGTCAGTATTGGAAAACATTGTTGGAAAGGACTTTTTGCCACGAGGAACCGGGATTGTCACCAGAAGACCCTTGGTGTTACAACTCATCAACATCAAACCCGATGATCCGATTGTCTCGGCCAAACACTCTGCTTCGGAATCTAATCCTGAAAATGGATCTGCCTACTCTCATCAAAATGGCCACTCGAATAGTTCAACTTCCATCAAACGCAGTCAGAAATTCAACAGAAACCATATCGAAGTCAACTCTTCGTCAAACTCGTCCGACGATGAGCCCGAAATCAACTTGGAAGAACACTTGAGAAAACACGCCAACGGCGGCAAAACCGAACCTGCCACTGAATGGGGTGAGTTCTTGCATGTTCTGGGCCATCGCTTTTACAACTTTCATGATATCCGTAAGGAAATCGAAAATGAAACCCAAAGAATCGCCGGCCAGAACAAAGGCATCAGTAGATTACCTATCAACTTGAAGATTTACTCCACTAGAGTATTGAACTTGACTTTGGTAGACTTGCCGGGTCTCACCAAAATCCCCATTGGAGACCAGCCGTCCGACATTGAAAGACAAACCCGTAATTTGATCTTGGAATATGTTTCGAAACCTAACTGTATCATCTTGGCCGTGTCTCCGGCCAACGTTGACTTGGTCAACTCTGAGTCTTTGAAGTTGGCCAGACAAGTGGATCCCACCGGTAAGAGAACCGTGGGTATCTTATCCAAACTTGACTTGATGGACCAAGGAACAAACGCCTTGGACATCTTGAAAGGAAACGTGTATCCTTTGAAGTTGGGATTCATTGGGATTGTCAATCGTTCCCAACAAGATATCTCCGAAAGCAAGTCTCTTGAGGATTCCTTGTTCTCTGAACAACAGTTCTTCCAAAACCACCCTGCCTATAGAACCATGTCCAGCAAGTGTGGTACGAGATACTTGGCCCAGACCTTGAATAAAATCTTGATGAACCATATTAGAGACAGATTGCCTGACATTAAAGCCAAATTAAACACCTTGATGGGCCAGGCCGAGCAAGAATTATCCAACTACGGGGACATTCCTTCCAACCTCACCAATTCGAAAGAAGCCAGAGGCGCCATGGTGCTTACGTTGATGACTAAGTTCGCCAATAGTTTCGTCACTTCCATTGAAGGTACCTCTATGACCGAACTCTCCACCAAGGAGTTGTGTGGAGGTGCACGCATCTACTACATCTACAACGAAGTGTTCGGCTCTCAGTTGGCCTCAATTAACCCTACCCACAACTTGTCAGTCCATGATATCCGTACTGCCATCAGAAACTCCACCGGCCCCAGACCTTCGTTATTCGTTCCAGAGTTGGCATTTGACTTATTGGTCAAGCCTCAAATCAAATTATTAGAAGAACCAAGTCATAGATGTGTAGAGTTGGTTTACGAAGAATTGATGAAAATCGTCCACAATGTCTGTTCCTCCAGTATCGGAGTCGAATTGAACCGGTACCCAAGATTACAAAGTAAATTGATTGAAGTTGTCAGTGACTTGTTGAGAGAAAGATTAGGACCAACTATCAAATACGTTGAATCGTTGATCGAAATTCACAAGGCATACATCAACACCAACCACCCTAACTTTGTCGGAGCTGCAAAGGCCATGAGCATTGTGGTTGAAGAGCGTCAAAGACAAAAAGAACTTGAACTGAGAAGCAAATTAAGGTTGGCGAGTGAACGTATTTTGAACAGAAGATCCAACTCGGCCATTGAAGAAGAAGAACCCTCTGACCAAAAGAATGCCGACGAAGATATCAACTCTGTCGACGATGTAATCAAGCCTCCCAAGCAAAGAAGAAGTGACTCCAACAAAACAACCTACTCAGTCAAATCTGAATCTACCCCAAACCTTCCAAGTACTCAGACTAATAATCAACAACACGAATCATACTTGAATTATTTCTTTGGAAAGGATCCAATAATCCATCAACAGCAATTGCAGGCTCAAGCTCAATTGAATCCTACCCCATTTAAATTCCCTCACCACCAAGAAGGCACCTTGCAATTCAACAGCAACTTTGTCAACAATGGCGTGATTAACTCCCAACCGAACTTGGAACACTTCAAATCTTTGAGCGTGAGCGATCAGGCCCAGGAAGAAATGTCGTTCGAAAGTGATGATACCATTAATGAGTTGAGCGAACGTGAGCAGCTTGAATGTGAATTAATTAGAAGATTGATCGTTTCATACTTTGGTATAGTTAGAGAAATGATCCAGGATCAAGTCCCCAAGTCGATCATGTGCTTATTGGTCAACTACATCAAGCAACACATTCAAAATAGATTGGTTGTTAAGCTTTACAACGAGTCTTTGTTTGACGAGCTTTTGATGGAAGATGAAGGAATTCAAGCCGAGCGTGAAAAGTGCTTGGAATTGTTGAAAACATACAGAGAAGCATCTAGAGTTATCAGCGATGTGGTGTAATTGTCACACTCTGAATTTTTGAGTACATTAATTACATGCATATATATATAGCTCCCTCCAATCAATGTCCATAGTCTAGTTATCCTGAAAAAATATTTATTAAATCCTACAATGTATAAAAACCCATTTTATGTTCCTTTTAAGACCTGCTTCCGGTAATTGTTGAGATCTGATTTCTTTATTATCGTAGTAAACTCTTGGTTGTACTTCATGAGATCTCCAAATTTGACAGTTGCCGTGCTGGACTCCGTCGATTTCTTGTCGTAAGAGTTGTTACTGTTCAAGTATTGGTAAATTGTATCCTTGTCCTCTACTGTAATCAAGTACGGTTCTAGGCATTTTAATATGGACAAGCTAAGAGTAATCAACTTCATGGCTCTTTGTACATCGACACTCGATTGGAACAGCTCTTTGGTTGTCATTCCACTAATAATGCCAGATTCCTCAACCGATTCACCCAAATCAACGTAGTCGTTAGTGAAATCTCCAATCAACAAATTATCAAATACTTTGAACCACAAGTCGAGATCCAAAAACCGCAAATCGATAAACAACGTTAGCCACCAATTCATGGTGATTAGTTCAATATCAAGGCCAAGATTGTCAAAATGCTGGGCAAGCTTTGGCACGGTCTGGTCAAAGTACACTGTCTTCATCACGATCTGGTCTACACGGATGCTTAGCAACGAATTGTAGAAAGACTGATCTTTGAACGAGAGCGAAGAGTTGAATCGCGAACGCAAATCCGATGTAATATCGGTCCTCTTAACTTCTACTGGATACTTCGGAAGAATCTCCTCGATCAATCCTACGAAGATCCAAAAAACATCCTCTTCATCAAATCCATCGCTGGATTCAGTTCCGTTCTCTTTTACCAATAACAAAAGTAAGTTACCCACGATCTTGTTCATTCCTTGCAAGTAGCCAATCTCAGGATTGTGTCCTACAAAAGCGTAGAGAATACGTTGAAGTTTGTAGTAATTGGGTCCCGGTTTGAGTTCTATTAGGTTGTTGAAGTAGTAGTTCCGGGGTAAGGTTCGGTGAAGATCCAAGTCAATCTGCTTAATATTCTTGTGTACTACACTGGCCTCGTCACGTACGGCATTCACATCATTCAAAAGTTCCTGGTACTCGCCGTTGACTCGAAGGTTTTTAGCTCCAGAAAGTTGGAGCCAGAGTCTGAATCTGTACTTGGAAGATATTCCAAATTGGCTTATAAGTCTGACTAGTCTGTTATAATGGTTTGTTTTGCGCCGGAGGTTGGTAAGCTTTCGTCTGTCGTTCCAATTGTCAAGCCGAATCAAGTTGTGGCCCCTGATTCCTATCATCATGTCCAAGCCTATATCACCTCCCTCGTCTTTATTAAACATGAAGAAGTCTTTCTCTATATCTTTGTACAACGTCTCCCACTGCTGTTCTACCTGAAGATTGAAAGTGTCGTGGATCTTGCCGATTTCTTTAAGCTGGTCTATCGTCTGTGATTTGTCTTTATTGCCTATAATTAAGCCCTGAGAATCTATCAGGGGAGCTGTACCTACATTACTCTGGTGGCTAGTACTTGAAGACGCGCTTCTCTGTTCATTACCATCTTCGGGACTAGGCTCCTTGGAGTAAGATTTCTTGGCCTTGCCACTTATTGGAGTGCCAGAACTACTTTTGAGCTCATCCAAGTCAGTGAAAAATCCGTACTTGTCGATATGGACGTCCTCCAGAGTTCCCGCATCTGTAGAAGCCGAGGTGGCCCTTCTCATATGGATGTTTTCCATTTCTACTGGTTCCTTTTCGTCTTTAGAGCTGGGCTGCAACGGAAATGACCTTGAATGGGGTCGTTTGCTGGGTCCGGTAACTAGATTGGTATATGACATGGACGACTGAGAGAAATTCAGAACCGTAGTTGTGGACAAGTCTTCGCTAGAATGGAACCAGTTACGTAGCCAGCTCTTATTGGACTGTTTGTATAAGCTTGAGTCGTCTCTAGACGTAGTGTCTGGTTTGGGATTCGATATGGACAGTGTCAAGTTCTCAGCTATTCTGCTTGAGCTACTGGGCGTTCTGCTGGAACTAGGGCGTTTTAAATTAGGAAATGTTACATTATCTTCCATGGCACTATCTAACATACCTCTGAGCGCTTCATTCACTTGATTTTGGCCTGTTTCTCCAGGCGTATGCGGTGTAGTGGTTGATGCGGGAGATTCCAACTCGTTCATCTTATGGTGTATTTCCAAAGTAGTTAAGTTCCCGTAATCATTACACAACTTGACAAGTTTCTGCTCATTGCTGAATTTTTCTTGCCGAAGTAGAATCAATTCTGATTCCTTTCTAGCCAAATCTACTGATAGTTGCTTGACCAAGAGTATGGGATCGCCGTGGTACTTGACGTTTACGAGTCGTAAAATCTGTTTGGGGGTCAATTGATGCAAGTTACCTCCCAATGAGTCTATTACCATCAGCGGATCCTGGGAAAGTGTTGGTTTTACGTAGGAATTCGGACTTCTGGCTCGGTTGATATCTGGTGATGACAAAGTAGATTGAGCTTCATGGTCCAGGCTCGTCGTTTCCACTAATCCAAACAAGCCTGATCTTGTATCTGGTTGTAGAGGTGACGTGTAGGGTGTCGAATCTTGTGGAAATAGCAAACTGTTCCTCTTCTTGACCATCCTTACCCTCTAAGTTGTGTATTTACCCCGGCTTGTCGTTTTGACAGATTCGAACCGGCGTGTTGCATCACGTGATGGCCCAATCGGGTACCAAGAGGCCGTACGCTAGGGAATAAAATGTGGTAGGAAAGTATTGCTGCGAAGTTGAACTCCTCCTGCCCCCTTTATCTATACTGACTTTACATCTATGTCAAAAAAAAATGTTAAATCTCTTTGTAAAGCGTGTCATCTTTATGCAAGGACAATGCTAATCTTC
The DNA here is from genome assembly GCA_030575035.1 of Suhomyces vadensis. Classification (NCBI taxonomy): domain Eukaryota; kingdom Fungi; phylum Ascomycota; class Pichiomycetes; order Serinales; family Debaryomycetaceae; genus Suhomyces; species Suhomyces vadensis. Next base: position 202,208 of record JAJMGK010000001.1, on the reverse strand, counting down.
TCTGTATTGTTAAAATTGACAAGTGTACCACCCCGAAGGATAGTACGAACAAGATGGAAAAAATGCGGCTTTTGAGGGTATCGTATCACCTGACATTCATAGTAATAGTCAATGAACATATAATTTGTTGTGCTAGTTCTCCTAATGATGTAATTAGAATGGTGCTAAGCATATGGACTTTCATCCTCCAGACTAAAGTTTATTAGAAGTTTAATTTTGCACTACGGTTGGAAAATTAAGTTTTCTTGAACTTTTCGACTATTTCCACTACATGCATACTCTAGGTGGAAATAATTGCAACCGTTAAAATATCACTGCTATTTTGATGCTTTTTTTAGTAGGAGCTTTAAGAATTCTAATGAATCCATCTCTATAAGTTTCAAGCTTGTTTAACTTCGAAGGTAATTATTTTCATTCTATAGAAATTGGATTTATAATCTTCGTTGAATTAAGGTTCAATTTGGCAGTATTTTAACCAGTTATTCACTATGTTCAACTCTTATACGAAATTAATCCTTGATACCTCTTAAATGTTTCATGAAGTGAAGGTATTCTTTTCTCTCTAAGTTTGCTCTTTATAATACGCCATTCCCTTAGCACTTAAAATATTACTAAGATAGCCTGGAGGAGAAGCTTTGATACTACATGGGAACTCTTCGTTTCCAGTCATTCAACATTTGTTTGTGCTTCAACAATATAAATCTGACTCTTTCCTGCAATTCGATATCCATTACACTAGCTGCTGAAGCATTGGATCCTCTATGAACCGATTCATCAATTTCAACCCTACAGCCTCTAAATTTGTAATTTGCAACCTGATAAAACAATTTTTCTATTTTATCTTTAATTTCCACTATTGAAGGCAGTTCTACCCGAATGGTAGATGATACGGTATTTATACTGTCATTTTTCTTGAGTTTCTCATAATTCTCATCATTTGCAACTTGAATAGTAGAAAGCGCGCGTTGACGACGAGCTTTTTGTATTTTAATCTTCTGTAATGCTTGACACTTGTCCAATATGGACTTTTGTAATTGACGATTTTGTTCTGAAATGTCTGGATTCAGATGGTTTTGTTCCGTTGATGTTTGAAATTTTTGGGCATGTTTTCTATAGATATATATTGTCTCACGCATTTGATCTACCGAAGAGCTAAGACCCGTCCCTTTAGATTCCTTAGAATCTATTAAGTCTTTTGTAGGTGAGGTATTAAATTCTTCATCTGCAACTTTTTGAACCAAGATTTTTAATTCTTCTATTTCTTTCTTCTTAGATACTAGCTCCAGTAAAGTGGCACTTTGTGTTGACGCATTCTCGTCGAAAGTAGAAGGTAAGGAGTCTTGAATATCTGGCTCTAATTCTGTTTTTGCTGAACTTTTCGATAATTCATCTTTCCAAACATTCTCATAGATATCCTCGGTGTTGAAGTTATTTACGAGATTAGTCTTCTGCCAAAGAGAAACTGCGAAAATATCCACGTCCTCTTTTTGTTGCCTTGAATCTCCTATCCCTGTTTCTTTAGGTAAAAATACCTGCTGTTCCAAAATTCTCGGTACCTCACTTTTCCTTGAATTACATTCAATATGTAATTGCTCTAGGTTTGGTACTTTTTTGGCAAGCATCAATTCAAGTTCTTGAAAAGGGTTACTACTTCCTTCAGAAACTTCACATGATTCGGTTCCAGATATCTTTAAAAGCGATTTGCACTTTACCTCGATATCCAACTCATTCTTAATTTCATCTTTTGCTTTAAATTGACAATCCTTTACTTTTTTTAAGCTCATGGCTCTATATCTTTTATTTGTCTGTACATTTGGAGTGCAAATTTGAATTTCGCAAATCGAATCTTGGTAGGACAATTCTCTGATCGGGCTAAATGGATCTGGATTATTATTCAATCTCTCGAACATCTTAGTTTCAGTTGTAATGCTCGGCATATCTAGAGCATTAGCAAATTGTGGTTCAGATTTCAGAGTCAGGAAATCTGAAGGTTGGTCAACGCGTCTCGTTACTTCAGCCATGCAGCTTGATGATTCGACAGCAGCCAAAGATGTATTTATTTTTGTATCATAGGTGATATCAATTGTTTTAGAAACTCTGGTTAGAGAACACTGATCTGCTTTAACAGCGTAGGTATGGGATAATAGGCTTGTTTTCTGAACGTTGATTTTGTCTACTTCTATTCTCCTTTGTTTGATTCGGCCAAGGAAAGCGAGCGATCTCTGACAGAGCGACGTATTGTATCGACCAAGAATATCAAGACACTCAATCTGTTTAGTGAGCTGCTTGTCAAAATATTTAAGACTCTTTAAGGAACGAGCTTCCAACCATTGACGACATCTAGAATCATTAAATTTTTCGAGGAAGATAATTCGACCACGATATTTGATTTTGACCCCAGCTTCTCGATACCATCCAGATGATCGAAGTGGAATAGCAGGTCCGGGATCTTCTATTAGCTTGTCTAATATGGTTGAAGCAATATCTCTCGATTCCATTAATGGGTCAGAAACATTATTTATGGTCGAAACACATATATCTGAAGATTTCCAAGATGGTTCCTGGTCAGCAAGGCCAATATCTTCTTTAGTTAAGAATAGTGATAGATCTTGTGGACTCATTGAAAGCCTCTTTTCCGATTGCTTGTACTCGGTAGAGCTTACTTTGTGACTCAGGGCGACACGTTCACAAGCCGTTTCAGAATCGTCTGTAGAATCTTTGAGTTGGGAAATATTAACAACACCTGCATGAGCGTAGTTGGTTAATAAAAGTAAGGATGTCATTTTGAGGCTAATAAAAGATTCAGTAAGAATTTGAGTTCACAAACGAGTATATGGAACTTCCTGTCCGAGATTCAATATTTCGCAACCAAAATAATGACACAAAATTGGCGTATGTAAGTCGGAAAGGAATCAAAGAGTGGCCCCTAAGACAAGTCTATAGTTCGAAGGGTCAATAGTAGAAAAAGAATAACTCAGGCTTAAATAAAAGTTGTGGGTCATTTCTGATAGAAACTCGAGAATTTCTCAAATGGTGAGAGGTGTCTGGCCTAGCACAATATTAGGGATAGCGCAATTTTAAAATTAAATATCTACCTTGCTGATACTTACTGTCAGAGTACCAGGATGTCAATATCTGTTCCCATGATAGAGGCTAAACTTAGTAGAATAGATTTATCTCTGGGCTGTAGTAATAGATTCAGTACCCATATGGTAAGTCGGTATTTTTTAGCTGTCTACTAGAGACTGTATTTAGTATTGAATGAGTTGGATGATTGAGCAGGAGAATAATAGACCGGTCCAGAAGAGTGGGGAGAAAAGAGAAAGCTATTTAATTGTGTTTTAACATTTGTGTTGCGATATTGCAAATTTGAAGAAAACAGTATTTTTTTGGAAAAAAAATCGAAATAACCGCAAAATTTAACATTTAAACTTTGTCAATCAAGAAAATAGTTAAAAATTACACCCAAATAATGTATACACTTGGCTATAAAAAGTATAAAACAGGGAGATTTATTGCATTACATCTCACCAACCTTTCTAATGTTTTCTTGTCAAGTTTTCTCTCTCACTTGATATAATAACAGCCTTAGGATTCACCAAGCGAATGCGAACCGCTATTACGCCCTAGCGGCTCGATCTGGCAATTGTCTACTCGAGTGACTAGAAAACATGAACTAGTTCATGCCGGCAACGGCAGCAGCAGTGGCTGCGAAAAATCACTGGATTGGCTACTGTGCCTACATTATTTTAGAGTTTTACCATTGCCACTTCGAAAACAAAGACTGGGTTCAGCATAACCTAGTGCCGTGGTACAATCCCTAAACTGGCAATACCAATGATACATGCCTCTCTAGCACCAACGTTGTCTAGCACCAACGTTGGCCTGCATTGCTAAACATGATACTCGGGTCCTCGAAACGACAGTGGTATGTGCTGGATGCAACATAGCCACACCTGTTAGTAGGTTATGAATGCGTCAAAGCATTCAACCGCCGTACCTACTCTATTGTACACAATGCGACAATAGTCGCACTAAAAGGACACGTCGACGCGGCATGATCCAATTATCGTCTAGAATTCAAACGACTAATTTACAGACAATCGGCCTCGCTACGCCAGCTTTATCTACTTGATGGACTAACATACTGCAAAGCATATTTTCAAAGCCATATCCGCCGGAGCCCGCAGCGATGCCCAGCAAGATCATGCCACGTTTCACACGAGATAAGCTTCTGTTCCAGGGCCAAGCTTCTGCACCCGTGTAGCTATTTCATCTTGGATCTTGTGTCGGATCGTGTACCTTGCCGCCATCAATAGCGATACTTTGCGTGTTCAACTCCACCATCTAAGTTCTCTCTCGCTCTCCTGTCGCACCGTTCCCACTTGTTCCCTGGTCTCTCCCGCTTCTCAGCTATTGTCGCGTGGTGAGCCGCAAGGGGCGACTTGGGCATCACGGTCGTGCATGTTTTGCAGGTGATGTGAATTTCCCGTCACCAAAAATAGCATATGACCGACACAGTTTTTGTTCAGATAAGGTGTCTAGTACTGGAAATCAACCACACTGGAGTTGATATTTCTGAACTAAACTTCAAAGTCAGTATCTAGTGCTTCGCATTATGACACGCACAAATGTTTTAAGGTTCTTGGCGGTGGCCATTGGGGTGTTTGTCTTGTACTCGTTGTCATACTTTGCACGGCCTGAAGTGATATATATTGATGCCAAAACAAATGCAGTGGTCACCAACCATGTTCCAAACACCGAATCAGTTCCAACAGCCATACCTGCAAATGCGCATCATTCAAAGCCTGATGTTCCCATCAAGGACAACAAGTTGGAGTCCGAACAAGCACAGATTCAGATCAACGAATCGGAGGACGGCGATCCTATCAGAGCCACTTTCGTGACTTTGGCGAGAAACTCGGAGATGTACGACTTGATCAAGTCGATCCGTCGAGTTGAAGACAGATTCAACCGCAAGTACCACTACGACTGGGTGTTCCTCAATGACGAAGAGTTCACCCAGGAATTCAAAGATCTCACCACAGCCATAGTATCGGGAAAAACCAAGTACGGGCTTATTCCCAAAGAACACTGGTCGTATCCCGACTGGATTGACCAGGCCAAGGCTGCCGAATGCAGAAAGGAAATGAGCGAGAAGGGCATCATCTATGCTGAATCCGAGAGTTATCGTCACATGTGTAGGTTTGAAAGTGGATTCTTCTGGCAGAACAAGTTATTGGATGATTACGACTGGTACTGGAGAGTAGAACCAGGTATCCAGATCCATTGCGACTTGGATTACGATTTGTTCAAATTTATGAGAGATAACAACAAAAAATACGGTTTCACTATTTCCATCCACGAATTTCACGCTACCATCCCCACCCTCTGGGAACACACCCTCAACTTTATTGAAGGCAATCCACAGTATTTGGCTAAAGACAACCTTATGGAGTTTATTTCCAATGACAACGGTAAGACCTACAATTTGTGTCATTTCTGGTCCAATTTTGAAGTTGCCGATTTGAACTTCTGGAGATCCGAAGCTTACCGTGACTACTTCAACTACTTGGACAAAACTGGAGGCTTCTTCTACGAAAGATGGGGCGATGCCCCAGTCCATTCAATTGCTGCGGCTTTGTTCCTTCCAAAAGACCAGATCCACTACTTTGAGGATGTTGGCTACAACCACGGTGTCTACACGCAGTGCCCTTTAAATAACGAGTTCAGATACAAGCACAAGTGCCATTGTAACCCCGACGATGATTTTACCTTCAAGGGTTATTCTTGCGGTAATCGTTACTTCGATGTGATGAAAATGAAAAAACCGGCAGAATGGGCTCAATACACCGACAATTAGACCTCTCAACCCACAATATCAATACAGAGTATCAATAGCATCATTCATCAGTAATAGTAGCTCGTAGTTGCTCCACCGTAACTGCCCCATCGGAGACCTGTTCTTGGCTCGTAAACAGCACGTGACCTTCTCCAGCAGCTTCCGTGCGTGCTGCACGTGACCCTGTTGTGGGCACCGAACGCGTCTATTCTTAGTCCTGGTTAACCGCGACCATGGGCTAATTCCATAGCAAGCCCCGACTGACCACAGGAACGCCGGACAATGCCCTTGGAACTGGCGCTGTGATATTGTCGTACGATAAGCCATTTCCGGGCCCAATAGGGCGCTTTTCGCCACCCGTCTCTTCTGCAACTCCTCTTAGCATTGGCGAACTTGGCTGTCACGTTTTTTTTCGGTTCTTTTTAGCGTGCTTTTTCCCTTCTCCAACGACGTGCCGCCTTTTTCACATTTGGACAACACTACTTCTTCTTGACTAGTCCATTTTTTTGAGGTCTGATCTATCCCAGTTAACGATTGATTGAACTTTTAACATGACTTCAAGATCGAGCGCCCGTTTCGTTAGATTTGGGGTGTTTGCCCTCATATTAATCGGATGTGGTTACATCCTTTCCAGAGGCTCAACCTACAATGCTGCAGTCCCAAGTGCCCAACTTTCTGATAAAGTCCAGCAACAATTCAGTGATCCTGTCAAGTCCGCTGTACCTGGTAAGACTGATTCTGCTGCACCTGCTGCTGCACCTGCTGCTGCTGTTCCGGCCGCCCCTGTCCCTGGCAAAGCATCCCCTGGATCTACTGCTGATGTGGGTGGAAAAATTAAAGCTACTTTTGTTTCCCTTGCTCGTAACTCAGATTTGAACTCACTCATGGACTCTATTAGACAGGTCGAAGACCGTTTCAATGGTAAATACAATTACGATTGGGTATTTTTGAACGATAATGAGTTTGATCAGGATTTCATTGATGCAACCACATCCTTGTGTAGTGGTACCACAAAGTATGGTCTTATTCCTAAGGAACACTGGTCATTCCCTGAGTGGATCGATCAAGAAAAAGCCGCTTTAGTCAGAGAACAAATGAGAGAAAAGAAAATCATCTACGGTGATTCCATTCCGTACAGACATATGTGTAGATTCGAATCAGGTTTCTTTTGGAGACATCCTATTATGGAAGAATACGAATATTACTGGAGAGTTGAACCTGATATCAAGATCTATTGTGATATCGACTACGATATCTTTAAATGGATGAAAGACAACGGCAAGGACTATTCATTCACCATTTCTCTTCCTGAATACAAAGAAACCATTCCAACACTCTGGGATACCACCAAGAAGTTTATCGAAGAAAACAAGCAGTATGTTGCCAAGAACAACTTGTTAGAATGGATCTCGAGCGACAACGGTGAAACTTACAATGGATGTCATTTCTGGTCCAACTTTGAAATCGCCAACTTGAATTTCTGGCGTGGTGATGCTTACAAAAAGTATTTTGAACATCTTGACAAGGCCGGTGGATTCTTTTACGAAAGATGGGGCGATGCTCCAGTTCATTCGATCGCTGTTGCTTTGTTCATGGATAAGGAAAAAGTCCACTTTTTCGACGACGTTGGATACTACCATGTGCCTTTCCACAACTGTCCTGTCGACAAGGAAGTCAGAAAAGCCAAAAACTGTCACTGTGATCCAAACCAAGATTTCACCTGGAAAGGATACTCATGTTCTAGTAAGTTTTATACATTGACTGATAAAAAGAGATTGAAGGGTTGGGAAAATTTCACTCAATAGATTTGTTTTGTTTGTTAATAACCGGAGATGTTGCAACTGGATGTGATACTCCAAATCCCCATGTTAGGACATTTATTTCTATACTTTTTATTTTTCGATAACTGAAATTATTAAATACATACAATGGTTGTGAAATACATATTTATCCAATTAGGTTATCTATATCGATGACGAGAACTGTAATTTAGCCGGTATAATCAATTAAACGAGACTGGATAGAATGCTTGGGACTAGAATAATTCAATACTACATTGTCCTCATACGTCGGCGATGTTCCGCGTCTCGCATACTCTCATCGGTGCAGCTGACTATGTGAATTGAGCCAGTGTTCACAACCGCGTTTCAGCTAACTATTTTTTTTTGTTTCCCGAGCTATATAAGTGAAATACGGGATGATCTTGGCTAATAAAGAAGCACTGAACAATACACAACAACGCGATAAGTTTCATCAGAAACAAATGCCAAATTAGGATTAATTGCTGACGGACCAACAAATTTAACTTAGTGTCAAAGGTATGTGAAACGTTGCCAGAGCTGGGCCGGTGTTATTTTACCTTGGTGCGCACTGCCGTTGGTGTGACAGTTAAGATGAGCGTCATGACGCATCATTGTAGCGATCTGGGATGTGCGAACGCCAGAGTCAGAAGAGATCGGTGAGGATTGTGGTGGTGAAGATTACGGAAATTGGTGTTTCACATGGGTTAGCTGCCTCCATGCACTCAGCCTGCTGACCCAAGGGTTACATATGAGGAACTATAATTCTTAAAACAACTTAACTCGAAACAACTTAAGGTTTATGTGGCAGATCATCAATCCAAATTAGGTTATGCCCATAGCTCAGTGTTACAGAAAGGTTCAGTATATACAAATTTAAAAGATTTCTTATTTTTATATTTTTTTTGGTACATCAAGCATTACCTGTCGCACAGGCTATCTTATATGTGGCTTAACTAGATCAGTTCAGGGCTAGCAATGTAGTGTTTTGGTTTGATTTGAGAGTGCAAAAAAATAAAAAAGACCTCCAAGTTTAGCATATACAATTGAAAGTACTGGTGTAGTACATAGTTGAAAAAGTGACACCGGGGAGGATCAGGTTCTGCAGACACTAGCGGTTGCTGGCCCTACCCATCTGAATCCCCGTAATAATACCGAAATTCAATTACTGCTCATTTCACCTCCTTCACCGTCATGGCCGTGCTCCCCATAATCTGAAACACCCTTTGTGTAACAATTTTGGGATGGGGCAGTATTTATACACAACTACCGCCAGACAAATTCCATTATTTCTGGCCATAAACTTCGATTTAAACCTCAGCTATTGTGTGCAATCGATTCATTTGTTTACCCATTACAATCCATTCTCCCCGCTGCACTGACGCCAGCATCATTCCCTCATTCATACCCTTATTCGTACTTCATTCCGGTGAATTCTGCCAACAATCAACCTGGCCACATTTGATAGCCGACGGCGCACTACCACCTTCACACAATCGAAATTTAAACAATTGATCCGTGACCGTGTTGGAATTGAATCGTCATATCGGGGAATATATATACACATCAGATCCCGATTGTTGTGCTAGCCTATCCTTCCTCCCAGCCTGCCACTTTGCCCCAGTTTTGCCTACTTGGTTAAAGCTGCCCCAGCTTAAGCGCGTTAAACCCGATTGTGCCCAAGGACCCTAGTTGTCCCCTTCCTAAACCCGCACTAAGACAACATCGCTCAATCGCCTACAATTGTCGCTATTTCCCGCTGCACTTCGTACCGCGTTCGTTCCTATTTATCTGCTGCCAGCTGCATCAGATTGCATCGTCTAAACTGGAGTTTCTTGCCGGCGCACGCCCTGCTCTTATTCAAGTTTAAGGCACCGACCCTAAATTCGCTTCAGGTACAACCTTGAGTGAAGCACTTCCGTTTGTTTCTTCAGGTACTGTTTTTTTTGGTACTTTTGTCGAAGTCAAGTAAGAAAAATCTACTAGTCATTTTATTGCGTTGATTAGTCGGGCTTTTCTCTACCAACCGGCTTCCCTACGATTCTTGAACCCTTGGTGAAAAGCTAGAGGTTATTTATTTTTGATACTTTTAACTGTTATGTCTATGGTGGAAATGGCCATAAGCACACCAACTCATTTGAGGTCCACACTGAATTCGTCCTCGGCACTGGACCATAACATCCTGGTGTCCCCTCATCAATCTCCGACTGACAACCCTACTTCTAGAAGTCTTGCGGCAGCCAAAGACTCCACTCCTCATAGACACAGACCAAAGTCACTTAATCTCCACACCAGAGACGCCAACACTGACCAAGAACAAAAGGAGAAAACGCAGAAGGACAACAATGCTGACTTGGCTCTTCGAATCGTAAGCCCTGGGATTTCCATGCTCAATCAAGAAATGGAAACTACCGTCAAGATATCCCAGAAAATCGAACTTCAACAGCGCCACATCATAGCCGCAAGAGCATCTACATCTTCCGTTCCCGCTGTTCCTGTAAAAACTGTGCCCGTCGCTTCAACCTCTTCGTCGTCAGCGTCCGTCAATTCCACTCATTCCTCCTTGTCTGATATATCCCAAAGCATTAGTCCAGAGAAGTCCGAGTCATCATCCAACACTTCGGTCACCTCAAAGTCTCCTTCTGTCAAAAAGTCTCATCATATCGATCTTGACAAACTCTCTGCTCCGGCTTCAGCAAAACGGTTGAAAAGAGACAACATTCCAACTCCACTCACAATAAACTCCGCCCCACTGTCCTCGGGACCATCTTCGGCATACTACAAACCAATGGTTCAATCAGCTCCTATCAGGCACTCCCGACTCCCTATATCTGCCCGTGCCTTCCCCCAACGTAGATTGGCCTCGTTGCCTCAGCATTCTCATCCACAGCCTCAGGTCCAGACTCCAAACCAACAGCGTCCTCCACCGTACCGTCATCAAATTGCAACAGGCAATAGTCAAATCACCCATCATCCTCCTCAAGCTAACACCCCGGCTTACTACCAACAATTCTATCCTTCTCCCGTTCAAAGAAGACAGTATAGACCCTTTCCAAACACTCAGATCATATACCTGTCGCTTCCCCCTGCTAATCAGCCAACTACCCAGGACTCGTTGAACCACCAAGGCATCCAACAACCTTCCACCCCCCTTCGTAGAGTCCGCATGGTCGCTCCTCATACCACAACATCGCCATATTTCCCTCGTACTGTACGAAACCCTCGTCCTACAGGCCAACATTCGGCCCAACCATTTCTCACTCCTTTAGCATCTGCCAACACCACCCATGGCGTGTCCGGTGGCCCCCCTACCGCTAACTCCGATTCAAAACCGTTTTATGTCACGGATATATATCAGGGAGACTTGATGAAAGTTGCACCATTGCTGTCACAGCCACTTTCTGCTCAAAGGGATTTCTTTGAATATTCCACCACCAAACCTACCCCGACTTCCGCTATTTCTAGATCTCATAAAAATCTTATTGATGAAGATAGACTTCCGGTATCTGACGATGAAGTGAGAGAAATGCAAGAAAAGTACAAAAATAGTGTTGAAGATGGCTTTCGCCCTTCGGGCCGGGCTGGTCTTGCAGGATACCCCACTCCTCATGCGTATCATCCTCTTTCGCAACAATTGCAACAGCACCCATATTATCAGTCTTCACAGTCAGCTTCTACTTCAAAGCCAGGTGAGATCTTTGGCTCGATCAACTTGATGAATGAAAGTGTCTTTAATTTTAAAATATTTAGCCAGACTTCCGATAAGAAGAATACCCTGGAAAAAGAAGTAGAAGACCATGCAATTGAAAAGGAATCAGATGAGGATGAACTGCAAGAACAGTCCAAAGAAAAAGATTTGGATTCAGAGAAGGATGACGGTACATCACCTACTGAAAATTCCAAGTCTCCTGAGGCTGGAGAAACGCCTAAATCTTCTGGTGCCTCTAAGTCGGAGGAAGAAGAAGAGTTGGAATTGTTGGCTAAAGAAAAGGATAAATTTATGAAAATATGTGAAACCAGCTGGGATGAATTCATCAATAGTAAACGTATGACTTCTGCCTGGTAAAATATATCTACCTAACTTATATTTATTATATATTCTCTTACACTTCTCCCATCTCGCATGACCCTTGGCATAATATGCTTCAAGATGCAATGGCTGTACTATAATACTAATTTCTACTAATACTTCATTGTTCAACTACTGCCTCTTAATATACACTTCATACTAGCTCAATATCTGTTGTACTCTGATGTATGCAGGAAATACCATCCCAGGTCCTTAGCGTAAGCCACTAGGAAGACTTGTGCACATGTCAAATATGATCCTAGGTCTCCTGATTCTCCTCCAGACGTACAGCATTCTGCCATAAGCATCTTACGGTTAGACGTACCGGCCAGAGAGTTCTGCCACGTGATACGTGGCACGTGACTGTGACTTGGAGGCAAAAATTTCCACTAGTCAGGCAAGTCAAGACGAAGTTTTAAAGGACGACGACTTCAGCCGAGACACCTTTGCTATTTCAATTTGTTTGGTTAAGATCCGACTAATTAACGACTTCTGTTCCAGCAGTATCTTCAAGCAGAAACCAATCTTGCTGGCCATACTATATTAAGTCGAAGATCTAGACATTTTGCAAAATGTTGTCCAGAGCGTTGCTAAAGGCGCCAATACTTCGAGGACTAAGTTCTAGAACTATTATACAACCAAGACTCATTAATAATAGAACATTTTCTACCATCGGTAGGCTCAATTTTAGAGCCGGGTTTCCTTTGTCTCAGCAAAGCCCCAAGAAAGATGAAGAAAATCAATCTAAAGAAGACGAATCCAAAAAGAGCAGTAAGGCTGAAAAGTCCGAAGAACCAGAGAATAAGAAGCAAAAGAAATCAATGGGAAAGGAAGAACAGGATATTCGGGATGAAATCAAGAAAAGATTGCAGAAAAAGAATCCAAACATAAACCTCAACAACATAAAAGTATATCAATTTGATAATAAGTCAATGGTCAAATTTGTAATTGGATCTACGGTTCTTTCGGTTCTTCTCACAGTCTACTTCTTAGGCAAGAAAGGCGAAAGAAATGAGCTTTCATTCCAAGACTTTAAGATGAATTACCTTGAGAAGGGATTGGTTACCAAACTCACTGTTATCAACAAGTTTGCAGTTGAATCCGAATTAATTCGTGGAGCAGTATCTGACCAGACTTTCCAGACGCAGAACGGTACTCCTGCAGTTATGTTCACCATTGGTTCTATTGAATTCTTTGAGGACGAAATGAAAGCTAGCCAAGACAAGTTAGGAATTCCTGTAGAAGAAAGATTACCTATTTCATATGAAGAAAGAGGTTCGTGGTTGAATTATGTCATTCCAATATTGCCTACCGTGCTTTTAATCGGAGGTCTATGGTACTTGACCATCAGAAGAGCAGGCCAAGCTGGTGGTGCCGGTGGAGGACCAGGAGGACCAGGAGGTATTTTTAAAATCGGTAAATCTAAAGCAAAGTTGTTTAACCAAGAAACAGAAGTCAAGATTAAATTCAAAGATGTGGCAGGATGTGAGGAATCAAAAGAAGAAATCATGGAATTTGTCAAATTTTTACAAGACCCTAAAAAGTATGAAAAGTTGGGTGCAAAAATCCCTAGAGGTGCCATTTTATCTGGTCCTCCCGGTACCGGTAAGACCTTGTTAGCCAAGGCCACTGCTGGTGAAGCTGGTGTACCATTTTTGTCAGTATCTGGTTCTGAATTCGTCGAAATGTTTGTCGGTGTAGGTGCTTCAAGAGTACGTGATTTGTTCAAATCTGCCAGAGATATGGCACCAGCCATTATATTCGTTGACGAAATCGATGCTATCGGTAAAGAGAGAGGTAACGGTAAGATGGGAGGTAACGATGAGAGAGAAAACACCTTGAATCAACTTTTAGTTGAAATGGATGGCTTCGAGGGCTCAGACCATGTTGTTGTTTTAGCAGGTACAAATCGTCCTGATATCCTTGATAAAGCTTTGTTGAGACCAGGTAGATTTGACAGACATATTTCCATCGACACTCCAGATGTCGAAGGCCGTAAACAAATTTTCAAAGTACACTTGTCTAAAATAACGTTGGCTTGTGACGAGGAAATCAAAGCCAACCAAAAGGATCTTGACTTCAGCAAGTATCAAGAACTCAAGAATGATGCCATTGAGAATTTAGCTGGTAGATTAAGTGCCTTAACTCCTGGTTTCGCTGGTGCTGACATTGCCAACTGTTGTAACGAGGGTGCTTTAATTGCTGCCCGTGAAGACGCAACTTCGGTGGAAATTTACCATTTTGAACAAGCCATAGAAAGAGTTATTGCAGGCTTGGAAAAGAAGTCTAGAATCTTGAGTCCTGATGAAAAGAAAACAGTTGCTTATCACGAAGCTGGACACGCTATTTGTGGTTGGTTTTTGGAATTTGCAGACCCATTAGTTAAAGTTTCTATTATTCCAAGAGGCCAAGGAGCATTAGGTTATGCTCAATATCTTCCAAAAGATCAGTACTTGATTTCCCAAGATCAATTCAAACACAGAATGATCATGACCTTAGGTGGTAGAGTCAGTGAAGAACTTCATTTCGACACTGTAACTAGTGGTGCTTCGGATGATTTCAAAAAGATTACTCAAATGGCCCAACAGATGGTATTGAAATTGGGAATGTCAAAGTCTATTGGTAACATTTATTATGATTCAGGAGATGATGGAAATGGATTTAAAGTCCACAATAACTACTCTCAAAACACTGCCAGACTTATCGATGCCGAAGTTAAGAGGTTCATTGATGAAGCTTACGCAGCATGCCACAAATTGTTAACTGAAAATATCGAATTAGTTGATAAAGTAGCTGAAGAATTATTTACCAAAGAAGTTTTGACGAGAGAAGACATGATTAGGTTGGTTGGTCCGAGACCATTCCCTGAAAGAAACGACGCTTTTGACAAATACATTAAGGGCAAGGATGCTTTCAAAGGTAAGCCTCAAAGCTCATAAATATTGGGAGTGCATTCGATCTCAAGCAGGTGCAACGACTGTCACATTTGTAAAATTGTATATAGAAAGCCATGCATCGTGAATAGACAGTTAAAAATATAAAATCTTCGTATAGATTTAAAATCGAAATTCGGGTTTGGTATGTATCTAAAGGTTCTATGTAATCTTCTATTCATGTATTTGAAAGTCATCTTCAGTAATGTTGGATCTCTTGCACATCTGTTGGAAGATACTGTTGTCGGTCTTGAACAATGTAAATGGGGTGCCAAACTGCGTAACTTGACCCTTGTCCAAAACCAATATTTTGTCATAATCAAGAATGGTTTTCAATCTATGTGCAATGCATAAAATTGTGCAGTTACTAAATTCCCTGGCAATAGTCTCTTGGATTTTTGCATCCGTCTCGTAATCTACCGAAGAGGTGGCTTCGTCCAAAATTAAAATCTTGGAGTCTCTAACCAAAGCTCTTGCAAAGGCAATTAATTGCCGTTCACCAAGCGAAAAGTTAGCTCCTTCATCATCTACGGCCTGATCCAAATGAAATTTATGCAATGCAACCTCTTCACCATCAGCTTTTTCTTCTTGCTGGGTAAGAATTTCTTTCTTCTCGGACTTGTCAAATCTATTTTCGGGCTTCTTCTGTTTCTTTATCATATCCAACTTCGACTCTTCAACTAATCCCGTTCTTCTTAATGCATCCCATAATTTCTCATCCGAGCTGTCATTGAAGGGGTCTAAATTTTTTCTGATCGTACCTCTAAATAAAACAGGGTCTTGAGGAATTATCGATAATTTTGATCTTAAGGATTTCAAGCCAAGAGTAGAAACATCAATATCATCGATTTCGATTTTTCCATCTTGTAGCTCGCTCAATCTATACAAAGCGGTCATAATAGAAGACTTTCCAGCCCCGGTTCTACCACATATTCCGATCTTTTCAGAGGGGTTTACCTCAAAACTAACATTTTTCAAAACTAAAGGCAAGCCTGGTCTGTACGCAAAGTTGACGTTCGAAAATCTAATAGCGCCATGCTCTGGCCAAGTTTCTTTCGGTGTAGTTTCCGTGATAACATAAGGCGCTTCTTCTGGGATGTTATAGGCATAATGCGATAATCGTTCAACAGAGTTCATTTCATTTTCAACCTGAGTATAAGTGTTGATAAGCGCAGTCATCTGCGCAGATATTTGAAACACATACGATAATAACAAACCAACTGAAGAAGCAGAAATATTAAATACTCTGAAAACACAGAGTACACATACAACTATCGAAAATATCGAAGAAATTAAATCCATGTGAATGGATAACCAACGTTGGTTGGCAATTGTCAAGAAGTAAGATTCATTTTGCTGATCGAGCAATTTTTCATTCTTTCCCAAAAACATTTTTTCTAACTTGTAAGATTTAATGGTATTCATACCTCCTAATGTTTCATTGAAATGGCTGTATACCAAAGATCTTTGAACCGCTTCTAATCTTTTTATTTCTCTGGCACTAGCTTGATAATAATCAGCTATTACGACACATAAAAATCCTAAAAATGGATAGGTTATGGCGAACCAAGGGACATAGCAAACACTCAATATCAACACCCCGGAGATTGAACCAATGAAATAAATTAAGAATCGAATCTGATTACCAATTACGTTGTCTAAAGTTTCGGTGTCTTTGGTAAACCTATTCAATACTCTACCAGTCGGCGTGGTATCCATAAAACTCATTGGAGCATGCAATATTCTATTTGTTGCCTTGATATTCAACATAACGGACGCCTTATTGGTTATGTACAACAAGATACAAAACTCAATGAACAAAAGCATCACCGATAGAATTGTGAACAATACATATAGTCCAATATAGAAATTATTACCCTTGCTCGGGAATTTGTACGACGTCCAAAAAGATAACCAAGTGTTCGAGAACAAGTCACAGAAGGTGAACAATACAACGACGGTAAAGAAAATTGTACCCATCAAGCCTGGTCCGAATTTACCAGACCCCGCTCTAAGATACGTCGTGTAAATTTCTCCCTTGATACGGTTGATTGCTCTTTCTTCTTCTCCGATCAACTTACCATCACTGGTATTATTACTATTATACTCTTTATGAATTGCTTCATCGTCTTCTTTTGCAATGACTTCGGCCTTGAATTCAGACTTCAGAATTACATCATCGAATTCTTCGAGTTCATCCTCATTTTCCTCGGAAGCTACCTTTGCTTCAGAGCTGAAAGTCATCAATTTCTCAAATCTGGAGCTTCTAGCTCTCAATTCTTCAAAGCTGCCCGTATCAATCGTACCATCGCCATTTAAGAAGATAATTCTATTGGCAGAGCTGATTAATGATAATTGATGAGTGGCTAGAATTCTTGTTTTATTCTTTAATAGTCCTAACAAACAATTATCCATGATATGCTTACCCACACCAGCATCTACAGCCGATAATACATCGTCTAGTAATATAATATCCTTATTGGCGTAAACTGCTCTGGCTAAATTAATTCTGGCTTTTTGGCCACCAGATAGGTTGATACCTCTTTCTCCAATTTCTGTATTGTCACCCGCTGGCAATACATCTAAGTCACTCTCAAGTGAACAGGAATAGATTACTTCACGATACTTAGTCTCGTCGTACGGTAATCCAAACAAAATATTTTCTTTTACAGTAGCATTTTGTACCCAAGGATAGCCGCACAATAATAGTGATCCATTTACTTTAATTCGACCTCCAGTTCTTTTCATAAATCCTGATAATGCACTCAACAAAGAAGATTTCCCTGATCCAATTACTCCAGTAATTACAATAAACTCACTCTTCTTGATGGTCAAATTAATGTCTTGCAAACCAGAAAAGACTTTTGAAACGGAACCTTCTGACGACGCTTCAGAAAAGTGATCCTTTTCTTTCCCTAAGAGATCAACGTCGTCGACTTCAGGATCGGAATCATCCCGTTTAAAAGTTGATTCGTCGTCGTCATCGTCGAAATTAAATGTTTCCCATTCGAACAATCCATCGCTGACTTCAATAGCAACATCAGAATTGTCCATATCTTGTCTTTCATCCTCGGTGGCATGTATTTTGGTTGAATTGGGATCGATCTCTTGTGATCCCAAAAAGTCACCAAGTCTACCAAAACCTAACAAAGCATCTGTTCCAGATGAAATTGCAGAAGGCAACATGATAAACTGTTGCGATAAGACTGCAAAGAGCGAAATAGACGAAAAAATAGCTGCTGGGTTTCTAGAATCACTTCCAACGGCATATAACACTAAGAACGAGATCATGGAACTCACCAATGTAAGCGACATTGCTATGGTCAAAATGGTATTTCTGACTGTCTGAATCTTCCGAACCAATTTCATTTCTTCACGTCTAATCTTCGAAATATTTTCACCGTACGGAGGTTCCCATGAATAAAACTTGATTATTTTCAAATTGTTCAACGCTTCTTTGGTATAGTTGATCCTGGAATCAGTGAATTTGTTAATCTCTTTTCTATACTTGAACAATAATCTACTTAGACCAATAATGACAGCCAAGAAAACAAGCATCAACGATATACCAACGAGTGCCGAAACTCCGATATTAACAATTAATATAGCTATGGCAATAGATATGGGAACAGGAAATACAAACAAGAATGGCTGATAACCCAAAGCAAAATCGATTCTAGATAAATCAGTAGTCATAATTGAAGTAATTTTTCCTGAGGTGTACTTGTGCTTGGATCTAGCATCTAATTTGAAAGATTTATCTAAAATAGCCTTAGTTAATAATCCTTTGACCTGAGCACCTGTAAGCATGGAATAATAGTAGAATTGATTGTTAAGAAGTCCCATGATAAAAATAATCGAGATGGTTCCGAATGAATAACCCAATCCTTTTCCAACACCTGACTCAATACCGAGAGCTTTTCTTTCGACAAACGCGATTAAACGTTTGGTAAGTAGAGGACTGGTGGTCTGAGAAACATTACCGAGAGCCAAGGCAACACAGGACCAGGAATACTGCCATTTAAATGTCAAGAACAAAGACCAAAGAATAATGGTTTTGGAAACCTTGAAGTCCTCCAAATCTTCTGCCACGTTGACAGAAGAATTCTCTACTGATTCACCTCTCTCTTTGCATTTGACTGCAACATGTTTTAAGCGAGCTTTGGCTAGGTGGTGGGAAAAATGTTCCATGAACTCATTCGCCATTCTCTGTACCTTGAGATCATCCGTCAACAGAAACATATCTTGAGCATCCAAGGTACGCTTGTAACCAGTTTGCATCACCGGATGCAACCACCAAAAGAAGATTCTGGATGTAATATTTGCCGACTTTTCAGGATATGGTACTCTTTCATCTTGAGTCGGTATATGGGGAACCTGTCTGGAAAAGAACCGCGTAAGCATACGCTTTTGGCCCTTTGTTTCCTCCATCTCCGCCAATTCAGACATAATTTAATGGAAGCAAAATATATAAGTGAGAATAACCTTTGTTAAATAAACTTTGTATAAATACGAGAAGCGCAATTCCTTATCCATCTTGCCTCTAGGGCGGAATTGGTGAGTAAATGGTTGGTAAGCCTTCATTGCGTCTAACGCCAGCGGCATTTCAATAAACCCATCGTACGGCGTAGATCGGCAACTGTGGTGCCTCATCTGGGAACACAAAAGTATAATATCTCGCTATCGGTGATCACGAATTGAAAAATTCCTCCAAACCCTCATCAATGTGCAGGCTGGGTGGTATCCAGTCCATGTCATACTTGACTGGTTGCCAGAGGTTAGGTATTCCCTTCACAGACACCTGTCTAGTTGAAGGTACTGAGATAGAGGTAATCGAAGCTGGATTTTCGGGGACCGCCTGAACATGAGCCGAGTCGCCGTCAATGCGCTTGTTCGACACTGCTCGACCTGCAGTGAGAACCAGTGCTCCTGACACTGATTGTGTACCATGTTCCGTCTTCAGGTGCTTCACTTCTAATTTTAAACCTGTTCTAGCATCTGTAACATCATTCTCTTCTTCAGATCCAGAGTCTTGTAGGTCTGATTCGATACCACTATCGTCACTGAACAATTCGTCGATATTGTCGTTGACACTCTCGTTTCTTCGAGTGATGTAATATCTGTCAGAACCAGGGCCCGTGTCTTTTTTGATAATACCTACGTTTTTGGGGTCCAAATCATGACCCTCTGTAATAAAATGCTCTCTCCACTCCATGTATCCTCCGTCTGTCATGTACCCGCATCCAAGCAACGGACACACAAGAACCTGCTTTTTATACGAGCAAAGATCGCCGCTCTCTTGATGCTTTTTTAGGTCACCGGCAGATAGGAAAAACCGCTGGCAGTGTCGTGTTCCTGTGCCTTCTTTGCAGTAAAACGGCAAGCCGTCTCGTGATAGTGCTAGCGGGGGAACAGGGTATTTTAATGGAAACTGCTCGTTGAGTAGCTGCGCCGAGCTCTCGGATACTCGAACAGTTTCCCCAGCACTTACCGGGTAACCTAGAGAATAGAGTGCATCGATGTGGTTCTCCAACAAATGGTTCTGATACAATGCCTTGTTTCCCGTACAATAAAAACACTTGTCGAACGCACAGTGTAAGATGGCATTTTCTGAAGTGTCAAAGTAATCTGAAATTATCAGATACTCCTCTTCGAACATCGAGTCGTCGTTGGCGTAGTTTTTCAGTGATTTATCTAATTTATCTAATTTATCTTCACGTCTGTCCGCAGCTGTTTCGTGTACAGTTAGCGGCTTAAAATCAAGCTTGATTGCAGTCCTTCCAACAGTTTTCAGTGCTCTTGCCTTTTTAACAGGCGAGTCGTCTTCGGTCTCGTACGGAACAGATCCCTTGGTAGGCGAGTCGTCGAAAATAGAGTCTCCTCTTACGGGACTATAAGAAAGCTTGCTTCTTTTGGTAGGGGACGGGTTCAACAACAAGTTATCTTCTAAGCTGGTAGAACTGGGTCTTTTAGGAGGAAGTTCGTCTACAGAGTCCGAAGACAGGTTGTGGAACATTTGCATTTGTTTCAAGCGGATCTTTTGTTGGAGTTTCTTCTCCTTCAACTTCTTTTCACGAACACGTAGTTCCCGCTCCCCGTCGTAATCGGCAGACCAAATATTATGTAGGTGAGTGGGGTTAGCGTGTTTGGGATCATGGTCAAGCGACTTCAAGTGGCCGTTGTCAATGGTGATCTTGCCGGTGTTCAAGTCAATTTCGTCACTTTCTGTCTGGTCGTCTATATTTGAATACTTATCAAGGATATGCTCCCATTTGGTTTTGAATTTCTGGGTGTTTTGTTGTTTCAATCGCTCGATCTTGTTGACAAAGTCTCCATCGTCATGGTATAGGTTGTGATCGCTAATATCCAGGTTTTCGTCGCTGGTATTATCAATGGGGATCAGTTTGGGTTCTCTGAACGAAAGCAAGTGTTCAGATGAGTCATACGATAGATTTGGAATGTTTTCCATCCTGCGACGGCATCGGGGTGTCTAGATGAGTAAAGTGGTTTACACTGCTAACATTGAAGACGCGAACGAATATTAGGCTGAAAAGAGAAAATCAGGGCTAGCGAGAGAATTACTGACACTGCGACTGGAAAGAATGCAGAGTAGACCGTAAAGTCAATTAGCAAAAGATATTTATGGTAGCAAATGTGGGGTCTATTCTGGTTGGTATTGCCTATCTAAGTATCACCCATCCTCGCTTCACTTGTCTTATCAAACCACTTTATTGTATGATCGATATTTCCCTCTATATCTCGCTTATCTATTTTCCCTCGTCCTCTCACTAATTTTCCTCGTCCTCTCACTAATTTCCCTCGTTCTCTCACTAATTTTCCTCGTTCTCTCACTAATTTTCCTCGTTCTCTCACTAATTTCCCTCGTTCTCTCACTAATTTTCCTCGTCCTCTCACTAATTTCCCTCGTTCTCCCTCACTCTGGTCTAGCTTTCCGTACTTCACTACTCGCCCAGTACAAAGCCCGGGACACCACAGACCACTGGCTACATCTTGTACTCGTATCATTGTCTATTTACATGTCTATTTACAGTATACTTTAAACCTGATCATTGTCAACGGTCGAAGTTCGCTGGTTGTTATCCTTCTTTGCCCAGCACTCTCTGAACGCTTGCATTTCTCCCAAACATTTCCTCCAGTCTCCAGTATCAGCATGGCAGAGTTGAAGCTTTAGGTTTTCTTCATGACACCCCGTTTGAATGATTCTCTGGTCCCATTCATCGGGTTGGTCGTCATCGTCCTGATTCGTGCCACTGTAGTTTGGTTGCATTCTAGTTAAGAATAGTGGTTCTTGTCTATTTTTCTTTCACTATTTCTCAGCCAGTTATTTTTCACTGTTATCCATATTGACACTAATTTGCTCATAGTATAAAATGCTCAATTACATCCAGACGTATAAAAATTTCTATTGCTACATATGGGTAATATACATGGTTTCGATGCAAGTCTGGTGTTAGAATCCAAATCCACCCTTGGAATACGCCATAGGCTTGATGTCAGGGTGGGGAACCGCATCAAACGTTTCAATCTCTAAATTCCATGGACAATTGGTTTCCTCGACGCTTCTGTATCCTTCTCCATCGTCACTGGCTTTGTCGTACTGTCTGTTTTCAGTAAAATGAACGACTCCTCCCAAGTTGCCTGTAGAGTCACAGTAATTTGGTGCACTGAAAACAGTGATGAGTCTGCCGTTATGTTCGCTTTCTACACCATCCATTCTAACCTCGTGTGATCTCAACACTTTTCTAATCTTGTTCTTGATACAGAACTTTTCTGTCACATCAGGTCCAAATTGCATACCAATACCTCTCTTGGATGGCGATCTGCCGGGAGTAGGCTGTGGATCGGTCCACAAGAGTTCCATGGCAATACCTTCACGTGGTGGCTGTGTGGATCCTGACAACGGAAATCTATTGAATTTCTTGATATCTTCCAAGGAGATATCATCGTTGGAGAACAATCCTCCGTGCATGCACAAGTATGATCTGTTGATCAAAGTGGCCAATGGCAAGGCCCCGAATGATTCTGAAAACACTTCAAATATCTTCTTGGAGTATTTGTGCTCACATTCGTCGGTAAATCCGTATGTCTTATTCATATCATTGGTTTCGTGGTTACCACGATTGAGGAACACTGACTTAGGAAATATGATCTTTAATACATAGAGATACAAAGCCACTTCACAGGACCACGATCCACGGTCCACAAAGTCTCCGTTGAACAAAAATACATGGTCCTCCGATACAAACCCAAACTTTTGGAACAAGTTTAAGACGTCGTAGAATTGACCGTGCGTGTCACCTACCACTGTCAACTTTTTACCGTTTTGCAACACGATTTCGTCACTCTTAGGTTCAAGCCCAAGTTTCGAATGTGGCAATACTATTTCAACCATGGATGATTCCTGGTGAAACAATTCGTTGACCTTGGCTACAATTGCAAAGACGTGTTTCTTGGGCAATCTCCCACCGTCTTTGAATAGCTGGATCATGTACTTAAGGTAGTTCAAATCAAGTCCTTCGATGTCAATTTTGACTTCGGTTAATTCGGTAACTTCGTTACGGACCTTTTCGGCATGAATGTTCAACTCGGGTCCTTCCCAGGACTTTTCAATCTGGATTCCTTCGTAATCAATGGTGCTTATTACAGACACCTTATCATCACCAGCAATGGCCTTTTCAAATGCTTGACGTTTCAAATAACTGGTACATTGCTTGTAATTTTCCAATGTAAGCTTGTCGTTCGGTAAACTTTTCAAAATGATCTTGAAGTTACCTTGGGCTTCCTTGTGCTTTAAGATGGCCATTTGCGATACACCTTTACGGTAGTAAGCCTTCATGAACTTGGGATCTTGGGAAAGCGCGAGATCACAGTCAATTATCGCCAACCCATAGTTTTCCAACTTAATATGGACTTGTGCTCGGTTGGAGTAGAAAACTGCATTGGTCGAATCGATTTCAATAGCTTTGGTGTACGAATCTATGGCTTCGGTGTACTTTTGTGCCTTCAAGAAAGAATTACCTTCATCCTTAAGCTTCAACGCCTCTTCTTTCGACATCTTCTCTCTGCTACAACAATTTCGTATTGCCGTTGAATTTTTTGGTTTGACGGACTCGAAAAATCAGCATGTTCGTCACGTGCCGGCGCTGATGATCAGGACATCGTAAAACTACGTATTTTGCGGCAGCTAACAATAGACTAAATTTCAATTTTAAAATAAAACAAAGAAAAAATAGGAGAATACAAGTAGTAAAAGCTTGTGAGGTTAACCGATGATTCTTAAACCTGAGGCCGGAACCCCGATGGCGGTGATTCCAGTAATCTTACATATTTTACCTTTATTTATAGGCGTATACTTTGCCCCGACTAATTCCTCAGTAACAAAGTCGCTTCCCTTGTAAATTGGAGTATAAGATTCAGCACAAATTTCAAATTCAGCATATGGATCAAAGTCAATTTCAAATTCATCAGATGAAAACGAGTCGGCCTTGTTTTTTAATTTTTGAGCTTGTTCGGCTCTTGCACCGCTCGAAACGATTTTCAAGAACTCGCCAGCAAAGTATGATGCACTGGCGTAGTTTTTGTTTTTGAATGTTTGAGTCATGGCAACTTGTAATGCATTGACCTTGTGAGGATTTTGAAGTTTGGTTCTAGTAAAGTAAGCAGCTAATTCCAAGTTTCTCTTGACATTGGAAGCATCTAAGGATCTACGCTCCAATTCAATTGATAACCCAAGAATGTACTCACGACACATGATTAAAATATCCTTACATTTAGATTCTTGTTCTTCATCCTCAACGGTTATAACTGCAATAGAATAAATGATGCTTCTAAACGTTTCAATGGCCTTTGGTAACTCGTTGTCTTTGAAGAATTTGAATCCGGTTTGTAATTTGTCTTCTAATGAATCAAATCCGGGAATAAATGGCTTGAATTTAGATGGATTGTCTTCATCATTTTCTGCCCTTATGTAATCTTTCATGGCTGGTAAGTCATCAACGCCAGGTAATTGTAATTTGGACGATTGATAGATTTCAAGGAACCTTGGACGTAATGGCTCGAAATTCACCACTCCTAATTGTTTGTTCAACAAGGAAGCCGCTTGTTCGATGGACCCGGCAGCAACGTAATTGGCTGGAGTCTTGGCATTTGCAAGCCAGTAGCTGATTTCACCGTCATTTCCAACAGAACTACTTGCCTGGGTGTCTTCGACTTCTTCTTCTTCACCAATATCTAATTCGTCATCCAAATCCCAACCTCCAGCGCCATCGACTTCGTCATCTAAATCTTCCACCAAGTCCTCAGCATCTTCGTAATCATTAGTTCCACTAGCATCAATAGATTTGAAACCTTCGGGACCTTCATCTTCAATCTGGGAATCTTCGATTTGCCCAGTCTTGAGAGCATTTTCAAAAAATGATAACGAGGATTCCTTTAATGGCCAGTTAGAAATTGGCGAGCTATTTGGTTTAGCCAATTCAATTGGGGTACCTATTTCACCTAATTTAACTTGATTTTCCGTTACTTCGGCTTGTTGCAAAATCTCTTGAGCTAATTCTTCCAATCCATTAGATTTGGCTAATGTGTAGGCCAATGGTAACATACCACTTTGGATATAAACTTGGCATCTCTTTTTGATGTCATTGTTGTAGAAGGTATTTTGAATCAAACTTGACCAATCACCACGGTGTTCGGAAATGGTTGCCATCTTCAGTAATCTGTCTGAATCACCTTTAATCAAGTAAAGGAAGGATAACTTATCAAACAAGTGTAATTGTTGGTAGACAAATTCAACCACGTCGATGTTACCTTGGTTCAAAGCTTCTTCTCCCAACTTCTCCCAGATTTTGGCATTGTTTAAGATCTTGGCCTGTTCAAAGGCAACGGTCAAATTGCTGCATTCCAAAGCCAATTCAAATCTTGTTTCAGGATCTTGAACGAACTGCAAAGCAACTTCAGGATATCCCTTCTTCTGTAAGTAGGCAATGATATTTTGACCAACCAAGTTGGAGTTCTTGATGATTCTTAACACTTCACCAAAGTTCTTGTTAACCAATGATTTCTTGAATCTGTATTCAGTTGGATCAATCTTGGTGACCTCAACTTGACCAGCTCTGTTCAAGCAGTAAATTTGGTTGTTGACAATCTTAGTAATGTAAAGTGTGTTTTCCAATGTCTTTATAATACCGTTATCACCGTTCAAAAGAGTGTACTTGATATGGTTAAGGGTAGAGTACAATAAGACTCCGGAATCGTCCCAGGCAGCACTCTTGATTCTAATGGTCTCGTGCATCGAGGTCACAAGATTCAAATCTTTGTCGGCAATGGTAATGGTATGCTTGGATAAGAATGCCAAGTATTGTCCGTCAAGAGACCAAGTAACATACTTGACATTATTGACGTTTAATTCGGATAATTCCTTTCTTTGCTGAACATCATAGTTAATGACAGAGCCGGTCTTAACCAACAAAACACGGCCAGATCCTCCATACAAGACATCGTTGACCGAGGAATCCAATTGCACGGTCTTGGTAATGTTGTTGGATAAATCCTTAACGTGAATGGTCTTGGAGCTCTTGATGAATGTAACGAATCTGTTTCTAGATATGAATGCAGCAAACTTACCTTCACCTTGTCTGATATCCGTGGGTTCAATTGCACCGGTTACGTGTTTTGGTAAAGAAATAAGGGCATAGCCCCCGTTTTCACCTTCGCCGTGAGTAACCAAAATCGAGTGATCTGATTGATTATAGGATAAGGTTTTCATGAACGACCAGGTTTTGCCGATCTTCCTCAAACTCAACATTGGCAATGAGTTTTCTTGTTTTTGGAAATCGTACGATTGAAGTTGTTTGGAAGAGTTGACATAGAACAATTTGTTTTGGAAAATCGAATGGGCAGGACGTTCTCTTTCTAATTTGAATACCATAACTCCAGAATCATGACATGTAGCGAATAAATTCATCGTAGGATGAGAAGTTATCAACCAGAATCTATCATGTTCTCTACGGAATTGCTTGATAGGAACTCTCTTGTTGAGATCCCAAACTCTGATAGTTTTATCGTCGGAGACCGAAAGAATCAAATCCTGTTGCGGGTGGAACACAGCGCTCAAGACGTTACCTGTGTGACCCCTGCAAGTATCTACCTCCCAAGCCTTTGTATCACTCATTCTCCATAATTTGACAACTCTGTCATCACCGGCAGACACGATAAGTGGCAAGGTAGGATGGAAAGTGGCCCAGTTCACACCCTTGTCGTGGCCCTCCAAAACATACTTGACAATGGCATTTACATTGCCAAAAATGTCTTGTTGTGGCAACTGCTGTCTCTGTAATTGGTCTTCAAATGATCTGGTGGCAGAAGTTGGAGCCGAGTGCTTTTTACGCAAGCCTGAAATGTCCCATACTCTGACGGTCTGGTCCAAAGATGCCGACACAATCAAATCGTCGGTAGGGTGGAATTGGGCAGACATAACGTAGTGATTGTGGCCAGTCAAACAGGCGATTTCTTGACGATTTTGCCAATTCCAGATTCTTATGGTCTGGTCATCTGAACACGAGATAATCCACGGCAATTCGTTGTGGAAACTAACAGTTCTGATGTAATCCAAGTGGCCATTAAGAGTGAAGATACACTTTCTCGTGTTCAACGACCAGACCTTGATTGAGTAGTCATCGCCTCCGGATACAAACAAAGGTTGTGTTGGATGGAAATTGACACATCTGACCGGTCCGACATGATCTTCGAATCGATCAATCAAGGTACCCATACGGTAGTCCCATAATTGTATAGTTGAGGAATGAAGTGAGACCAAAACCCAAGGTCTTTTAGGGTGAAACGCTACCCCTTTAGCCCTTGAAGACTTGGACTCGAATTTGGTTAACATCTTCATTTTATTCCTGAATTGTTTAGCTATTCGGTACCGTTGTTGAGTTGACGTTGGTTGAATCGTGTTGTTGGCCTTTTGAAAAATGATTCGTTGGACAGGGGACGACCTCACGTGCTTAGTCACGTTTGCGCCACGTCCATGTCATTTTCCTCCCTAGTAAGATGATAGTTACGAGGAGAGAAGGTTGGTTGCCAAACAGTTTGGCCGAGTGTGTTTGTATCGGTATATCTGTCTATACACGCGGCAGCTTCTTGTAAAGAGATTGCTCGGTGTTTGGCCTGAGTTTGCAAATGGTTCCGGTACATTCTACATAACAATGTACCAGCACCATCGCCTTGTCGCACATCCGGCTCTTAATTTGGCAGGCCATGTTTCACACCCCAAGTTCCTAGACTGTTTAATTAGATTCTATATACCTGTTACGCTTTATACAACTAATTGTTAGCTAAGATATTATTTGTCTTCTTTATAGTACCTAATCTTCATTGTAGTATTGTAATTCTGTTTTCTGGATAACGATCATGTTTTCTATTGCTGTGGTTCCCTGTACTGGCTTTGCCGATTCTAGTTATCTTGCTAGCTTGCGGTGGTTATTCTTCGCTCTATACTTATTTCCAATCATGTTTCTGTTTACGTACTTCTGGTGGTTATTTTGATACTCACGTTACTCGTATTCTCTTGCTATTGCGCTACTTAGCTTTGACTAATTGCACTACATGAGTAGGGTTATGACCTTACAATTTCATCCTGATTCTTTACTAGATTTCCCATTCTTTAACGCACATGTTTGCATCAAATCATTTCTACTCTCTATTGCTTGCATATACTTTTATCTTAATTTATTCGTTTCTAATTAATTATTGTCACAGAGCGTTACATGAACAAGGAAATGAAACCAAGACTGAAAGCTCCAGCTAATCCAGTCAAGGTGTTCCAAGAAAAGTTGACGGCACCAGCATCAGCCTTTGATGAACTTGAAGAGCTCGAGGAACCGAATTGAGCAAATGAACCATCGCCAGATGCTGCGGAAGAGGAACTTGAACCTGAGTTGGAGCCTGAGCCCGAGCCAGAACCACCAGTAGATTTGGAGCCTGAGTCGGTTTTAGAACCACTACTAGTTGATGATGATTTACCAGAAGATGAGGATGAATTACCAGAAGATGAGGATGAGGAGGATGAGGATGAGGAGGATGAAGATGAGGATGAAGATGAGGACTTGACGTCATTCTTTGGGTCAAATCCAGTGGCATCATCATCACCAATCCAGGTCTTTCTGTCGGTAAGCTTGATGTTGTCAGCCCAACCGTCAGTGCTGTTGAAAACGTAGGCAAGGTCTGAGCCGTTCTTTGTACCTTTTTCAAGACCAACGTTTGATGGCAAGTCGTAAGCTTCAACAGTAACGTTTCTGAGGTAAGCGTAGAAGTAACCGTTGTTTTTGATATCGTCGGCATCCCAGTCGATTTCACCACCGGCCCAGGCTCTGGTACCTACAGCACTGGTGGCATTTCCACCTGGCCAAAGGGACATCTGAATTCTCGAAGGAGTTTGAGGGAATGAGTATTCGTTGGATGTTTCGTTGAAAGTGTCAGATCTCTTGAGGACTCTGAAACTTTGACCATCGATGGCCCAAGTAATTTGATCTTCAGTCCAGTCGATTTCGTAGGTGTGGTAATTTTCAAACGTATCGGAAGTTTGTCCAACCTTAGCGTTGGTATAGTTCAACGCACCTTGCGAGTAGTAATTGGATTGAACTTCGGTCAATTCGTTACCAACAAATTCAAAATCGATTTCATCTTCAACGTCCGAGAACAAAATGAACGAAGTAATCACACCTTGGGTACGCGAACTTTTCAAGTTAGCAGTAACTTTACCGTACCACAAGTAGTGAGACGAGGAGATAACAGAACCTCCGGAGTTTTTTGGCATTTCCATGATCATGGCGTTGTCGTGAGAGTCGACCCATCCAGAATATAACCAGTCGGTGGACGAGGCATTACCCAAGTATTCGGTTTGGAGTTCCAATTGGTCCAATGAGGAGAAACTGGTGGAGAACGAGTCCATTCTGGCCATAGGCAAACATGATGACAAGTTGTAGGAGTTCCTGATGTTACATCCGCTCACACAGTAAGAGCCAGTACCACATTCACCATACTGGGAACAACATGGCGAGCTTTCTGGACATTGGTTTCCTGGGCCACAAGAAACAGCCAGCGCATAGCTTGCTAACAACAAAGTAGGTAACAAAGTCTTGTAATGCATTTTTGACTACTAACTATGTAAAACTGTATTAATCCGTTCAGTTATCGAGAAATCATTGCCGATTTATATTTGGAAATATTCAATTAATAGAAAAACAAATTACTAAAAAAATACTTTCGAGAAAAAGAAATTTGTGTTTGCGTTTATTTTACTGAGTTAAAAAAAGGTCGAAATTTCGTCAAAATTGGATGCACGCGAATGAACTTCGCCTACTTTGGGAACACTGATCCAGGAAACAACATGCCAAGTGAAAATAGGGCAGGAGGAGGACCATCTACTCCAACCAGCTTAAAGGCGATTGCGCTAAACGGCATGCAAAACTTACTTCCTTTAGTGGGCATTTAATTACCCACTGTTCTTTTGCCTTGTGTGTTGGTGAACAATAGTGCAGTGTTTTGAAATGTGCGAATCGGTCGATTCTGGGGAATTTCGAACGGCAATCGCCGATGCAAACAAACACTAATTAATTTGAGCTTTGGTGTTCCCTGCAAGCAATGACAAGGTACGTTCAATAGTCCAAGTTTAACCATTACTGTCACCAATATATGTCGTACGTCCAGATTGGGATGGTCTTGTGGTTGTTCAACTACCTCTGCCATTTCAGGTTTTTTTTCACCAATGAACGGCTCTAAATAATATCACTCGTCGGGTTTTTTGATTGGATCCGATCGCGTTGGTTTCGTATTTGTGACATGATATTTAAAAAATATATAAGCTCTAAACAATAACAATTCCTATGAATTGGAGAAGAAGTTGTACATATTAGGCTGGTACGTTGATGGGTTATCGTATATCAACCCAGATGCGTCGCCTGATGCGTCATTCCGCACTTGTTCATCTCCACCCAAGAGTGACGGTCCCTTTGGGGGTAAAGACGGCGCAGGGATGGTCAGATTCGATGGTGCAATTCCGGCTAATTCGCCATTTACTTTAACTCCGCTCTGCACCTTCGTACTCCCAGCATACCCGCCTCCGTAAATTTGGTTCGTTTGGGTATGTGGCCTGGATATCTGTTTGCTCGACTCGTCATAAATCCGCTGCTTGAGCCCTGAACTGTACCCGATCAACTGACGATAAAATTCAATTCCCCTACCTAGTCCCATCGTATACTGCTGCCAGGATCCATTGTAAAACTCGTGAATCTTTTGGCTTTGGTCCCGCACCAATTGATCTTTAAAGCTCTTGGAGTTTTGAATTTGTTTGACCTCAGGGTTTCTTGCCAAAATTTCCCATTCTACATTCAATTCTCTTAGAAAAACCTTTTGTTTGTCAATTAATTTGTCGAGCTCTGTATTGTACGCTTCGAATTTTTTCATCTCCTCCGGGAATATCACCTGCTTGATCTCACTGGTGCTCTTTACCCGACTGTTCAAAATAAGAATATCCGATATGTCGTCTCCATGGATTTCCTTTTTGAGTGTCTCAATCAACTTGATCTTGTTACTTTTGATCATATTCAAATCATGAAGTATATCTTCTACTTTTTTAATTCTCAGATTGATTTCCCCGTTTCCACTATGGGAATCTGCCGAAATACTATCGTCGATATCAAGTAAACTGATTTCTTCAACTAAATTCTTGTTTTCCAGCTTGGTACTTTCTCCGGCTACTTCAAATAATCTGCCAAACTCTACCGACCTAGAACCTTTTCCTAGCGCATTATATAACGGTCCGTTGGATTCATTCACTAGTCCAAATAACCTATTGTCAGAATTTGTCGCATCGTATAACGCTTTTTTAACTTTAATTAAATCGTCTTTAAACTTCCGAAGCTTTTCTGCATCCGACCCGCTCCCAGCACTAGCCAAAATCGCTTCACTTTCACTAATTTGTCCAAAGATTTCCTTCCTCGATTGAACAATCTTATCTCTATTGGAGATATCCGTACCATTTTTACTAGCAATTTCGTCCGCAATACTGACTAATTTGGGGTCAATATCGGTTCTGCCGGTATTGGCGCTCAAGTTGTAGTCTTCGCTGGACCTCATTAATTCTTTTAATGTTACCAACGATTTAGGCATCTTCAAATACTCCAATACAGATGCCAATTCTTCGTTGGAAACATCTACCAAGTCAATTTCGTTTCTTAAGAACTGCGATTTTTCCTCAGAATAAAAACTTAAAAGCTCGTGGATATTGATTGGAATCACATTCTTCAAGAAATGATTGTAGTTATAATCATTAACCTCTTGGAATGAATCGATCTCGTTCATGGGAATGATCTTAGTGCTATCCATAGCTTTTATATCAGGCAAAGTAACTAGCGACGGAATAATGTCATGGTAAATCAAATCATTGTCTTTGTTCAAGTCGGTCAATTTAATTGCCACTGCATCCTTTTGGTACTTGTAATTTTCCAATAATTCATATGCTTCGCCCGATTTTCCTCCTGAATTGGCTTTTTTACTGATGGTTTTTAGTGTCACTGCATTGATTTCATTTAAAATATCCGACGATTTATTCAAATATGCCAACGCCTGTCCGTACTTTCTGGTAGACTCAAAATTCAATCCGTTGAAATAGTACGACAAAGACTTGTAATAAGTCATTTTAAATTGGATAATGGCAATCCACGCTTCGTCAATTTCTGCATCTACTTTTGCGCTAGTTTCAAATGTCTCTTCTGCTCCTTCTTCGTCCGGTGGGCTTTCCCATATATCACTGCTGGGCTCTTCGTCTTCCGCGGATTCTGTTCCTTGGGAGGAATCCTCTCCCCCTCCAAAGCCTTCAAGCCCATTTTCAAGGTTGTTGGTCATCTTCAAGCATTCCTCGTAATGTGAAGATGCACTTCTACATAACTTCGAAATCAATGAGTTCTTCTTTTGTTCAAGATCTCCACTTATTACCTTCATGACAAAAATTTCTTGCGACTGTGCCAACAAAAGCTTAACCAAGAACCGAATAGTTGACTGGCTAAGGTCATATGATGGTGCATGTAAGAAATTTTCCTGAATAAATTGATATACCCCGGCAGATTGCTGTAAAATCTTTATGGACTCACCAATCAAAGAATCTGGGTTCGATGCGCCGGCCAGGCTGCTCTTCTGTGATTCTTCATACTTGGTGATTGCATATTTGGATAAGATTGACCCTAAGTTGAATAATACATTCGCCTTTTCATATGGTAACGCATTTTGCTTGTGTGAAATCCCCTGCTGAAAAACATCACACCAGTCAAAGTTGATCTTTTTATGTCTGTTGACTGTTGTAAATGGAATACGTAGGTCGAGAAGTTCGATTTGACTATAATATTTGCAATATAACTTGATTCCAGTCTTATTAGCTGCTGCACCTCTTAAATCTTGTCGCAATTTATTGAAAGACGTCAAATCTTCCTGATAATCCGACGTATTTCCATAAATCGAAAGGAGATAATTGTTCAATGGCTTGGTCCAATTGATCTCCTCGGTCTTTTTAGTCGGCACTGATAATAAATACGTCTTCATTGTCCTATCCTATGGCATTAAAGGTTGCCACTGATTTCGGGGGATCAAGATTTCAATTTGTACTCACGTTTTCTGGCGAGGTACACGACCCGATAAGAGCCGTTTAGATCTTTAGCTAAAGATCAATCTAACAAGGTGTAAGGAGGCATCGATATCAAAGTAGTTGAGTGCCGTGCCATTAGCTGATGTGTGAGCTATTTCTATGGTCAGTATTACTGGAGGTAATTAGACGACTGTTTCGAATTGTCACATGTTGATAATTTTGGTAATTTTGGTAATTTTGCACCCATTTTAAATAAAAAATAACCTGGTACAAAATTCTACAGATTAATATGTATCTACATTACGTATTTATATCAAGTCTCTCGTAGAATGCATATTTATTGTGACAATATTTTATAGATGAGCTTAAAGTTGGTCAATATTCAAATCTTTGAGATATCCTCCTTCTTTACAAAGAGAATAGAAGATGGTGCTGCTATTCTGAAGCAAGTTCCTAGGTGTATCGAACTCTCGGACTTCACCATCACCCAAAACTAATACTTTATCACTACCCAACACCGTTTCCAACCTATGTGCTATTGTTAATACAGTTTTATCTTTGAACTCAGTTCTGATAGTTTGTTGAATAATTTTATCAGTTTGAGCATCAACAGAAGCTGTAGCTTCATCCAAGACCAAAACTTGAGAAGAATTCAATAAGGATCTTGCAAGCGAAAGTAACTGCCTTTGACCTGCAGAAAGATTAAAGCCACCTTCAAGCACCTGGGCCGAAAGACCAAACTCATAGAGATCGTCATTATTCTCATTCTCTTCTTCTACTTCATCGTCGTTTTCATCATCATCATCATCATCATCATCATCATCGCACTTCTTTTTAGTCTTCATTCCTTCGATATGTTCTTTCAAACTTGCATGCTCCAACACTTTCCACAACTGATCGTCACTGAACTCACCGAAAGGATCCAAGTTTTGTCTGATTGACCCTTCAATGGCATGAGAATCCTGAGGAATAATATTCAATTTGTGTCTTAAGTCAAATAATCCCATTTTACTGGTATCAAGTCCATCAATTTCAATATGTCCACTAGTAGCTTCTATTATTCTAAAAATGGCTAGAGAAAGTGTCGATTTTCCGGCTCCTGTCCTACCAACAATTCCTATTTTCTCACCAGACTTAATTTCAATAGAGATGTTCTTCAAGACTGGATCTAAGTTTTCACGGTACTTTGCGGAATAATTAACAAATTTGATTTCACCTTTATCAGGCCAAGTTCGAGGTGGAGTATATTGTTCGATAGTAGCTTCTGCCTCGGAAGGTAGATTGCAGTATTCAAGAACCCTTTCAACGGAAACTGATTTGTTTTCTATCGATGCCCAATATCTAACGATTCCGTTCAATGTTTCCGTTATAGTCAAGGAACCCACCATCACAAATCCAACCAAACCAGGACTGAATTGATATGGTGTGCCCAAAGTAAATAAAACAAACAACGACACAGCAAAAGTATTGACTCCAGCAATTAATTGCAACCGTGATGCCAACCATCTGTCACATAAGAACGAAATAAATGACACCTGACAATGGTCATCCACGTATTTTCTGTTCTTGTGAACAAACCTTTCTTCCTGGCCGTGTGCTTTGATGGTGTCTAAACCGTTTAAAGATTCTTGTAAATGCGATACTATGGGCGATTTGCAAGCACTTCTAATCCTTTTCAATTCTCTAGCTGCACAAATATAGTACTTTCTGACTTGATTATATATGAACATTAGACCGATGATAACAAACGACATCTTCGGTAAATTTATCACAATAATAATGACTGATCCAAATGCCTCCAAAGAAAAATCAACAAATCCCATAAACGCCCAAATTAACTCGTCATCGATAATATAAATATCATCAGAAAACCTATTAATGACTCTTCCAACCGGGGTGGTTTCAAAAAAAGACATAGGTGATCTAAGAATTGACGCTATCATATTATCATGGAAGTACTTGGACCCACTAATTGCACAGTAATACCATACAATAATTGCCCCCAAGAATGAAGTGATTGCTCCTGTGTAACCCAATGCAGTATATATGACTAGATAGAAAACTGGATGAACGTTATGTCCCGCTTCCAAGTTCTTCTCTGACCAAGATTTAAGCAAATATTGAGCAAGTAAATTGGTCCCCACATAAGCCCCAAATGTCAAAGCATAGTTGAACATATAATAGAAATTACATGCCTTAAAATAAGTAAGATACACAGATAGCTTAACACTGCCCTTTGTGGTAATTTCTTCGGTATTTGCGGTTCTCTGTTGACTTTTATTAAGTACGTCAAAATCATATTCGTGATCAAAAGATACAAAACTTGCTCGTCTAACTGTTCCTCTAGAAGTAACTCTCTCTATACTACTTGAGCCTGCCTCGGATAAATAGTTAACAACTTCAGAATCGTCATAAAACACTTCAGAATTAGTATCTTTAACAGAGTCGGCTTCATGGACTTCAGAGTTACCAAATTCTTCTATCAATTCAGCTATGGCACTTCCTTTCCCCATGACCTCTTCAATATTACCATGTTCAATAATTGCACCATTACTCAATAAATAAATCGAATGTGCCTTGTACAAGACATTCACGTCATTTGTGGCTAAGATGATAGTCTTACTAGCCAAGATACCGCGAGAGCTCAAAACTTGATTAACAATATCCTTTCCAACGTGGGCATCAACTGCCGATAAAATATCATCTAATATGTACACATCTGCTCGGGAATACACCGCCCTGGCCAAAGAAATTCTCGCTTTTTGGCCTCCACTAAGGGATATCCCTTTCTCGCCAACCACTGTGTTCTCACCATCGGGTAATATACTAAAATCTAAAGACAACTGACAAGCTGAAACGGTTAATTCATAAAAGTGGGGGTCAAATTTGCACCCAAATAATATATTTTCCTTGACAGACGTGTTTGCCAACCAAGGACTTTGCGAGCAGTAAGCAGTTGACCCATTAACATACACCTTGGAGTCAGAATTGGTTCTTAATGGAATATCTCCCAATAACGACTTGACTAGCGTACTCTTTCCACTTCCAACTTTTCCAACTATACAGGTTAATTGGCCCTTTTTAGCAATGAAGTTAATATCAGTTAAAGCGATATTATCTTTGGACTCGAGATCACTTTCCTCGTCTCCATTAATGCTAGTTTCTTCAGGACCCCACAAAAAGGTAGCATTGGACACTTGCACTGAAATTTCACCATGTTGCAAGGTTTGGGAGGTTCTTGTAACGACATTCGTTTCGTTCTCTTCCAATAAAAATAGTTCCCTGATTCGTTTCAAAGAGATGTTAATTTCAACAGCATCTGCATACAAATTCGGCAACTCCAACAATGGTTCTGAAATGACTTCGAATAATGTCAATGCTGGAAAAACAATCGATGGCACTAAAGAAACACCACCAAAATATGTGAACGCAATTAACGAGGCTGCCTCAACAGACAACGGTACACACATCCACGAAAAGGAAGATAGAGCATTGTATATACCAATCTTTTTTGCTAGCACTAACTCTTGGCCATTTCTGATTTCAAGCAACCTCTTCAAAAGTGGTTGTTCCCAGCTAAATAATTTTATACTCTTGATGGAGTTTAAAATCTCCGAAGTTAATCTTATTCTCTTATCTTTATACTTCATTTTCTCATCATAAATAGAATTTATAGCATTACTAACTTTCACACTCAATGGGATCATTAAAATAGCCGCTACGAGCCCAGCAAGGGTCGATTTTCCTAACAAATGGCTTAACGCAAACATAGACAGAATCAATCTGATTGGCATCAAAACCAAATCTATGCCGATTTCCAAAGTTCTGGCCACTGAGTCTGCATCAACAGTTAAATTAGTAATTATATCTCCGGAAGCCTTCATTTTCTTGGATTCAAGCGAAAGTTTCATTGATTTTTGGTATATCTTAGCTGTTAAACTGGTTGCTGTTTTTTCTTCAAACCTCGTAAAAAGAATAGAAAACTTGTTATATAAGAAGATCCTGAACACAGTCGCTACCAAAATCATAACTGCAAGAGATATTCCAACTATTGCTGGCTGATTTCTTTCTTTGCTGTCTTGCTTGGTAAAGAATTCGATAAATCCTTGCAACAAAAATGCTTGAACAAAACTAAGAGTCATCTCTGCTAAATCTACCCCAATACAGACTAAAATATCAATCCAATGGATTTTAATCATAATTAATAGTAATGAAATTTTGGGAATTTTTTTTGATTTATTAGCCCTCTTGGGAGCTTTGTCTCGGGTCCGTTCCGCCTTCATTACTGCATTATTCCAGTAGTAATCGAATTTATCTTGAGTTATTGAACTTTTAAGGTCTATTGCTGCTTGTGGAACATCCTTGACTATTATTTTATCGGCTTTGTAGGCGAAAGAAATAAATTGGTCAAGCCAAGATATCATCAACCAAGAAAAAAGGTCATGAACAGATTCGATTGTCCAGTTGTTTAGGTCCCAATACTGTCTCAACTCAACACTTGGAGCGTAGAACCAAATTTGGAGAATTGAAATCAAAAATGAGTTAATGCTAAGGAAGATTTCCAAAGCGTAAATAACCGAGAATGCACTTGAAGAAGCAGATGGAACCCATACTTTTTGACTTGCGAAGGTATCCTGAAGTAAAACAGACAAATTAAATAAAAATTGTATCGTCCAAAATACTGAAGTAGCCGCTAAAGCTATTGGCGACCTTAATGGTTCAATTACATTTAATGGAAAAATCACAAATAGGATTGTTGAAAGTATCAAGATAACATTTGAACTAGCAACATCTTGCCATTCATGACTAAAATCAAACAAAACAAGGTATAATAATACATGCAAGAAAATAGAATACAACTTGATAATTTGAAATATTCCCACGCTTTTGACATAAAACGGTGAGCCAAAAGAGTATTTAATGGTAAATGGACCATGTGAGTTAGCAAAGAGCAATTGAGTAAGCTGAACAACCGCAATGGTTCCCAAGATCCCAGTTATAATAGTACTAATCGATGTGATAAAGCATGGATTGATAGTATTATGATAAGGGTCGTATAACGGATTTAAAGTAGAATTCCAAAGTGTACAACTACCTTTCGGTAGATCACCTAATTGGCCACTTGACAGCGCTTGTAGGTAAGCAGAACTAGTCATGAATAAGCAAACTTTTTCCTCTAGAATTTGAGACAGTACAGCTGTCTTGTACTAGCCCAGTTTCGAATATGAGGTCTTCAGGCGACCTATGACTCACGAAAGGAAAATTGTGGAGACTTAGCCGTTCTATCCTAAGAATAGAAAGTCGGTACACAAAGAGCAATAGAAAACGGAAGACTGAAACAAGGTCTATATAATACGCTACATTTCAAACAAGCACACCAGGGATAGAAAGGAGAACTTAATAAGCAGAATTCTTGAAAGAAATAATGGCGTAGTTTAATTCTGTCAAAGGTATGGCACTTTAGAGCGAATTATTTACACAACTTTTCACTGTTCCAGAATATGTCAAAATCGCGGATATCAAAGTTGGGCTCTATCATACTTGGCCCGCTCCTGTTCTTCAAATGAATTGCACTATGCTGATATATTGAGAGGTAAGAAGCTTGGGTGGAGGAGACAAATTACGTCAAAAGACAGATATCTGAATAGTTATGAACTCCATCCTGTAAATATATGTTACGTAATCGGCGCATCTCATATCTATAACTGAACGGGTGGTCTAGATAAGTGAAGCGGTATTGATGAGTGGGGTCAGGAACAGAAGCAATGATAGGAAACGTTGCCAGCATATCCAATGACTTTGCTAATTTGATAGGGATAGGAACTTTAGAATTTACCAACCTTCCTACCAGCATAGATATAGGTGGAGGTTTGCCGATTACTCAGGAGATCAACCGATTGCAAAAAGAGTCCCCAGGTGGTAAAAGATGGAAATGGTTGGATTTGAATGGTCTCGATCTATGCGATATGAGTGACGTGGTATCAGACCTTCAATTTCTTATTAACCTGCGCTACGTAATGGCTACATATCGTATCCACAAAGTGCAAATGTCAGCAACGACGTATATTCTTTTAAGCAAAGTACGTATATACGTTGTTCCGTCAGATGTATCAGGAGCACGCTACTTTGACGAATGGAGAAATAGCAGGACGAGAAGTGTTGCAAACATTAAGAAGTTCAAAAAAATATGGTCTAAATTCCTTGGTTTGTTGGACTATTCAAACCAAGGATGGGATTGTCCCGAGGACCAGCATATCGAGACGTTCCTCGAGCACCCTAACCTAATAATTGACTTCAAAAATTCCTTTTATGAATCCAAGAACGAGAATTTTCATATATCTCGATGGGTCTCCAATCAGGGCCATTTCCCTGTGTCGGAAACACCCCAGCAGCCTATCTTCAATAGTACTTCGTCCAACGTCATCCAGGCGCTTTATGATCAAATTCAGTCTCCTGATTTATCTTCATATGCGAAATTAAAACCGCAAGTGGCATCCAGAAGTATTCCCTCTGTTCAAGACACCATAATCAATCTAGTCGAAGGATCGCTACACGGAACATGTACTATAGACGGGGTCAAACTGACATTGTATCCGTTTCAAATCAATTCGTTGTGTAAAATGTTTGAAAAAGAATCCACTCCAACCAAGGCACTTGCGCCGAACTTAATTCAACTTCGGTCTCCGTGCACAAATAATATATACTACTTCGATTTACTAACGAACGGGTTTCTAGTAGGTTCTGAGATGTACATGCTACCGCGAGGAGGAATTCTAGCTGAGAATATGGGATTAGGCAAGACATTGATCTGCTTAAGCTTGATCTGTTTGACCAACCACGAAGTTTCGAAAGTTCCTGAAGATATGTTATTGTACGATGGGCATGAAACAGGAGGCACCAGATACACCACTATTCCTCGATTATCAACTATCTGTAAGCATACTATTAATATTAGCTCGCTTCCATGGAGATACTACAAGGAAGACGTACCAGAGTCCATTCGAAGATCGCTTTTGCAAACACCTGGATCGTTTAAAATACCGTTGATATCGAAGGAATACGAGTCTTCATTTGTTCTCCGAACAAGAAAAGCCTCTTCGAGAAAGTTTAATCAGGAGGATATTTTACCGAAAGAAGGAAGACTTTACAAGACTTTACTATTTTCCAATACTACACTTATAATTGTCCCCGACAATCTCTTTCATCAGTGGAATAATGAAATCAAGAAGCATATCCATAGGGGATATCTCAGCATCCTATGCCTTTCAACCCAGTTTAAACTGCCCTTTATTAACGAATTGGCTACTTATTCGAATATTCTTCCTGAGGACCCTAAAGAGCTTGTCGTTTTTGATTTGATTCTAACAACCAATTCATTTATCTCACGCAATACTGGTGATTTGCTGGGAAGCCCTTTGACAAATGTATACTGGAAACGAATGATAATAGACGAGGGTCATAGTTTATCATCGAAGGTGTCTCGTATTAGTTTCTTGTGCAAATCTATACATTGCGAGCGAAAATGGGCCGTTACGGGAACCCCCACGTCAGGTCTAACCAGGTTACATATGGACCAGTCATCAGTGGAACAAGATACAGAGAGGCTGCCTAAGAAATCAACCAAGTATACCATAAAGAATAGTTTCAATGAAAGAGACGACATGATTAAGTTGGGAACCATTGTCGGGAACTTTCTCAAGATTGAGCCATTTCATTCGCAGCCCAAGTACTGGAATACCCATATATTAAAACCGTTAGAGCGCAACTTGTACGGATCACAGTTGAAACTACTTAATTTATTACGGTCGACCATCGTTCGTCATAATCTCAAAGATATAGAAACAGAGCTCAAGCTACCTCCATTGAATCATCAGGCCGTGTTTTTGGAACCGTCTTATCACAATAAGCTCTCTATCAATTTGTTTACGGCCGTTTTAGCAGTAAATGCTGTTTCCTCGGAAAGAAAGGATATCGATTATATGTTCCATCCCAATAATACTCTGCAACTTCGAAGATTGATTCTCAATCTTCAACGAGCAACCTTCCATTGGACAGGATTCGCCCAGGAGGACGTTGAACTTTTGATAGAAATTTGTGAAAAGTCGCTTAAGAAAAG
Source organism: Suhomyces vadensis (assembly GCA_030575035.1). Lineage (NCBI taxonomy): Eukaryota > Fungi > Ascomycota > Pichiomycetes > Serinales > Debaryomycetaceae > Suhomyces > Suhomyces vadensis. The sequence continues at coordinate 160,791 of JAJMGK010000001.1, read as the reverse complement.
CCACAAATACTCCCATTTCGACTTGTACTTGTTGAAAAAGTCCTTAGAAGTTTCCAGATTCACATTAAGAAACTTAAGATGGAGAACTCTGGCACTTTTACACGAGATGAATTATTTCGTTCAAGGTTTACCACAAGAATTTGTTCAAGAATTGGGTATTGGTTCACTAGAAGAGCCTTCCAACTCGAATTCAACTGTCAGTATATTCGGAGCGCCTCATTTAAACCAGATCCAGGAGTTTTACTACAAGAACAGGTTCATGAATATGAGTGATTCACAAGATTTGAAGGCGAAATTGAATTCGGTATCCAAGCCGTTCTGGAAGCAGTATTGGAACGAAAATATCAAGAGAAATAACGAAAAATTTAATAAACAAGACAAGAGCAAGCATAATGATAGGAACTGGAAAACTTCTATTAAAGAAGCCGTCGATACACCTAGTCTAATACGAGACTTTGAGGTCGAAAGAGGATTGAGCTTGGACTCACCCCCGCGCCTTAAAGGGGAACTGGAATCCAAACCGGGCCAAGAACAGGCAGCTCGTGACATTGACGGCGTCAGAAGGGCCAACTCCAAAAAGGAACCACATACAGAAACTACCAACCTCGCTAGTCTCATACGGGCCAGTGAGATTTTAGGTACAGCTTCAGCCAAACTCTCATATCTCTCTTCCAGGTTGCTCGAGCACCAGAATCAAAACATCAAGTCCTTGATATTCTTTGAGTTTGAAGACAGCGCCTACTACCTAACTGAACTATTGGATATTCTTGGTGTCAATTATATTCTATATGCTACCTTCATCAATTCTACCGAAAGAGCCAATAATCTTACGGAATTCAGCACTTACGATAGTGAAAGTTTAGGAGGAATTACGTTGATTATGGACCTTAAGTTGGCATCCCACGGACTTTCAATTATAGCAGCTACTCAAGTATACTTCATAAGTCCAGTGTGGAAATCTTCGGTGGAAGCTCAGGCTATCAAGAGATCCCACAGAATCGGCCAGAAGAACGAGGTGTTTGTGGAAACCTTGGTTCTCAGGGGAACTTTGGAAGAAGAGATATATAAAAGACGAAGCCATCAAGACGACCAGGACCTGGAGCAAGAAGATAAAGAGTCACCAAACAGGTACGTCATAGATGATACCGGTATGCGAGATTACATATTGAAGCACAAGTTCTTGGATCACAATGAAGACGAGATCGAGTACTGTCCATTTGAGGCCACAACATGGAACAGCACGGTTGACCCAGCCAAAGTCGACGAGTTCTCGCTTCCCAAGCACCAAGACCTGTTGGTATCCAATAGCCATCTAAGGAAGTGGAATGTGTACCTATTTAACGAAGATAATTTAACCAAACTAAACAAAATCAAAGCCCAGAGAGGACAAGCAAAGGGCCTCAACGTCAACTCGGTTGATCACGACAATGATACCAAAATAGCGAGCAAGCTTGAGCTTAATACTGAAGGACCTGCTCGCAAAAAGGTGCGGTTCTAGTCTATATTTCTCTTACTATCACACTTCCATCCGTTGATGTCGAAACTACTATGTCTTCGGTAGGATGATAACTAACATCCAAAACACATCCCTGATGTCCCGAGTACTTGTTGACTAGCTTGCGAGACCCAAAATCCCAGCTGGTCACTGTTGTGTCCTCGGAGCCGGACAATATGGAGATGTTATTATTGCTGAAACATGCTTTAATTAATTGAGACTCTCTTCCCGATGGGGCTCCATCGTACGTAAACGGAGACAATCGAGAAATTCCTTCAGGGACATGTTCCTTAGCACTATAGGTCTTGATATTTCCGTCCATTGATCTTGATAAAAGCACTGAATCGTCACTGTTGAGTGATAACGACGTGATGGAGTCAGAGTGTCCGCCGCATTTCCAGAGTTCTTTGTCGAGAATTCGGGTATCAAAGGCATGTATAGTGGGATCTATACCGGCAAAGTACAAGTTGGTCTCTCTATTATTGAAAGTGGCTGCCAATACTGGGTATTCGGTGTCTATTTTCCCTACCAGCTGCTTGTCCCTGGTGTCCCAAAGCCTCACCATCCCGTCGTCTCCCGCACTTAAAATTGTATATCCAGATATAAATGAATCCACTTCATTGACTGAACCTTCGTGTGCCTTTAATTTTCGTATTCTTTTACCAGTTTCGCCATCCCAAACACCAATGGTGCTGTCTGCACTAGCGCTTATAATAGTAGACTCATCTCCAGTCCAACGCAAAGATGTCACGGCAGATTTGTGTCCATGTAACACACCATAGTTCGGAGTCTCTTCCTGCTCGTCTGTAGGCAACCTCCATAAGTTTATTTGTCTATCAACTCCTCCAGACGCTATTTTGGTTCCATCAGTGCTAAAACGAGACGTCAAAACTGGTCCCTGATGACCTTGCAAAACCACGGCTTCATCGTACAATTTTTTACCAGGACCTCCGCCTGCTCTACTAGTCTTGATAAGAGATCGAGAATCTCCACTTTCACTTTTGAACCTCTTGGTAGACATCGTCGGCTTCTTTCGATGTTTGGTGGAAATCTTCAAAGTTGTACTCCTCCAGCTGATATGAGGCACGTGATCTATACCGATGAGTTGCAAAACACGATGATGTCTTCTAATTATTTGAATGCCGATCCAACGCTTTACTTTGCTCTACTAATTTTTTCTGTAAATAGGATGTTAATTACTATGCAATATATATCAAGAGAGGTACTCGTAGCTTCCACCATCTATTCTCTGGATATACTGTTTTTCAATCAATTGATCAATAACCCGCTTGACGTCGATGATCTTGGCCTGAAATCTAGACGAGGTTTGGGGCAAAACTTCGTTAATCAAGTCGTTATGTTTAACTACCTTTCTGGATTTCATGATCCTAACAATACAAGCACTCAAGAAATTCTTTCTCGTTTCATCAATTTCCTTATTGGCTTCATCCTCTTCTTGCTTAGGTTCAGTATTCTTAATAACACTGATAAAGTTCACCTTCAACTTCTTTGATTTGTACTCTTCAACTATGGTCAAATCTATCTCATCATTCGACAAGTCTCCTGGTTTGGATTGCTCAATCAATTTATACTTGATTAATGGTAATAAATGAGACTCAAAAATGTTTCTTGATGCTCCAACAATTTCATAAAGTTTACCAATTGAGTAAGTGCTTTCCTTATTATAAGCAATCAAGATCATCAACTGAATATTACTAACTGTGAAAATAAATGGTGGTTTACCCTTTTTAGACAAGTTGGCTTTGATTTCGGCCCTTCCATGGTTCCATAACCATTTCAATTGTCTACCATTGTGCTGGGAATTATATGCTTTGACAATGCTTTCAAATGGTTCGGTTAATTCGGTGGCAATGTTGAGGTTGTAATCTTTGGAATGATTGAATGGCCACATGCTTTGGGCCAAAATCAAGGGGTTGAAATCCTTTACAATCAGATTATTCATGTTAAGTTTGGTCTTCAAGTCTTCGGACGATTTCATATCAGAAAACATCTTGGTCATTTTTGATGTGTATTCAATGGAGTTTTCTTCCTGCAATCTTTGAATGATGTATTCTTCAAGTTCTTCAGATTTACTGTTACTGTTGATCAACCTCTTGGCAAGTTGACGACGGTAAAACTCCTCGAAAGAATCCTTGTCATTGATGAATTTAAAGATAATCATCAAGTTATCGGCGTTCATGTCAATGATGTCAGATTCTTTACTGTTCGATCTTAATAACAAATCGGAATATTTTGCCAAAAGCTCGGGGGTTTTGCATCCTGATTTAGGAGTGGGAAGGGCGATTGGGTTATTGTTAACAAAGTAGCGACAGGCACTATCCAATGCCTTTATGAATCTAGGATCTTTGTTGAATGCTTTAATTACAACTTCATTGAACTGCAAGTAAATTGAAATGAGGGTATTGATGTAGATTTTAGGGTCCACCGACGACAGTGCTCTCTTGGCCGGTCTAGCAGCACTAGCAGTGCCGGCACCAGTACCTGAGGCGGCTGATGCAGCTGCGGCCTCCATCCCTATCCTCATGTCATCGATCTTTAATAATGCTTGCTGTTTGATGTAGTTCTCCAAGGTATCAGCTAAAGGATCGATGGTCTTGGGAACTCTGTACAATAATTTATACATTCGTTGAATATGATCAATCTCCCCCTGCTCCAATAACGTAAGAAATTGGTTATACATTTCCTGGGAGTGGTCTTCAATAAGTACCTTGTTCAATGTTTCCAAAAGATACTTCTTAGTGTGGTCTTCCAAGTAGTTGTTTGATCTGGATATTTCTTCCGACAATCTGCTCTCACACTTCTTCATGTACTCGACAACGTTGTTTTCACTCAAGAACTTGGAGCTTTCGTTACTGTAGTAGGCAGCGGTTTGTTCCAAGAAGGCCTTCTCAAAGCTCATGACATAAACCACTAAGCTAGGTTTCTTGGAGTCCTGGGTCTCAAGGCCCAAGAAGACGAGTGATTTGATTGCAATGGAAATTAACGAGGTGTTCACGATTTGGTTGTTACGTTGCTTTTCAATCAAGTCCAAGATCTCATCGATCAAGATCTTGGAGTTATCGTTGAACATTTCCGACTTCCACTTATTGAGAGCCAAGGTATTGACCTCGTGTATATCCTTACGGCCGTCGGATCTTTCTTTCTGTACCCAGTATCTGTTCATGTAATCGAATACATTGTGCAAGTACCCGGCACCTATGGTGAAACGGGTCCATTTTCTGACATAGAACTCCAAGAAAGTGTCTTTGGGGTCCTTGGTGAGTCCACGGATGAATTGGGTCAAGTATTGATCCAACCGGGAGTATATTTCAGCACCTGCTAATGAGTAGGAGTTGGATTCGCCAGTGGACGACGACGAGTGGTGACTGTCGTTATTGTTGCTTCTTCTGGATTTGTTTACACAGAAGTTGTAGATTGCGGTGTAACAGTTCATGTACATCTTGGAGGTCACACCTTGGTCTTCTTGGGACCCAAGAATGAACTCAAGGCCGGGCTGGATGAAATTCCACGTAGCGTCCAAGTCGCTTGCGATTGGAAGAGACATTTTGGTGAAAGTACAGTTAAGATTGGCTAGTTAATATGGGCAGAAACGCTTTGTCTATTTGGTGTTGGATGAGCTGGCAACGTTGCGACGTATGTTATGTCTGATTATGAGGAGCTATGGGTGGCTGACAAAGTAGGATTGTATGGCACAGTGGTAATTGTGTTTAAACGCTGGGTTCAATATTGGAACAATGGATACAAAGATTCAATTGCACTAGTATGGGCCAGTCTGCAACAAGATCAGGGATACTTTGACGTAGAACTAGCTTGTGGCACATGTACTAATTGTGGTCTTGTTCTGGAAGTGGTTTGTCGCCGTCGTGCAAACGCGGCTGCGCACGACCCATTATGGTTCAAGCTCTGGAGCAGAAGAGGGTATTGGGTGATACTACGGGGGGACCGAAGGTAGAGCGGCCGGGGTACAAGAGTCTTGCAAAGTTCTACAGGTGGGTAAATAATGCATTAATTTGAAAGTTCTAGTTGTTACGGGGGTCGCCCACGTTGACTCGATCGACAACTCTGATGATACTGATTGTGAATGTCAACACCCACAAACAGAGAACGAGGAATAGAAACGAGGCCAAGGCACGCTGGCGTCGGCAGATGGAGCCCACTGTGGGGTAGATGATGCCCAACTGTGCTAGTTGGGGGTTGTTTTCGTTCTTGCATACCCACTCGTCGTCATATAGCGTATTAAAGGTGAGTGAAAGGTTGGCAGACGAAAAGATGATGAACAAGAGATCTAACATTATAAGCTTCATTTTGCCTAGAGGATCACGCAATCCCAATGGTTTCCCGCTGTATTCGTCGTAGGCAATGTACACGATGTAGGCAATGGCACAGCACTGCACCACCACGGCCATGATGGTACTGGCCTGCTGGTCGACCTTGGTATCGTCGTACAGTCTTTTCGAAAATACGAATATGGATGCAGCCAACGCCAACGCAGCCACTGAAAACACAAGTATGAGGATCCGAAGAAACAACGGCACCAACGGGTTTTGGACAAAGAGCCGTTTGAGCGTAGGTACCACGTCGGCTCGCTTTTCGTCCGACATCCAGTATCCGGCCTTGGATCTTACACGAGGCGAGTCGTCTTTTGGCTTGAGTTTCTTGCCTCCAGACCGTTTCAATCCCAACCAAGTCAAAAGGCCTGCTCCTTCGTCGCCGACGTACGTGTCGTCGTCCATCGAGCTGGTGCCCAACAATGCAAGTTTGAGTCTATCGTCGCCTCCCCAGGAACCGTTTAGCTTACGTTCCAAATCAGCCTCCTGGTCGTACTTGACCTTGTCGGCGGTGTAGGTGGTGGGGTTCTGGACCGAGGTGAGGAAAGTTTTCCAGTTGTTGTTCATGGAACTAACAAACAAATCGTTGGCAAAACTATTGTACTGTTCATCTTCATTAAGTTTCAGCTGGGTGGTTTTTAACAGAGGACTGCTACCCTGGAAGTTGACGTTGGTGTTGACCAATTGCTCTTTGTAGTGGGCCCGAGACAACGTGTCTAGAACATATGGAGGAATGATGTTTGGCTTGTGATTATACGACGATATCTTGGCCGATTCGCTGATTTGGGGCACTCTCTCTTCGCTGTAGACCCCTCGACTTCGGGCAGAATTCGGTACCAGTGCCTGCCCGGGACCCATAGGAGAAGTGGTGTTGGACATGAGATTTCAAAGGGAAATTAATGGGCCAACCACGCAGTTATGAATAGGTGTATATGGAAATGAATATGATACAAGGACTATGCTGTTTGTTGCTCGGTAATGTGTCAAGCGTTGTTGTTGTGACGCTTTCTGTGTCTGTAATTTGGGATGCGAGACGACTAGCGAGCGGCGGAAGAATAGCGACAGCCTGGAAGCCTGAGAGAGCCGAGTTTTCGCGAGGCGGTACAGAAATATTTAGGGGTAAGTTTGATGGTATGAAGACGTATTGCGGTTACTGCTGCACGACGTCGCTATCATATTACTGTTTCTATTAGCACTACTGTTTCTATTAGCATTACTGTTTCTATGGCACTACTGTTTCTATGGCACTACTGTGAATAATAATACATCCACCTATCATTATTAGGGTTGAGCGTTGGCACTATAACCTAAAACCTAGTAATGATTTATGCCGCAAACGTAATTAATCTTTGTTATTTTATGTGTAATTATTTGACTTGCTATATGATCATAAATGGCTTGACCAGTAGCAACAGTAGTGCCCTTGTAAATTGAAGTGCTGCCTGCGAGGAGCCTGTGCTGCCTGCAAAGAGCCACTGACCGTTTGTTTTAGAGCTTCAAATGCCAACCCATAGATCCAAAGTGTCTGCCAATCTCGCTTAAATACTAAACTCTAAGTGGACCACCGAGCCATCCTCGACCCTTCGTCTCGTCTGAAAATATGTCTCCCTGCCAGTGCCAGGGCTTCTGGCCTGTTCTGCTGCGCAAGTCGCATGTGTAACCATCGCTATCGTGTCACGTGGACGCCTTGCTGACATCGCCACTGTACCGTCGTAGCATCCATCGATCCAGCACTGACTTGTGCACAGTAGTAGCGACCCTTGCAATTCTGTCACCATTTCGTCGACGTCCTATCTTTTATTTAGCAGTCAGTTCTTAAATTTCACCTTGGATCGTCCAACTTACGTGCCAAACATCCAATCACCCCATTATGTCTTCCACCATAGCCACACGTCACCGTGGATTGTTGATTCGCCCGAACCTATTATTGTCCGGTTTGCGTACCACACTTGTTCTGTCAACTGTTTTACCTTTGCATATTCATCCTAGACTGCAATTACGATACCAGTCTTCGCTGCCATCGCCTCCTACCAAGAGCTCACCGGTTGCAATACAAGGCCGCGGCCAATTTGGAGGTCTCCATATCATATCTATCCCCATCACTACTTCCAAATCATATATTTCATGTCACAGACCCATAACTTCAGACCAGGCCCAGAAATTCCCCTTGGTGCATAAACTTGAAACAAAAATTATCACCTTGGCATTGAAGGGCTGGAACAAACTCTCCACTTCAAAAATGTCAGTCAATGTCAAGATAACTGAGTTTGTTCAGAAACTCTTGGATTCCATACCTTACGAGGAAAATTGTCTCAAGTCGTTTCCTTCACAAAAGACCATGATTAGAGAAATCAAACAGTCGTTAGAATCCAAGACTTCGTTGGTCCAAACCGAAATCGACCATCTCTCTATTCCATTGGATCAACTAAAACCGATCCCCTTCTACCATCCCAGTTTTCAGTCGTCCGACGACATAGTAAAGCAAATCAATGAGTTGCGCAACACGGCCTACAATACCCATAAAAAGTACGCCATATTGTGCGCAATTGGTATCCCACTCACCCTTCCTTTTGCCCTCGTTCCCGTGCTTCCAAACGTTCCTGGTTTCTACATAGCCTATAGACTCTACTGTAACATCAAAGCATTGCTTGGAGTCAAACACTTGGACTACTTGTTGCAACAAAATCACAACCATTTAACTTTTGCAACCATACCCAGCTTGGACAGTGCTTACTCCAAAACCGAATCGATATTACTCGACGAAAAAACCATCGATAACTTATGTAAACTTGGCTTGGAACACTTGAGAGACGATCTTCACAAGGCACTCAAACAGGAAACTGCCAGACTCGATGGCCCTCAACCCTCTGCAAATAGTAAATAAACTCCCAAGTCCTCAATTGAATTACATCTAGCTGCAATTATCGGGGCCTGCAACATCTGTAAAATTCCGGGTAAAGTTCGGGGCTCACCAGACCCTGGCCCAGCAAGGGCATGAACAACAAATAGCTAGGGCTGGGCCCTAGATACGTCTAAAGCACGTGTATTCACTGGCGCGGCCCGCGAAACCGCTCCCCTCCCGCAACTTTTTCAGTCCTATGCAGGCGCGGCCAGAAAAGTCATCCCTACACTGTGTCGACGAACTGTCGCCATAGTCTTATAAATTTACAGGATGTGCACTTTTTCCTAGTGGTCTCTTTTCTTTATACACTAATTATCACTCAAAATGAGAAATAAGTGGAGAAAGAAGAGAGTTAGAAGACTTAAGAGAAAGAGACGGAAGGTTAGAGCTAGATCCAAATAATCGGACAGCAGTTTGACTGATGTTGAATAAACCCATTGACCACTTGGTTGGCAATTGAGGTGAAAATATATTATGGTGAGAAATCACCAATGGTTTATGGTTGCTTTTGGTTGTTGACTGGTCGGTGATGATGTCCGACATTGGTTATTCTTATGAATTCCTAGTTCTCCCACACTCATCTCAGATGAATGTCCGTATATAAATAAATTTACAATGTATGTTGTTAAAAAAAATACTTACTGTAGAGCATTAGAGTAAATGAAGTTGATTGTCGAATAATCGGTCAATATTGAAATTCTGCCTGTATTGCAGCGCGCTTCCCAATGCGGAACCATCCTCAATATTTAAAATGGCTGCAACACAAACGGCATTTTGACAGCTACGGTTCGCCATTCCAATTACAATGAAAACTAATAGAGTGATTATGCCCCATAGCACTCCTGTGCTCGGAGACAGGTTGTGTGCTGTCTACGCTACACGTCAGACGAGTACGGTCTCGAAAAGTTGCACTGTCTCATTTCCCCTAAGAGACAGTTATCCTACCTCTCCCATTTCTACAGATGTTATTCTTCAAGGTAGTAATCAAAACAATGATGATGCATTCACATATGTACCCAGCGCACCGTTGATAGTTCAGACTATCAGAAAACATCATTGTAAACCATACGTGCTGCATGAAATTCCTGTGTTGAACTTTGAAAGTCCCGTCAATTCAACACAAGCATCAAACCTTCGGAAACCAGGCGAAATGCGCCCTATTCACAACAGAACCGTAAGTTCCAGGTCTACCCAAAATGAAGTTAGTATACCTATCACCTCTAACCATGGTTCATTGTCGGGCCAGGACGGTGTTGAAGTGACTTCCCTTCAAGCCAGTCCCACAATTGAAGAGCTGTTGGCTTCTCCGAACTATTCCAGCGATGTCAATTACTCTCCCAATTGTTCAAGTGTAATCTCGTCGCCATTTCCTAACTTTGCTACCATGACCCAAGAACCTAATGAACCAAAGTTTGATGGGCCAGAAAAGAACTTGCAAGTCATGCAACGTATAGCCGAAACAAGAGATCAAATGGGGCTATTTCGTGAAGTTGACTGCTTTCAAGAACATGTCCAAGAGAGGATGATTAGATGGAGACCAAGTGAATCTCAGCAAAATAATGATATTACAGTTGATGGAAACCATCCATTTCAATTGAATTGTAATGGCAACAGCCACCAGAACCTGCTGGCTGGTTTAGGTTTAACTACAATGAAAAAATGGTTTCATAAGGAACCTGTTTTTGAAAATTCGAGTTTACAATCTCCTCAAAAACCATACATGACGAAAAATCACAGCTACTCGGAAATTCTAGCCAGTGTTAATAATTTTAATTTACAACCCAACACCTCCAACTCCATCGTGCCCCGTCTAAGTGATCCTACCCAGATTATTGTTACAGAACCTACTCCATCTGCTATTCCGGTGTTTGAGTTTAATTTTGATAAACAAGGCCCGTTCACCAACATACATGGCAGAGTAGATTATTTATCTGAAGACATCGATAGATTAGGATTTTGTGAAATATTTGATGGGGCCCAAAAATACGTGGGTCGAGGACTCAAGACTATTGGGAGATGCATGATAATACTGTCTTCACATAGCACCCATGCTTGATATGCATTATTTATCCATTTGCTGGAGTGCATATATTTTATTCTACAATGATTTTTTAAACTAACTGTTAATTTTTTAGATATGTTATGACAAATAAAGCTGAAGTAAATAAAAAGTTTCGACATCATCAAACAAATTGATGTCGACAAGTAGAATATCGTTTGATTGATTTAAAGATTTATTATACGATTTTTTTAATAAAAAAATAGAGATAAAAGAATTGAAGGCAGCAAAATTATCACCAAACAACTTCTTTTCTTACTCGGAAGCCTCAGCAAAACCTTCAGAAATCGAAGTCAATAAACTATCAAACTCTTTCTTACCTTCATCTTGACCTCTACTTGGTTCAAAGAACTTAGCAGAAGATACAGAATGCTTAATGTCGGACGTAGCTTCGGACAATTTAGACCATTGAGCTCCATTTGCAATAGCTTTTTGAGCTTCATCGTAGTATGAAATAAAAGCTCTCATCATATCGAAGGTCTTCCAAATAGGACAGAATGCATCATAAGTTGAATAACCGTTTTGTTGTAAGAAATCTTCCTTAATTAAGTTTGCGACATCTAAAACAATCTTATCGGAGTCGGATAAGGCGGATTTACCAACCAATTGAACAACTTGTTCCAATTCTTCTGCATCAGATAAAATTTCTCTTATTTTGTCTCTTAATGCTGGGAACTCTGGGTAGTTGGAGTCATAATACTTACCTAAGATATTGGTATACTTTGAATATGATACAGCGGTATTAATGGATGGGAAATGTTTTCTTTGAGCCAATTTCTTGTCTAAACCCCAGAAAACTTGAGTAATACCTAAAGTAGAGGTAGTAACTGGATCAGAGAAATCACCACCGGCTGGGGAAACAGCAGCGACAATAGAAACCGAACCAGTTCTCTCTGGAGAACCCAAAGCAATACCTTTACCAGCACGCTCGTAGAAAGATGCTAATTTAGAACCTAAGTAAGCTGGGAAACCTTGATCAGCAGGCATTTCACCCAATCTACCAGAAATTTCTCTCAAAGCTTCAGCCCAACGGGATGAGGAGTCGGCAATCATGGAAACATCCTTACCTTGATCTCTGAAGTATTCGGCCAATGTAATACCAGTGTAAATAGAAGCTTCTCTAGCAGCGACAGGCATATTAGAGGTGTTTGCAACTAATGTGGTACGTTTCATAATTGGTTCTTTTCTACCGGATATTTCAGTAAACAATTCTGGGAATTCCATCAAGACTTCGGCCATCTCATTACCTCTTTCACCACAATTGTGAACAACGGCTAAATTGGACAACATGAAATGATGATCGGAGTCTTCAGGAAGAGTAAGACCAAAGTATTCAGCAGGTTCTAATTCAGTAACGTGGAAGTTGAAGGCGTGAGGAACACGGTTGATGACAGCGGGAGGTTCGGCCCTCTTACGTGAAAGAGCACACTTCGAAAGAACTGAGTCCAATGCAGAAGAGTTACTCATACAGACAGCATAAGATTCTTGTTGGGCGACACTGTTGGTCACCTTGGTAAGTTCGGTATTGACAGAAGTTTGAATACCAAGAGAACGGGCAACAGCAACAACGCCATCTCTAACAGCTGGGTAAACGGTCTTAACAGTGGCACTCAAGCACTTGTCGAGAACATTGTCTCTCTTCACGTAACCATCAGAATCAACAAGACCAGCAATGAAGTGCTCACGAACTTCAAAGCTTTCAGTTCTAAGGAAAGAAGGAATTGACTTGGCATATCCACCGTTTGGTCTTTCTGCGAAAAGTTCAGAAATTAAAGACCAAAGCAAATTGGAATTCTTTTGACGGGTACCTTTATTGTCTGAGTGAAGCGAAATAGAAACTTCACGAGATTCTTTGTATCTATCATTTCTAGGAGTCATACCAGCAACTTTGGAGTAGTCTCTAATACGTTCATGAAGTTGCTCATCGGAAACATCGACAGAGAAGGTTGTTCTGTCACCATAACCGTTACCAGCCCAAAGACCAAGTAAATAGGCAATTGGAAGAGTGGTTTCAGGAGAGAATCCACGCTCTACAATCTTGGAAGACAAAACATTGTTTTCAACCAAACATGGAGCCCACAATTGTTGGGTGGCACGACGAACGTGTTGATCTAATCTGGAAACATCACGAGCTTCAATAGTCCATTCAATTGAGTTTCTAGAAAGACCTCTGGCAAATTCCTCAGCCTTGGCAACACTTGCTTCTTGACCAAGAGTTTTGTGTTGGAAAGATTCTGTACATGACTTAACCAACTTAACGACACGATCGTCAACGTTGGTGTCCCTGATAGAGAAATAGGAAACGGAGGTTTGTGGTTCACCATGAACGATATGGTTAGTGACGTTGATACGTTGTTTGGTTTCAACAACCAACTTGTGGGTAGCATTGCAGGTGTAAGAGGCAGAACCTAAAGGAGATTCAGCCTTATGTTGAGTCTTTTCAGACACTTCATACATAGTCTGGATACCTCTTGGTAAGCCAATGACATTTCTTGGAGTTCCGTCTTTACCCAAGACAGATTCACCGATTTTGACATCCTCAACATTCTTATCTTCACCATCGGCCATCAAAACTTGAGTACCCTTGCCAAAACAACCAACGTAAATAATAACATCGGAGTTGGAAAACTTGGATAAAGATTGTGAAATGACAGTCTTACCACAACCGAAAGCACCTGGAATACAGGTAGTACCACCTTGAACACATGGGAATAAAGAATCCAAGACTCTTTGACCGGTCAATAATGGATAGTCTGCAGCCAACTTTTCCGATACTGGTCTTGGGACTCTGACAGGCCAGGTGTGCATCATTGAGTAGGAATGTTTCTTTCCTTCGAATTCAAGTTCCAAAACAGTGTCTTCGACGTTGTAAGAACCCTGGTCGGCGATAGAAGTAATGGTACCTCTAGCTCTTGGAGGTAATAAGATCTTGTGATCATCCAACAAGGAGTTTTCGAAGACGGAACCGAAAATGTCACCACCAGTGATGTGGTCACCAACCTTTAACGAACCTGGTTGAAAGTCGTAATTGACAGTTCTGGACAAAGCAGGGGCGTCAATACCTCTAGGAATGTAGATGGATTGAGATCTATCTTTAATATCTTTCAAAGGTCTTTGAATACCATCATAAATGGTTTCCATCAAACCTGGACCCAATTCGACCGACAAAGGCTTACCGGTTCTCAAGACAGGGTCACCAACTGTGACACCGGCGGTTTCTTCGTAGACTTGGATAGTGGCTTTGTCACCGTTGATACGAATGATTTCACCCACCAAGTTGTCGTGACCCACCTTAACCAATTCGTACATGGCACAACCAATCATGTTTTCGGCCACGATAACAGGACCGGAAACCGAAAAGATTTGCCCATATTGTGACTCGTCGGCATCTTCTAAAGAAAGACGTTTAATTTCTTTACGAGCATTTTCTAAAGCACCAGCCTGGATGTTAGTAAGGAGCTTCAATAGGAAAGTGGCACCGATTGAACAAATGATAGCAAAAGGCACGATAAAATTGATTTTATATGAACAGTACGTCACACATAGCTAATACGAGACCGCTGTGTAAGTCAGCTTTTCCAATCTCTGATCAAATATGTCGACACCAAGTTCAGGCTGGCTACTAAAATTCAGTCTGGTGACGGGCAAGCTACTGCCAGTTCAATGGGGTCAATTCAAGCTAATTTATCACATAATCAATCAACTATCGACACATGTTCCAACAGTGGCCGTAAGCACTATCTAATACATACCATTGTATAGTAATTTAACTTGTAATTGGTACAACGAACCCAGCGTGCCTGGTCGTGGTAATTTGGTTATTAATTCGTCCTCAACAATCCTGGACGGGGTCGTGTGCGGCGAGCCAACGTAGTTACCCGCAAACGCTTATCAGGAAGCCAGAGCTGGCGGGCAGGCACTGGGCAGACTATGGCAAGTTGGGGAGAGCCTGGGAACCAAATGGGTTGAAAGAATTGTTTGTCGGTGAGGTCTACTTTGTCTTATAAGTTTATATTGATGCTATGTATATGCTTTAGATTTATATCTAGGGGCAAACGGCGGGCGTGGTCTCGGCAAATTGTCGAGAGGCACGCGTACGGTGGCCTGTAGATCTATTGCGCTACCCTCGCGATGTCTTGCGGGAGTCTCCCTACAACTTACCGCCAAGCTTGCGTGCTCTGTCGTGAGCAATATCGCACATGGCATGGAAAGCCTCTTGTCTCTCCAAGCTTATTTGGTTTCTCTTAATTCGTTGTTCCATGTTCTGCATCACAACCTGTCTGGATCTGCCATTGACAAACACCACGTATCTCAATCCCGGAAATGTAGCTTCATAAAGGTCGTTTAGTTCAATCAATCGCTGAGTCTCCTCCGCACTTCCCTGGAGCGATTTTTGTTCGCTACTAGAATGCAGCGAGAGCTTATCGGCCGGAGCCTTGGAAGAGCCACCCAACCGTGGGTGAGCAGCTATGATTTCAGATATTCTGGGATCTACATCTGTAGCTTCTGCTCTTGATATAGCCTCGGACCGTTGTAGAAATTTCACCAACTCTTCTCTAACAAATTCTATCAATTGTGCATAACTGCCAAATCTGTGGTTGGCCAATCTATCTATAATAAACGAAGAAAGGGTTTCACATGGCTCAAAAAGGTGTCCTAGCGCCTCAGCTTGGTCCTCGCGGCTCAAGCCGCTAATTTGATCCACTGGAGGCAATGAATAAGACATTTTTGCCGATATTGGCGGGATATTGTGGAGGGGGGTCCCCCATCGTCTTATATTGTAACGTCTCGGTAGAAGCCGAAAAACTGGACGCCGCACGGAATCCATTAGATAACGGCATTTGGAGCTTACAGAAGTTACAGTACTTATTGTAGTAATACGGTATATTATGAACTAATAACAAATGCAGGTTATAAAGATTTATGAAGAAGTGGTGATGACGGTATTGATGGGTGAGTTTAAGTAAAGTGTTCAAGTTGACGTAATCTTTGTAATTCCTTCTTTGATGGGGCACCCTTTTGAGCAATCAATGGATGTCTCCAGTGCTTGGTGTAGGTAAACAACACGTCGGCCAACTTGTCGATGTCATCAATTCCCAAATCCTTAAAGGTTTTTGCGTTTGGATCAATGACCTGGTTTATTAAATGTCTTTCAATTTGATCTGGGTTGGTTAAGTTCCAGTAAGCAATTTGTTTAAGCTGGGCAAACGCTTTGGCCAAAGGCAATGGGATCTTGTAGTCAGCAAAGTTGTAAGATAATGGACCAGCATATGAAAAGTTTTGAGTTACTCCGTGAATCATTTGTCTGATTTCAAGGAATGACATTTTTTCTTGTCCGTACAATTCATAGGTTTGACCCAAAGTTGAATCGTCGTAACCAATCTTTTCTAAACCTCTAGCAACATCGGTTACGTGGATTGGGTAGATTTCTTTGGCATTCTTGTTAGGAGTCCACATCTTCAACTTTGGTCCCAAGTAATTCAAAAGGTTGTCTTCTCTACCAAACATAGGAGCTGGTCTTACAATGGTGGAGTCGGGGTTGATGTCACGAACAATCTGTTCACCAATACCCTTGGTGGCATAGAATACTGACTTGGATTTAGGATCAGCATTGTATGAAGAAACATGAACAAATCTTGGAACACCAGCGTCCTTGGAAGCCTGTGCAATTCTTTCGGTAAGAGCAATGTTGATGTCGGCCATAGTGAAATTCTTGGTATTATAGTCAACACCAATACAATTGTATACAATATCGGAATGGGCAACGGCATCTTGTATAGATTTCAAGTTTCTGGCGTCGATTTCAACAAAGTTAACTACACCCAAGTCTCCGGTGACTTTCAAAAATCTCTTTTTCATGTCATCTCTGAATGGAACAACAGTGGTAGTACCGTGACGAGCCAATTTGGAAGTCAAGTATCTTCCTAAAAATCCACTAGCACCAAACACAGTAGCAGTGTATCCGGTTCTTGAAGAACGGCCTCCAGGACCAACGGCTACGTTAACTTTTCCATTTCTGGTTATGTTGATGTCTGATTCTAACACAGAAGTATAGATGGATCTCGAAAACCCTCTGGCGATTGGCTTGGCTCTCAACATCTTGTTACTGATTGATTACTGCTTAGCTCGAACTGGCAAAATTTTGGTTTTCTTCAGTAATCGAAAATTGACGCTTCTGGTTGGATGGATTTGTGGGTGTGCGCACGACTTTTGAATGGTATAGCCATCTGGTACGCACAGTCGGTGAAGGGTTTGCCAGTGGTAGGATCGGCAGCCATACCTTGGGCGTCGAGACTTGAACGGCCTATTGGTAGTTAGCGCTGTTCAAGGTTGTTTCTAGTAGTCATATCTTGGAAGACAGTGTATATTATAAAAAAGTACTAATGAAAAGCTTGAAAATAATCAATATTGGTAACAGAGAATAGTAAAACTAGAGGCAGCCGGATCCCAGCATAATTAAGTGAGGAGAAAACATAAAGAGAATTGACAAAAAGCGAAGAAAACGTGCTGGTTTTATAATGGATAAAAGGTCGGAGCGAGATACTCAGGTGATAAATACCCTGAAGTAGTAATAATTGCAATGTAAGTCAGTAGTCGTAGTTGTGGTTGTTAGTTTGTACTTGGAAAAGTGGGTCATTGGAATGGGGAAGATGGCTGTTGCATAATTGTTTAATGATCTTACAAGAAGTAATCGGGAGTCTTTCTGGTGACAGTTGGTTCACCAGGTCTAACTGAAGGATCGTATTGTAAAAACTGTCTGTTATGTTGTTCGTCGACTTCCATAATAGCAGCTTGATTACCACATCTATAACAATAGTTTGGAGCAGAAAAAATGGTAACCACTGATTCTTGATGCGACCATGAGAACCCTTCCATTACTAGTTGATGGGCTCTTGCAATTAAACTTAAATCATTGGTATGATTGAATTGTTCTGAAATATCTTGACCAAAAGTGAAACCTGCACCTCTTGGAGAAATACCCCAGCCACCTCTATCATCAGGATCGGACCATAACAAATCACACATAGGACCTTCATGGGGTACTTCTTGGATTCTATTTAATTCTCTGACTTGATCAATGGTTTCAATCATTGGTGACAATCCACCATGTAAACAAAACACTTTATTATCTACTAATGCAGTAATTGGAAAATAGTCAAACAAATCAGTAAATAATTTCCATACAGTTGCTGAACCATACTTTCTTAAACATTCATCATAAAATCCGTAAACTTGGGTAATCTGTCTTGATTCGTGATTACCTCTCAATATGGTGATTCTATTAGGATATCTCACCTTCATACACACCAAATATGACACCGTTTCTACCGAGTAATAACCTCTGTCGACGTAATCACCCATGAATAAATAGTTGGTATCTGGACATGGACCTCCGATTTTGAACAATTCAATTAAATCGTGGAATTGTCCATGAACATCTCCACATATTGTCACCGGCACTTGCACTGGCTGAACATTTTCTTCAAATTGTAATACGTCAATTGCCATATCACACAACTTTTTGACATCAGATTCACTCAAGGGTTCACACTTTGATAATTTTTCAATCCATTGATCTAATTGATTGACAGAACTAAGATTAAGATCCGTTTTTTTGGCTGTGAATGAATGTGATTGATTATTAGAATCGTGCGATTCGTTGGCGGTGGAAGTGGCTCCTCCTTGTCTTAATTGTTGTTCTTCAACGTCTTCCATTGGGACATCTGTATCTAAATCCATGTTTCAGTATTTTTTTAGTATTATTATGATTATGAGGTGGTTATGGAATGCAATGTATGCTAAGATGCTATGGGTGATATTCGTTTCACGTTTAACGTTGAGAAGAAATTATAATGAGATGGTTGATTAAGAAGGGTACAGGTAAAGACGAATTAATTGTCACTGTTATTATACTCGACAATTGAATTGATTTGTTAACCTGCTTTTAAAGTTCAATTCCCCAAGTCAATATTTGATGATTAATTTAACAGTTGATATAGTTTTCGACAAAAACACTCAATCAAACCGAGGTTCAAATTCAGCTGGTTGGGAAGTTTGGGGTGGGGGGTCAAATTGACTAATGGTAGGGTGATTGATGAATATACCGGATAGATTAGCTTCCAATATTGGACTGTCTACTTTAAAAAAAACCGTAGGGAAACCTATCTTGATCAATTTTGGAATGGTCGTTTTTTTTCGTGGTCGTCGTTGTCCAATTTTTGTGATGTTTTTTGAGGCTTGAGTTTTAGAGGGGGACGAATGGGGGGGTCCCAAATGTTGACGCTTGGGACCGCGTATGATGGTTCCAAGTGCCATACTACAGACATATCTAAGCTGAGAGCGCACTACATAATACAACTCGTCTGACATTAACCTCTTCGATGAGGAGGATCTTGTTCAATGTAAGGGGACCAGTACCGGGCAATTGCGTCTCGCTAACGACAGATGAGGCGCGCGAGCAGGGAGGCAAGTTTAAAATCAGTACTCTTTTCAGTGGTCTCCTTACAGTATAAATCTGGTATATCGTCAATAATCTCCAAACGTAGCAGTGAAACGACCTTGTCTATTTGATGTCTGGCTTTCCAAATTTAGCTCTGTTTGTTACGCTGGACACTGCAATGCCGGAGCAATGTAGCCTGGTTATCTGAATCGGTGGGGCCACGAAAGCGCGCCACGCATGGTGCGGCGGAGTGCCGCTCGCCTGGTGTGCTCCGAGACGACGGTTCGGGCACGCTACCCGAGACCATATCTGGAAGATGTACTTCAGGAGCCTTCACGAGCCTTCAGGAGCCCAGTTTACAGCCCACGAAGCTGTTTGTATTGACGTGGGTTGATCTGGGTGTATGTAGAGGTTTATAGTTTAATTATAGAAACCAATTCTGCCAAGAAAAACATGTTTCTCCACTTGTACCGTGAATAGGGTAGTATAACCTGACTGAGTCGGCCGGCTGCACATGATGGGCTAATGGTACTCTCTGGATCTTACTGATTATTATTCTCTGGCGTAATACTTCCTCGATCTGTGTGAATACGGCCGAACGAGTTTGAGTTTCGAGCTCGCTTTCAATGGCTGCGAAAAGTCCGGGTACCAAATTAGGTAATATTTACAGAAACAGCTTACTATCTTACTACGACTCCAAGGACCATGATACTGACTAATATTGTTTTCTGTACGACATTGTCCTAATAATTCTATAAACTTTTTTTCTATTTCTATAATCGACTGCTTTCATCCTTCTCCTTCTTGACATTATTAATCCCATTTGGCGAGTGGGGGGTTGCGCCAGGTGTAAGCCCGCTGGGAAACGTGGTTTCAAGCAGAAACAAATTTGACATGTTAGCTTGATTGCTATCTCCCATGAAATCGTCACTGATTTGATTAAACAAATTATACAAGTTCTTGGTGCTTTCACTCATTGATGCAGAATTGAATTCGTTCACTTGTCCATTAATGGATCCCTGGTTACCTCCTATTCCCTTAAGTTCGGCCGGTAAAAGCTCCTCTGGTACCGAAGTTTCTTGAGGATACTGTCGATTAGGCGAGTTCCTCGAATCGTTCTGCAACAATGTCTGAGACATATGTGGGTGCATTTGGTAATTCGGGTGAAGGTTAGGCTGTGGTTGCTGGAATTGGCCAGAGATCTGGGCCTGTGCCACGGTCTGGTTATTAGCAGGGAAAGGTGGGATCTGCTGGCTAGGAGGTACTAGCGGGTGGGAATCCTCTAGGGACGCAGAAATGACGGATGAAGTTCCCGAACTTGAACCTGACGACTCTCCTGAACTAGAAAATGATCCCTTAGATAAATTGTTGTTACCATGGAGTGCTGTAGCACTGCCTATTCTTGGACCGTGCTGTACTGAGGGCACGATTGAGAAATATTCTCCTTCGTTACCATCGTAAAACGAGTTTAAGGGGTTTGTATCGGGGCTTGGCTGGTTCACGGCACCCTTGGATGAGTTGTTGGAGGTGGTCTGTATTCTGGAAGTGTCCAAATCGTTCATTATATCATAGTTTTCCACCATTGAACCAACGTTTGGCCGGTTTACCCTACTTGTTTTCTTGAGCAGGTCTAATCGTTGACGGTTTTCGTTCAAGTTTAAGAACCAGGTGCTTAGCAGTTTAGTGGCTCGAATTAACTTGTTGATGTTATTGAAGAAGGGAAATTGCTTGATAAGATTGTCACTAAAATTGATCAACAACTCGTTGTCATCATCGCTGGGCAAATAATTAAACTGTTCAAAGTCGGCAAGATTTTGCTTGGGTAATCTCGATTCAACGGGTTCATTCCGATGCTGTTCCCTCATCTCTAAGACTATTCTCAATAAATGCAATAATGGCTGCAACAATTGGTAGTTCGACATCTGGACCTTGAAAAGGTCGTTGTCACTCTTGTTCAAGTGAAATGTAAGGTACTTTATAAGAAAGAATAATTCGTTCTTAGAATCAATGAACGTAAGAGGGTTAATGAGCCATAACTTGAATACCAAGATACTCTTGACCATATCGAATATCGAATCACTGTTGGAGATTCGAAGAATCTTCAGTTTGAGAGAATAGTACTGGTTGGGGTTCCCTGGAGATATACTCCTACTGGACTTTGCCATCTGATCGCTGGGAGCTATAAGACCACCTTGGATAGTGAACTCGGTGCCGATATCTGACTGATCCTGGAGATTACCAAGCTCCTTTGGCTCGTCATCAAGAAGTCTTGGATTGATGTTAAAATTGGTGTATTTACACAATCTGGAAAATAAATTAGGATTGAGGTCGTCCTCGTGGTTGACGATTTGAATCAAACCAAACAAGACATTGGAATTAAATGAGTTGTCAATCTTGTTGATCATGTGTTTTAGTATTTTATTTGAGCTTAACTGGATCAAAATATCGTTGTTTCTGACCAAGTTAAGGTTATAGTTGTTGGATGAATATATAAGATAAAATCGTTCGTAGGTGAACAAGATTTCAAAAAGCTCGTAAAGCTGGATAATAATGGAGTTGTCTGAGGTCTTGAGGTTGATCAACTGGTAGAATGAGATAGCTTTTTTCAAGTTGATCAACTTGTGGTGTTCCTGGGCTTCGTTTCCGTAGTTATTGTCTAGATTGGATGAAGAATTAAGGGTGTTGGTCAAGTTGAGGGTGTGGTAGTAGTTGCACAAATGGAGACAACTCAACGAAAGATTGTAGTAGATCTGGTACTGGTTGAGATGGTTCAGGTTGATGTTCTTTAGATTCTTGGGGTTATTTTGCGGAATGATTGGCGGAACAATAAAGTTCTTTTCAATCAACGTGTTGATTTCCATACACTTGAAGTGGCACAAGTTCTTGAAGTTTTTGAAGTTACGAGAAAAAAGCTGCTTCTTGGGGTACTTGATAAAATCTCTGAACTTCTGCTTCTTTAATTTGATGAGAATCTCGGCTATGATCAAGTTTAGAGTCAACACAATCTGCAAGTTGGACAAAAAGACCGAGTCGTCGTGGTATTCAAGAAGGTTGATTTCGGTATGCAACGAGTTGTTTGGTTTGGCACCCGACGAGAAGTTGACATTCAAAAAGTCCACCAACTTGGTGTAGTTTATCAACAACGACTGAACGGTCAACGGTCTGATAAGCTCGAGAACGATTGGTTCCTCGGCCACAAGAGCGATATTTTCGATCAAGTTGAAGGGGGTGGGCTTGTAATCATGGGGCTCGGAAGTGATACGGAAACGAGGCCAGTTTTTATCGTCAAGCCCTGGCGAAGCATCTTTGGGTTCGGTTTCGATGGAATTAACCGAGTTGGAGGGCGCCGAGGACGGGATCGAGGTCGGGCTGGGCTCTGCTTCTTGCAGCTTGGTGAAGTTGATGTCTATGACTTCGTTCAAGTTGCTGATACAGTCCAAAGTCTTGCGGTGGAGGTTCTTGGGACCACTCTTCTTGCGTCGCCTAATCAGAGTGCAGGTGAGTTTATTGGCCACACAGTGACTGCACGGTCTTCGGACTTCACACTTGACCTTCCTGATAGCACAAGCATCACAAGCGTGTACTATCGGCTTGTGTTTTTTGTTTGGATTCAGTGGAAAGTGGGAGTCAGCCGAGTACAGTTCAGAACGGGTGTTGGGAATTTGCACCGGCTCAGGAGCAAACGACACTGTGGAAGTCTCAGGCGTGAACGAAACCGATGAATGATCGAGAGAACCGGGTTCGGGACTAAAACTAGTGGTTCTGGAGTCGTGGGAAGCGATGGCTCTGAAATCATGGTGAGGTACAATCGATGTGCCTAAGACATCCAAGTCCGATACATGATTTGGAAGAAGCGACGGCAGAGGGTTGGGGTTGGAATTCTGGACTCCCACAGCAGCTTTTTGCGGTGAGGTTTTACGTTCGTCCATCATCAAATAATGTCCACCTTTAGTGACCAAGTCACCAGCTCTAGCGAAGAAAAAGACACTGAAGGCACCAGAGTACAGATATAAATACTCACGAATTAATAACGAAAGTACGGATCACTGACAATAGCACAGACACACAATAGTAAACCCAGAATCTACCAAGGTTATCAAGTATCAACAGCTCTATCCAAGTAATATCGCCAAATCGCCAAATCACCTAATCTCCAAAAGTCGAAACGTAAAAATTTGTGGTAAAAACTATACCGCGGGACTAACTTGGGGTATCTATCAGGAACAAACTGGGGGAGTGCAATAAAGAAAATAGAATAAGTTCAAGATCAGCTCACTTATTGGTGGATTTTGTAGTGGCTAGGTAGGAGCTAATGTCCGGTAATGAAGGGGTGAGTTGACGTATACGGAGCCCATAAACAAGTGAGGCCTCCGCATTCTACTCCGACAATTCCCGACCGGCGAATGTAGATGCGCAGCCGTGCAGACAGTCATCGCACCAGTAAAATTGAGCGGGGGATATTGTTGGTTACGAAGATGTTGGGGTCACAGACAGTGAGAGCTGGAGAAGAGCGAAAAATTGGCAAGAGGCATATGAAGTTCTCTTGCAGGAACGTGGGACGAATGAAGGTCGCTCAGGTTGATTACTAGGTCCCCAGTGCCCGCTGAACAGCTGCTACACATTATTTCAGGCTTCACTTGTACGACCGGCCCACCCACCTCGCTGCCACGATCATCATCGATTCACTATGTGTACGATGCCCGCACGCTGAAACACGGAAGTTTCGTTCACGTGATGCGGAGATTGGAGAGAGAACCAAGCCAAATCGCTTTTTCCAATCTCCGCACCCTGTCGGTAGAAAAATCGGGGTCTTGATCGAACCAAGCAATTTATTATACCTCGAAGGGCGGGCCTGATCTAGACAGATGTAGAGTTCGAGGCGGTTGTTATTTTTTATTTCTTATTTCTTTTCTATACAGTGAATATTTTGTTAGACCTTGTCGATTATAGCACGATATCGCTGTTGCTGCACAGCCATATCCCGGTATACGAGGTATTTTCTCAGAACTAACTCCGCATCTGTCGAATTAGGAATCGTCTTGTGCAATCGTTTGCCTTTGTGCTGGTTTATGGCACTAACTATAACTTCTTTGTGGCTGGTGTTGGCCCTGTTTAAATTCTTGCCAATGGCTGCAATTATCGATGCTCCTCGTGCCACGACAACATCGTCGCCTATATCGAGGGGCTTGGTTATTTCCAATTGTGAAATGTTGGCCAATAACTGTAAAAACCGCTTGTTCTTGCCCTGGGACCCACACACCACAATCTCCGAAACTGAACCCTCTTGATTGACAATATCGATCAAGTGCTTGGTCTGGAAACTTAAAAATTCTAAAGTCAAATTGTATTCTATAGCCAAATTTACCATTTCGCCATGTTCGGATTCTTCCAAGTGGACCCAAGACGATGGGTTTCTACCTTGTATCATCATTTCAGACATGTGGAAGTCGTTATAGGGACTCCGATTTCCATACACGTCCCCATAGTAAAAGAAATATTTAATTAGCTGATTTATCGATTTAGAATACTTTCTCTCCAAACTCGTCGTGAACTCTTCCACCTGACGAAACTTGGTCTCGTTGTCGAGACTGGGGTCTAAATATTTATCAAAGAGTCTCTGAAATAGTTCTCCTGTTGCCGGTTGGCCAAACTCGTACAACTTGAAGTCAGTTCCCTCAAAAAGTCCGTTAAAGGGTCCCCAAATCCCGGGGATTTCTTTCTTCCCGTTTAAAATCGGCATAACAAAGCAAGTGGATGTCCCTGCTATCATTGATAAACTTGTCGGCCTCTTTTCTGTCTCAAAAAGCTGTTCTGGCTCGGTAATGGTGCTTATAAAGCCAGCATAGCAGTCTATACACCCGTTGATAACATTTACTGGGAATCTGGAACTAATGGTTGGGTGCAAATTTCCCAAAAATGCCCCAATTGGCGGATAATTCTTTCCTGGGTCGATATTAATGCCACTGTGGCCGACTCTGACATTGGTCTTGATTCCAAACGCTTTCAACATAGAATCCGACCAACCTTTTATAGACCCATCCATGGCTGACGAATCTTCACCAAATGGGTGTAAGCATCTTTCGTCAAACGGATGAAGAGCTCGATCGTTTGCTTTAACTGAACTTTTTCCAACAAGTAGCAAGTAGGCAATCCAATCGTGGAGCTCAAAACAAACGTACTCAACTGCAGAACTATACTCATCACTGATCCATTTGAGCTTGGGAATTCCAAGTTCAGGAATAAATTTCCTACTAATACCTAGTTTTCTAATGGTTTGTTCATCTAAAGTATCATTCAATTCTCGGGTCTGGCTCTCGGCCCTGCTGTCCAACCACATTATAATATCCTGCTTCGCATCATTTATACTGGTGTCTACAGCTTCAAGGTAGTATTTGTCGTCAAAGAGCACCTTCTTTTGTACAACCATGGAACAGGTTGCAGTCACCGAAATAGCTTCGACTGACTCTATATTTTGGGTCTCGAAATAGTCTACAATGTTATCCCATATCTGCTGGGACGATTGGCTTACATGCCTACCGTTTGTCACCCTAGATATGTCAGAAACCACTTGACTCGACGATGATTGCCCTCCTTCTTCATCCAGTCCACTATGAAATATCCGCATACATCCCGAACCAATATCTATACCAATTGTACTCATTGAACTAGCTGGTTCTACTTCGCTTTTACTTGATCGTTTCCTATCACGCTGGAAGTCAGTTTATCAACCTGGATTGTTCTCACAGACTACATATAACTACTGTCCTACATATAGATTGTGCTAATATATAAAAGATGATAGGAAGCCAAATGAGCACTCATAAGGATATGAACTCAATAATAATTCATATTCCGGGGAAGCATGCCTACATATTGACTTGTTCAATACTTTCTCAAATGAAGGCAGATTTAGAAAATAGCTAGAGAAGTATAATTTTATGAGGTAAACAATTCCGCCTACTTAGTTATAGGGAAAAACTGTAATTACTCAAAGTGCCAAGCTAAACTACCTGGGTATTGCCTTGGCATCTCAAGGTGTCTTTTGTACTCTAAACCTCTTTGTACTCGTTCATGTTCCGTATTGCCGTTTTGGGTCACAACGCATCTTTTGAACATGCTAATCTCCGGACCCGTTTTGCCAAGTATTTTGTCCCAAAAACTTGCATGAAATCTAAACCATCTACACATGTGAGTCACACTTGGACCCACTTTTTACACCTATGAAAATCTCATAGATTCCAAGCACAAGGATTGGATTTTCTGTTTACAGCGAGGATGTTAAAACTGACCAAAAAAATTTTAGGTATTGTCAGTTAGGCATCAACCACGCTTTGTTCTATAAACTACATCAAGTCCTCTTATTGCTAACATAGCCAAAATTGATGAATAATAAATGCTTAATGGAGCTCACCAGTATTGTCTTTATCATTTTAATAAAAGTGGGTTTCTTTTAACCTTAGCCCAGTTGAAGATGCTTGTGGCGACAGGGATTTTCTTAATAGAGCCAAATGATAATTGAATCGGTGCAGATAACATGTGTAAAGAGAAATTTAGCACGAAAATTGGGGCAGTAGAGGGTTGAGAGACATAAGATGGTGACCTAAGGAACCCCTCAATTTACCCTTCTAGAAAACAATAGGCCTAGCTACTTCATTTTCTCAATCGTCAATCCGTTTTACACTCTTCATCTATGGGATTAATTTTCTGTTTATTATCTAGAATAATTGTTCTTTTTTTCGATTGTCAGTGTAGTTCCACAGCAGCCATTTGATTTAAAATGATATTCCAAAGCGAATTCTGGTGAAAGCTCTAAGATTGTTAAACGAATGATCAATGATTTTGTTCATTTCAAAACATTGCACATGTCTCAATAGAAGACTATAGTAGAAGACGAGCTAGGAAAAGTAAAAGTACTTATAAGCAACACGATGATCTTCTTTCTAGATCTGGACAATCAATATTTAAGTCCAGCTTTAAATTTATAACAAGTAATCCTTGTTTATTATTCAAAATTAAAATTGGCTTCATGTTCATTTCTTTTCCTACTGAAACAGTAATTTCCTAGCCATACTGTCTACCTGCGATCTTCTCCTTAATGTGCTCGTGCACAGAATCATCTTACAAATAATACTGATTGCAAATAGCAGGCGTTAATTAGCTGGAAATTGAAGAGGTTAGACTCCAATCGTGATCAAGTAATTAAGCGGAATGGTGAGTATTTAGGGGCCTTAATCGCCAAAACTACTTTTCCTTTGTCTTAAAGATACTAGTTATTATAAATAAAAACTCAACATAGATTTGATTATTACAAATTGTATTGCTACGGCTGGGGAACATCTAAGCTTTTATTTTAAGTAACAAGGGTACAAAACATCGTGATGATGAAGATAAAAAAGAAACGAAACAATGAAATATACAAAGGAATGGTGGATGAGATGAAATTATGAACTGGATTCATGGCCGGTTAGATTAGTAACCAATGGTAGCCTTAGAACCAGATTGACTGATCCATCCTTGGACAGTTTCTTGACTCAAAGACGAATCGAAATCGTCAGTAACAGTCAAGATGTGAACATCAGAACCAGTAAAGATCACGGCGGTTTTTAAAGATCCAGAAGTTGGTCTTTGGAAGTAGTCAGATGAACCTCCACCACCTTGAGCAGAGCCGTCCTTTCCTTGGCCATCGTGTAAGTGAGAAACACATTTATCTGAACCAGCAGCTAAGACTTCAAACAAGTCTAATTCACCACATCCAGTGCTCCAACATGAACATTGAGCGTTACCGTATTGTAAAGTTCTTGGGATCTTGGCATTTAATAACCAAATAGCTGGCATGTCGTAGTTGAATCCACCAGAGTTAGAAGAATCAGTAGGCATTTCAAAGTCAAATACAAAGATCTTGGAAGCACCACCAAATCCATGGTATGCAGGAGTTCCTGATCTGTAGTAACCACAGTCGTTACCAGAACACTTGTCACCGGAGAAGATAACGTATTCTTGGTTGGACTTAAGAGTAGTATCACTCAAGGCAACGGCAGAAGAAGAACCACCAGAAGCATCTGAGTTGGCATAAGATAAAGAGTTACCAAAAGAGCTCGACCATACACCCGATCCAGATCCACCGTAGTAGTTTTGGAAAACGACGTTGTCGGTGTTACCTGGGGTGTAGTGAGATTGTCTGGTCCAAGAACCGGAAGGAGCATCAGTGGATTTGGCTGGGCCACCAGAGGTGGTGGTTGGAGCCGACAGGGTAGAAAGCGATCTGTAAGCCTTACCTTGACCACCTAAAGCAGTGTCATAAGAGGCAGATTCGGTTTGAGCACCGGCTTGGTCTTCGCTACTGGTAGGAGAACCGGTCAGGGTGACTTGGGAAGTAATGGTGTTTCCGTTACCGTCAACAAGCACAGTTTGAGTGACTTGAACCACTTGGGTTGCTCTCTTGTGCTTGTGGTGCTTGTGAAATACGGGCGAGGCGCAGTCTTCATCGTCTCTCTTATTGTTGCTGCTAGATGGATAGTAGACACCGAATTCCTTCAATCTTAAAGGACCTCTGAAATGAACAGATAATTCTTCGTCCAAAGGAGCCAAGTTACCTGAAACTGACTTGGATTGTTGTGAACATTGACCCGAGTTTTCGTTCATGTTGGTAACATCTTGGTATGAACCTGAGTACCCAAGACCTTGATAGATGACTTTGTTGGTTTGGGAACAGTACCAGTTACCACCATCATTAGTACATCCAGCTTGAACGGATACAAGCGATGATAATATAGCCAAAAGGGCAGTGTTTGTGAATTTCATATTTTGGTCGTAGAGTTTGACGATTAGTTTACTTTTTTCTTCAGCTAATGGAAGTTTTTATAAGGAATGTAATCTCAAATAGACTAGATGGATGTATCTAGAGATATATGAGGGAAAGTAAAGGAATGACTTGGGTAGGATAAGGAACGACAGTAAACTATAAATTCTACAAAATTTGCGATAGCATAAATTGAGGGAAATTCCATTTAATATAAAGCAGGGCGGAAGTTGTTTACAGCAGAATTGTTTTAGTTTTGTGTGAGTGTTGACGAAACCTGGCGCGCGTGCATCGTCGAGACATCCGAGGGTAGGGTGGGTTTGGAAAGGGTGTAAGATGGAGCATTGCAGCAAGAGACGAGGGTGTGAGAGTCACGTTCTCTCATATTAAAAGTGCTTGGCGCAATTCCGGATATCGTCTGCTGGCTTGCATACATAATAGGACTGCGCGTCCCAACTCGGAATTGTTGCCCAAGCCTAAGCCTGGTCGGTGCATAAATAGGTCGGGTTTTTCTGAATCAGGCGGTGTGAAGTCAATCAATGCTGGGCGTGGCCCGTAACTAATTTGGACAGATCTTGCTACTTGGCCAATTATGGATTTAGCCAGACATTATGCTGGTAGGGGCCCGTGTAAAACACGGTTCCAGTATATATTAGTTAGCTTGTTCAAGATAATTATCATAACGTGAATTAAGGCCTAAGGGGGTTATTTAGACACATAGCCTTATTCTCCTTTGTTGACACTGCCCTGGTTCTTCTAGACGACAATTACTATTGCGTCCCTTACACCTTATTTTTGTTAGTCTCGTGTCTCAATAAGGGTTAAATTAGACAGCACTACCTGGTGACGATGAGACTTTTCAATAGCTCATACTCTTGCTTTATGCGTGTATTATTATAATTGAGTTAATTTTAGCACTTTTAGTAGTCTGGTTATTACTCGCATGGTATAATTAAGAGAGAGGGAGGAGAGTCGGATTGCCTAATAATTTTCGCCGCTAGTGTGCTGGGGAAAAGAAAAAAAAATAAAAATATCTTACCACAGATCGCGATCCGTACTTGCACTGTTTCAACATTTCCTGCCATTTTAACCTGATTCGTAACTTCAAACCCCCCACTATAATTTGTCAAATTGAACGAACATATTCCTTTTTTAAATTGTATCCCGTTTTTAAACTGTATCCGGTCTCAAACATTTGAAGTACTATCGTGGCGCTCATAAGTTCGAAGATCATAGTTTCAACTTATGGGAATGACGGAGGCCTTTACCGTGTCAAGCGGTTGACGGATCACACTACACGGTAATTAATTCTGACGGCTCGCTTGACATCTAGACGGTCGCCTACAATTGTTCCAATCCTTAAACTCGGTAGACGCACTCCGCCGACTAGAGTCGAGAATGAAAAAAAAGGGGAAAATCCTTTAAAACATGCCGCATGCACGCACAAGATGCATACCAACGCATTATGCAACAAATGCCCTAGTGAATTTGAATGTAACGATCGGAATGATATCATTTCCTCGCACACTTACAAAGGACTACGTTTACCGTACCTGAACTTCACATCTTTATGTTTGCCCCCGGTTTAAGTTACTCAGTCATTTTCAAGCTTTTTACTAATTTATTTAATGGTATATACACGCTCGCACAAAGCGTTAATTTCATCTCAACGGTGCATACGTAATGCAGCCTATTTGAATGCGGCAATGACAGAAAACGATTTTTCTCTAGGCAAGCGGCTGGAAACTGGCTGGAAATTTTTTAAAAAAGCTACATATCCACTCTATTTGAGATGGGCGTAAGCGAAAACATTCCTGAAACCCTTGCTGAATTTCACATAAGGGCAGATAATTAATTTTAATCCCTAAAAGCGCCAACAATAATTTATATTTATTGCAAAATAACTAGATAACTGGCTGGCCCATAAAACCCTAGCAGTAAATCGAGGCCAAAAATTTAGAAACGGAATGGGCATCTGGTTCATATTTTATCAAAGTATGTTACTTTGACTTCCGGTCTATTGGTTAGGAATCAACTCCAAGATCACTATCCAGTCTAGATTCAATATGCAACTAATTATACTTGATGCATGTTATGTAAAACTTGCCTAGCCCGTAAATACAACTCTAATTAACTAAGTCCGATTCAATCTTTGATTTTACTATGCATGACGAGTTGCTTTTGAAATTTCTTATTTTTCAACATTTTTGCATAATTTTCAATTTTTTTTGGAAATCTGGCCAATTTTGCTCGTACTACCTATGGCTCCGAAGGTTCGAGACAAACAAGCATCATCATTAGACACTATTGATAAAAAAAAGTAAATCCAACATGTTTCTTTTTCAAAGATGATTCGTAAAGAATCTCGGGATGACGATCGGGATGGCGAAAAAATTGAGAATCCTCAATATCCATTAGACGGCATTTAAGCTGACTTCCTAAAAATCCGAGGAACCACCTTACACTCTTATAGCATCACCCTGGCAGCAAATATATCTATTCATCAAGTATTCATTTTGTTTTTGTTATCTAATGATGTCACGCCATTTACACGTGACAATAAAAATTTAGTAAAACTCGATGCCGTTGCTCATCTCAAAAGGTGGTCAATAGATTAGAACCAAGATAAGCAAATGAGTGACGAAACTAGAAGTTACAAGAAGCAGAAGGTTTCTGAAGCCGAGCTTGTAGCTGAGCAGTCGGAAAAATCATTAGAAAACAAACGATTCTCTAACGAAGTGCCCCCAAAGTTTCACGACAACGGGGAGTTTTCTAAATTAACCAGACATCAAACCACCGCAGCCGATGCACAAGCATTGGAAAGTGCAAGCAAAAATCCGTTCACAGGCTCAACTTTTTCCCAAAAGTACTTTGATATACTTAAAGTCAGAAGAGATTTACCGGTACATGCCCAGAGAGATGAGTTTCTTAAAATCTTCCACAGCACCCAAATAATGGTGTTTGTAGGTGAGACTGGTTCCGGTAAAACAACCCAGATCCCACAATTCGTGTTATACGACGAAATGCCTCATTTAACAGGCTCCCAGGTTGCATGTACCCAACCTCGTAGAGTTGCAGCCATGTCGGTGGCCAAGAGAGTGGCAGACGAAATGGACGTTGAGTTAGGACAAGAAGTTGGTTATAACATCAGATTCGACAACAAGTCGTCACCCAGCACCATTCTCAAGTATATGACCGATGGTATGTTACTTAGAGAAGCCATGGAAGACCACGATTTAAAGAGATACTCGTGTATTATACTAGACGAAGCTCACGAAAGAACATTGGCCACTGATATCTTGATGGGATTGTTGAAACAAGTCAGTGAAAGAAGACCAGATTTGAAAATCATCATTATGTCAGCCACTTTAGATGCTGAAAAGTTTCAAAATTACTTCAACGATGCTCCGTTGTTGGCAGTTCCTGGTAGAACCCACCCGGTTGAGATTTATTACACTCCTGAGTTCCAAAGAGATTACTTGGATGCTGCTATCAGAACTGTATTACAGATCCACGCCACTGAAGACGAAGGTGATATCCTTTTGTTCTTGACTGGTGAAGAAGAAATTGAAGATGCTTGCAGAAAGATTTCCCTTGAAGGAGACGAATTGGTTAGAGAACAAGACTGCGGGCCTTTGAAAGTATACCCACTTTATGGATCTTTACCACCAAACCAACAGCAGAAAATTTTCGAGCCTGCTCCAGAACCTTTGAGACAAGGTGGAAGGCCCGGTAGAAAAGTGATTATTTCCACCAATATCGCCGAAACTTCCTTGACCATTGACGGTATTGTGTACGTAGTCGATCCGGGATTCTCTAAGCAGAAGGTGTACAACCCAAGAATCAGAGTGGAGTCCTTGTTGGTCAGTCCTATTTCCAGAGCATCAGCGCAACAAAGAGCTGGTCGTGCTGGTCGTACCAGACCAGGTAAATGTTTCAGATTGTATACCGAAGACGCTTTCAAGAAGGAATTGATCGAACAATCGTATCCTGAGATCTTGAGAAGTAACTTGGCTTCCACCGTTTTGGAGTTGAAAAAGTTGGGTATCGATGACTTAGTTCACTTTGACTTCATGGACCCTCCAGCACCAGAAACTATGATGAGAGCTTTAGAAGAATTGAACTACTTACAGTGTCTTTCTGACGAAGGTGATTTGACTGCCTTGGGTCGTATGGCTTCGCAGTTCCCATTGGATCCAATTTTGGCAGTCATGTTGATTGGATCTCCGGCTTTTAAGTGTTCGGAAGAAATCCTTACTATTGTTGCATTATTATCCGTTCCAAACGTATTTGTACGTCCAGCACTGGCCAGAAAGAGAGCCGACGAAGCTAAAATGGCATTTGGACACCCTGACGGGGACCACTTGACGTTGTTAAACGTTTACGAAGGGTTCCAGTCTGACGATGCATACAACATTGGAATTCACCAATGGTGCAGAGACAACTTTTTATCATACAGATCTTTAACATCTGCTCAAAATGTCCGTTCCCAGTTGGGCAGAATCATGCAAAAATACGATTTGGAAATGGTATCTACAGACTATGAAAATCCACATTACTGGACCAATATTCGTAAGGCATTGGCGGCAGGTTTCTTTATGCAAGTAGCAAAGAAGAGATCAGGAAATAAGGGATACTTGACCGTCAAAGATAACCAAGATGTATTGATACATCCTTCCACTGTTCTCACTGGAAGTGAAAGTGAATGGGTAATTTACAATGAATTTGTATTGACCAGTCAAAACTATATTAGAACTGTTACCAATATCAAACCGGACTGGTTGGTGGAGATAGCACCAAAGTACTATAACTTAGACCACTTTAGCAATGGGGATGTCAAGTTATCCTTGGAGAGAGTTATCGACCGTGTTGAAACCATGAAGAAATTGGAGAAGAAGGGAAAGAAAGAGAAGAAGGAAAAGAAGGAGAAGAAGGAAAGAAAGTAAATAGAATAATGCATAGATCGAAGTACAAAAAATAAGTGTAATATAGTACTTATCAATTACTACTTAAAAGCACTATTTTCTAATCAACCGAGGTTAGTTAAAATAGATCTGGAGGATACTCATGTAGTTAGGCTATAAGAACTTCGCCAATTTAAATGACTGCAAGTTTCCAGCCTGCTGATTTCAATTCATAATTTGCACCACATTACCTACCCGGTCAGAATCAAATATTTTAATATTTGCGGTCATTTATCCACTGCAAAGATATCCAGATCAACATAATGTGGCAATTAAGTAACAAATCGTGACCAACTAATTAAAAGAGAACAATGACCAACTATTCTGGGAATCGAATGCAAATATCACCGGAATTAATAATCAATAACGATAAAGTTATTGCTTGTAACGAGCCAAGGTATTTTGAATTTAATTTGGTAATTGCTGCGAAAATTAAGAGATCTTTTGATTTAGTTGGCATAGAAATAAAGTGTTATTTCAAAGCCTACGCTTCAATATTTAGATTTCTTCTTTGGGATTTAGGATTTCGTATGAATACATACATATTAGGTGTATCCCAAGTTTTTCATCTATTTACTTCAAGGCTGACAAAAGCAGTCTAAATGTTTTCCGTACAGTTCGGAATTTCTTCGGCCCATCATTCAATTCCTTTATCACAGTAGAACTTTCAAAGGCTTTGTCAAAGTCAGTAAAGACGAACCTGTATCTAACATCACCTTTGTCACATCTGTCGAAGGCAATCTTACAGTTTTCTTCACTAATTGGAATTTCTCCTATCCATAGCTTTATTCCTTTGTCACCACAGAGCTTTAACATTTCAATTGCTTCCTTTTTAGAACCAAGTAAAGTTCCACCATAAGAACCAGCGTTTCCGAGGAATGTAAGTGGAGAACCTCAAAGGTGTGGCGACCCCCAGGAAGGCCAGCAGTAATGAAATTACCATCGATCTTCAACGCTGATAAATAATCGTTTATCGCTAAACCATCAACACCAGAGGCACAGTTTAAAATAAGACCAAAAGTGTCAGCATAATCCTTTGTCCAGTCCTTTTGTTGGCCAGTTGCAACGAAGGCATGCGAACCCATGGACATAGCTTGCTTCTTTTTGGAATCAGTTCTGGAGAAAGTAACGACCTTAGCTCCAAGTGCATTGGCAAATTGAATAACCAAGTGACCTAAACCACCAATACCTATAATACCAATAGTCTTACCATTAGCATTCTTACCCAAGATTCTAACAATTGGAGAGTAGATAGTTAAACCAGCACACATCAATGGAACAGCAACATTAGACTCCAAGTTGTCTGGAATTGGAGAGACAAATCTTTCGTCAGCAACTGAGTGAGATGAGTACCTTGGGTGATATACTTATCAGAGTTTGGTTCTACGCTATTTTAAGTCATGACGAATATATCATACTATTGTTCATTGTCACTTTTACAACGACCACATTCACCACAGGCTTGTGACTAGGCACCGACACCAACTCTTTGACCTACCTTGATACTAGTGACTTTTTTCACTAAGAGCGATAACATGACCAACAATTTCGTGTCCTACTACCAAGTCTTCTCTGTTTAAAGGTCCCCAGTTACCCTTGGTGCTGTGTATATCACTTCCACAGTGACCACAAGCAATGTTTTTAAGACAACATCGTGAGTATTGACTTATTTTTGCTCGTATTTAACTAATTTGTGCTCGTATTTAACTATTTGGGGACTTATCAGTGCTGCTAACAGCAAAACCTTGAAAAGTTTCTGGGACTACTTGAGGCATCTGTAGATTTGATTATGAGCTTGGATATTGTCAATAACTATTCGAATCATGGCGAAATAACTACTTTCTATACAAAGCTTTACAAAACATAACTCTTACTAATAAATTTAATCAAACACCGCCACCAAGTCATCAGTGTAGACAGTAAAAATGAATAACGCAGTGTCTAAGATTAGTGAGACCCGAAATAAAATCGAGAAGTTTTTTACCAATGATCATAATGCTTAGTGAGACCCCGGCGGTTGAGAGCACATACAAGTATCATTAGAATTACGAAAACAAGATTTAACGACTATATTAGGAATATCATCGATAGCGTCATATGGATTAGATCGTCTTTGCTGAATATATAGTTATATTTAGACTTCATTTAGGAACAAGCTTTGCCTTGCCTCTTACATGATTGTGGCTTTGTTCTTTCGATGGCTGCGAAAATGAAGGAAATATTGACATATTTTCATGCATATCAGCAAGTCGGGGTTTGTGAAACAGCATGAAGTCCAACTTGCAAAGGCTATGTACAGGGCAGTTCGGGAATAGGGCATCGGAACTTAAAAAGCAGCTTAATTGTCTAATAACTATAATACCAGTATCAGATATGAGAAAATTGGCCCTGATATATTATCCACGGCCGCGACTTCAATTAATTCCGTAAACTTGTTAAACTAGGTATGGGGGATAGATTTAATTTATTATTATTTCTAGTTAAGTTTGTGACAGTATCGGTGGTTTCCCTTTCTGAACTAAGTCAGGCACAGCAATAAGATTCAAATATGTCGAAGAGAGTGAATAACATTTTATGGTCAGGTTACTTTCAAATGTCAGCATACAAATCACAGCGTAAATAAACATCAACCTTAGTGAGAGACAAGCTCTCAATTGCCATATTTTTTTAATAAAGTGCAAAATACAGAATTGTTCAAAGTTATCATAAGTCTGCATTAAGTTCATTGATTCATTGTAAGGTCAAATGATTTTCAACAAGGCAGGTTTCAGACAAGAATTTCCAACTAGAAAAGAGTAACCAGAGATGTGTTCTTCACTTTCCTATTCTTTTAATGTTATCATTTAATTTCTTGAAAGAGCTTCGGAGCTCGCGATCTTCCCCATCTATAAATTTCTACGGATGTATAGAAATTATCAAGGAATTCATAGTCTTTATTAATCTGAAACAATAGACTTTCAACTGCATTTTTGGACTTTTCTAATATTTTTATCTTGTAACTTGTTGAATCCCTGAAAGTTTCTTAATGTATTAGTTGGGCTACAGTGGAAAGGGAAAAGATGATGACAGCTACAGAAACTCGGAATAATTATGAGGTAATGAGTAACAACTGAGACTAAGCCGTAGAAAGTGATACTAGAGGTAGGCGAAGGAAAACAGAAGGGCGAGAACTAGATCAGCGGGCGAGACTTGGCATAGACGCAGGCATGAGCACACCGATTGACGAGGCATCGTAGCACTTTTCACCAAAGTGTGAAGTGAAACTGGAGCAAGCAACTGCCTAGCTATCGAAGACCAGGTTCCAAATAGTATACATCTATATTATAAACATGGATTCTGTGCATGTTCTATTGTTCATAATTTCTATACTAGCATGATTCTATCCAATTAATCGATACGTCGTATGACACAATTTGCAGATGACTGCTAGTAATTTCTTCCCACAGACGCACGACAACGTCAGGATATGTCCCCACCCCCTGCTCGTCAATTTTTCCTTTATCTAAACTGGACCCTTTTGTACTATGCTCACCTACTCGATGTTTCCGGGCCCGAGTCTGGTGAGGCTGGTCCTAACCAACCGATACGCGTCCCATGTGGTAAATTCCGTATATTTGGATGGATTTGTTTATATTTGTGATCCCAACCAGTGCGTGTATGCAACGAATCTGGACGGCTCCTCCACTCCATTACAGCCCAACAAAATCAGTAATAGCACAAGGCAGCGAACAAATTCTAGCAAGGTGAAGCCAACTGATCATTGTTCAATAGCTTGTATGCTGTTCATGTCATCGACCCTAATTTAGCTCCGTACGCTCTAGAGAGCCTCCAGTGCTCTCTCGTCGCTCGTCTCTACGCGTGCGAATCGCCCATGACGAGCGTCGTGTAAGATTCTCGCCTTTTTGTAACACTATTGTTGTACTCCAACATTAAATATATATACCGGTGTAACGCCATAATCGTCAATCAATAACAAAGTTGAAGTTTTTCAGCATTTCTAATTTTTGACCTTCATACCTTCGTTTGATCCATCATTGAATTGATTCGGTTTCTACTGCACTTGACCATCATTGTTCGTGAGATACTTCGCGTCCTCCCTTAAAACCACTAAATTTAATAAATCAACCCAACCAACTAAAGATCATTAAACCATGGGTATCTTCGTATCAAAAATCTTCAAGAATAAAGAGATGAGAATCTTGATGCTTGGGCTTGATAATGCTGGTAAGACCACCATATTATACAAGCTTAAGTTGGGTAAGACATCCAAGACAGTTCCTACTGTTGGATTTAACGTGGAAACCGTTAAACATAAAAATATTTCCTTTGCAGTTTGGGATTGTGGTGGACAAGAAAGAATCAGACCTCTCTGGAGACATTATTTCACTGGTACCAACGCCCTTATATACGTGGTCGATTCTTCTGACATAGACAGATTGGAAGAGTCGAAGAAAGAGTTGTTGAGAGTTATCAATGACAAGGAATTGGCCAATTGCTTATTGATCGTTTTGGCCAACAAGCAGGATGTCAGTGGTGCTATCAAGCCCAAAGAATTAATCGAAAGATTCGAACTAAACAAATTAACTGGCCAACATACTTGGTCCGTTATACCTACAATTGCTCTTGACGGAACTGGATTAGTCGAAACTTTAAATTGGATATCAAGTCACAGTAAATAATCTTTAATTAAATACACTAATTTATACCTTCCATAGCGACACGTCCCCAGATTCTTCTCCAAAATAGCACTTAGAGGCCAACTTGGTGAATAACCCAGTTTCAACCACACCCACCAAGGCCTTGATGGAATCGTGCAACTTGGAAGCGTCTTCGATTTCTCCAAAATCGGCATCGATCAAAAAGTTGTTGTTATCAGTGATAACAGGTCCAGCCTTGGCCGATCCTCCTTGTCTCAAGTCTACGTTTTTGGCACCCAAACTGTACAAGGCCTTGATCACCGTTGCGTACGAGTTGGGCACGATTTCAATTGGAACACCTTTAGTCCATTGAATCCCCAACTTAGAAGGTGATTTCTTTCTGTAGTCAGCAACAACCACAAACTCTTTGGCACATGAAGCGACCAATTTCTCTTGGAAAAGACAGGCACCGCCCCCCTTGATCAAATTCAATTCGGAGTCCACTTCATCGGCACCGTCAAATGCAATGTCAACATCAGGGAATTGTTCAATGGTTCCCAATTGTAAACCATTGTCGATGATAAGCTGTTTGGACTGGAATCCGGTAGCAATACATACAAATGAGCTCTTGTTTTTCAACTGTCCAATTCTCTCCGCCACATAGACGACGGTCGAACCGGACCCAATTCCGACTACTTTGGCATGGGGAGGAAAGTTTTCGTCCACAGCTTTGAATGCAGCACTCTTCTTTGCTTGCTCTACTAATGACATTACGGTTCTACTCAACTGTCTGGCACTGCTTTTCATCATCCGGCGTATTATCTCCTCATGGGTGGCCTTGCGGTATGCCCCAGGTTTGGGCACGTGACAAAGAACGTGGCGTGCTGACCGAGCACGAGGGCCGGTTGCCCCGCTGTAAAAAAGCAGTCCCATATACACGTGCTGCACGCGTGCTCCCATCTGCCCAAACTCGCGGCGCCATATACAGTATGGAAAATTTTCCAGGCCCACCTCAGACGTCTACCTCCCATCCCGCAAGGCCTTGCTAGTCGTTCCAGTGTATCGAGGCTCTGCACCGGTTTTTCATCTAGCTGAAAAAAAAGTTGATAAAACAAAGTTTCTTCCATTTTGTCTATAGTAAATCAGTAACGCCCAATATGTCTGCTGCTAACAAGATCTTATCTGAGAAGCCATCTGAATTAGAATTGAAGGTTGCCCAAGCTTTTGTTGACTTGGAAACCCAAGCTGACTTAAAAGCTGAATTAAGACCATTACAATTCAAATCCATCAAAGAAATTGATGTTACCGGTGGTAAGAAGGCTTTAGCTGTTTTCGTTCCATGTCCATCTTTACCAGCCTACAGAAAGGTTCAAACTAGATTAACCAGAGAATTAGAAAAGAAATTCCCAGACCGTCATGTTGTTTTCTTAGCTGAAAGAAGAATTTTACCAAAGCCATCTAGAGGTTCTAGAAAACAACAAAAGAGACCAAGATCAAGAACTTTGACTTCTGTCCACGACAAGATCTTAGAAGACTTGGTTTTCCCAACCGAAATCGTTGGTAAGAGAGTTAGATACTTAGTTGGTGGTAACAAGATTCACAAGGTTTTGTTAGACTCTAAGGACTCAACTTCTGTTGACTACAAATTAGAATCTTTCCAACAATTATACTCAAAATTAACTGGTAAGCAAGTTGTTTTTGAAATCCCAGGTGAAACTT
This sequence comes from Suhomyces vadensis, assembly GCA_030575035.1. NCBI lineage: Eukaryota > Fungi > Ascomycota > Pichiomycetes > Serinales > Debaryomycetaceae > Suhomyces > Suhomyces vadensis. The sequence continues at coordinate 120,427 of JAJMGK010000001.1, read as the reverse complement.
ATTAAATATAATCAATAAAATTCCACCCACCTTTTAACCAAAACCATCCATCATATTGATAAGATTAAAAGAATATTGGGAAATACTATTTTTCAACGTGATGATAGTACAGGTATATGATCTGTGTATTCATTAATAATATTACAATATCTTTAGTTATGAATGACGTACATTGTAGATGTAGAAAAAAGCTGGACCACTGAAATAGCTTTGACCAATATAATTACCTGAAAGAAAATTTAGTTAATAAACTCAGCTAATAGATGTGTGAATTGAGCCTGAATTGAACCTGAATTTCACTGATCTGGCTGCTACTTTTCAAACGATTTGGAAGAACGGTCTGGTCATGTAGACTTTAATTCTCTGGTTCAATAATGTGCAGACGACTGGAAGAAAGCTACCATGCCAGCAGCGGCGCACAGACAATTGCTGCAGCTTATTTGAATACAGGTGATTTCAAATTAGCTGTGAAGCACTAATACGTTTCTTGTGGCTTGGATCAAATGCTACTGCTAGTTATTCACCCGTACTACTTGTACAACATCGTCATGACGGTTCATTTATTTTTGCTTGTACTTACACCTTCTTTACGTAACTCGTGGGAAACATTCCTGTGATTCCATTCACTTCTCCTTCGGTCCATCCGCTGCCGTCCGTGTCGTCTTGCACGAGAACAATTCTATCTCCAGCATTGATACTGATCTCGTCGTCTCCATCCGCCTGATAATCGTACAACGCTTCAACATATTGTACTCGCTTGGCTCCTCTTTTGGGTGCAACTGAAGGTCCCTTTTTTTTAGACCCTTCATTGCTTCTAATAATTTCTATATACGTTGAAGGAACCAAACCTTGTGAGCCATCTGGTAGCTGAACCTTGGTCCAACCAGACCCATCATCCTCGCTGATCACAGCTATGTCTTCGCCAGGATTGATCGACACTTCGTCGTCTCCACCCGCTGCGTATTGATACAAAACCTTGGCGGAATCAAGCCCTGAATGTGAGCCAAACGACTTAATGGACTGGGACTTTTTCCGGAGATTAAATACTCCCGAAGAAATAGTATTGGTGTTGGACTTGACGGTGTGTATGGATTGGGTGTCATCATTATTGTTTTCTGTTCTCTTGGTGCTCTTACTCCTCAAGAATCCGAAAGTCGATTTCTTCTGCTTGGCTTGTTCATGGTACGACAAGTCTTTGTCACCGGCGTAGTTTTGAATCACCTCAATTTCTACCTCATTCTTGACCCTTATACTGTCGTTTTTCATAAAGGTCTGAAGAATACTGAGGGAGACTTGAAGTTTGGAATCAAACTTTAATGTAAGTTCTGATGGATCCGATTTTCTCGAAAGGGTAGATTCTTCTAACTTTTGTTTGCTATCAAGACAAACATCTTGTAGCTTTTGGTAGTCGCGAGAGCTTTCGTTCAACCTTCTCTTCAACGTGGTGAGTTCGGGTTCTTTGACAATCAAACTCTCGTCGTCGTGCCAAATGGCACTGGGGACAAAGTAGAAATCGGCTGGCTCTTTCCAATCCATCACGTTGTGTTTGATGTACATGGCGGTGTCAAGTTTGGGGTTGTTTTGGTCAATGGTGCTATCAATCAAGTGGAGTTTTTCTTTCACCTTGTCTACGGAGTTTCTTTCTATAATCGAGGCGTTTTTCAAAATCTTGTTGACTAGCCCGATTCTGTTTTCATTCAATTCCTGATAGTAATCCAACAACTCGGGAACATCTTGGTAAAAATACTTATCCTTCAACCGGTTGGCAATATTGATCTTGATAAGATAGTCATTCTTTCCGTTGTTCATGTCAACCAGCTTATCATCGAGCCTGCGCTGGGACTTTTCGTTGGATGATTTCTCTGCCTTTTCTCGGGCACTTTCGGTAGTTTGACATAACGAATCGTAGGCTTTCTTGGATTTGGTCACTTCATCTTCCGAGCTTTGCTTCTCGTTGACGAGAATCTCATCGATCCTTTCAATTTGCTTCGATATATTGGTGCATTTGGACTTTAACAGAACCAAATTATCACTGATCTTTGCAGTCATTTCCTTTTGGAACGCTATCTTTTCTTCAGCGATAGCTTCGGTCTGGGTCAACACCTCAGTCCATAACACTAGAGATGCAGCCTCCAAAGATCCAGGAGTGATCTGAGGATCGTCTCCGACCGATACCAGAGCTGAAATACGGGCTTTTTTGTCGAATTGCTTCTTGCATAGTTCCTTTAGTCTGGTCGAGTACTCTTTCTCGATAGTGGCCCTCTCCCGGTAGAATTCCTCGATGTCCGACAACCAGCCAATTCCATTGTTGATCCACTTGGATGTGGATTTGAACGAATCCTTTAACTCATTTCCAATTGATATATCTTCTATCATCTTGCTACAGATCGAGCTACAGATCTGGTGGTTAGGGTTGTAGTTTCTGATTTCACATTGAGGTTCGTGTGACCGTCCAAATATTGCGGCTTGAGAATAGGAGTTTGCAGCCGTCGCCACGAGAGAGGATTCTTGGCGGGGTTTTGGGTGGTGACCCTGGTGCGTACGATCGTTGCTAGAAGTTATGGGTTGGGGGTTGATCTGGTTGATTGCTTGGGTGTTTTAGGAATATCGAGAGAAATGCTTGATTTGTGCTGCTTAAGCGTGGCAAAAATTGAATTTTGCAGGTAATTTGCTGGGATGTTCGCAGGATTAGACTAAGCCCAATGAACGGCTGACCAATGTATAACTGTCTATGTAAGTAGGGGACTATATAATAGAAATTGTTGCGCTTCTCCCAGATCGCGGTATTCTCTGAGGCCAAATGCCTGTAGTAACCTCTCTACAGTCTTCATTCAATTCTTTATCCTGATTTAGTTGCAAACAGTTTCTACATCATCGTACATAAGGTAGACACACTATTTAACTTGATTAAAGGGAACTAATAATTGATATTCGGGCACCACACGTGCAATACAGACTTCCGACTACCTAGCTCACCACATTAGGGCCTCTGATATTCAATATAAATGAGGACACGTTGATCAGCAAAAGAAAATAGTCCGACTTATACGAGATTAGAATCACATCAAGACAAAAACTAGGGCATCAAGGCGAAAACTGACTTCTCGATCGAAATTGAAAATGGTTGTCATTTGATATCCGGCCCTTGCACGTGTTTTAGATATCCGTCCAAACATACTTCAACCTGCTGAATCACAGAGCCGTATGTCCCTGGCTTGTCCCAATTGTACATGTATTTTTTGAAGTTTTAGAGTGTTTTACATACAATGATAGCGTTTTGGGTCCCTGCAGTATAATTCGACATCGTTGAGTAATTTAAACCTTAGTGCTAGATAATTCAAAATGGACTATGGAAAGAATAAAGAATCATTTCAGTAATCGGAGATCAATACTAGGTACCTCAATGAGAATATATATACGCTTTGCTGTTCCTGAACCAATAATGCTTGCAGTTGACACCAGAAGCCTGCTGGGTTTGTCTTTTTGCACCCAAGCCACGCCAGCACTGAAAACCACCCCACTCCAATATTTCTAAAACTCAGACAAGCACACCAGTCCCCAGTACTCTAAGAGTCATAAGTATCGTCTGCAATAGCACCCCTGCCCTGGCTTCGTGACTCCTTTCTTCACCCATTCACCTATCCTCCATCACCAATTACGGTCACGTGACCACTGCCTCACCCAAATCAGACCAATCTCTCCAACAACCACAACTCCACAACTACTCACAGTATTACTTTCAAATTGAGGGCAGGTGGCAGACTTAGACTTCTCAAATTCGCTTCAGCGTTTTTAGCAAAAAGAACACACCCTATTCCGGGTTCCGTTAAGAAATCAAAACTAAAGTTAGTGGCAGACATCTACAAGGACTTCCATTCACTTAAGAACTCACCACCTTCGTTCTTACGACTTCAAAAAAGATTACGGAATGTCAGGATGGCAGAACGGGCTGATTTGAATCAATCCTTATCCCGGCGCCAGCGTTTTTTGGGCCTAGCTAAGGCTACTAGAGACACCTATATCCCCAAACTTACTGGCTCTGTAAGCCAAATTGCATCGGGTGTATCTTCACGTACGTTTGGTTCGACCCAGTCAAATGGGACCAATTCAAATGACATGTATGACGTAAATGGGAACTTGTTGTATCCTAAAGACACCACGTTGACACTCTTTCCCTCGTATACTCGTCAGATCGACCTGGTCTATCACGTCGATGTCAGAGGCTGGCTCTCTTGTCCAGGAGTAATGACTCGAAAAAACAGGCTTATGATATCTTTAGCACGTCAGATTACCAGGTACAATTCTAACCCCGCCACTTCAAACCAAGCCATATCCAAAATAGAAAGCCCTAATCTTAAGCAGGACGTATTCGTGCTGGGACAGAACGGCAGAGACTCCGACCTGGACTCAATTCATACAACAGCTTCGTCAGTTTCAGCCCGAAGCGATTCTTTGCTGACTACAAGCCTGCTGGCGGAAGATAAGAGCGAGGACTTGATTAAAGAAAGACTCGCGTGCTTTATTGCCCGGTCCATACCGAACGCTCAGCTTCAGGTGATTGTGGGGTTCACTGTCACCCAAATCATGCCAGTAATTACTACCATTCGGACAGACCAGAATGGTCACTTTGACTTGTGTGTTAAAACCGACCACGAACCGTCGTTTGTCCAGGTCAAAACCACCACCGACGACACCATATTTGCATTTCAAGACATAATCATTACACCCAACAACGGCGTAGGCGTTATCAGTGACATTGATGATACCGTGAAGCTTACAGGAGTGATTGGCGATAAGCGTGAGTTGATGAGCAACTTGTTACTCCGCGATGTCTCGCAGTGGGCCATCCCGCCCGTCATCAGCTGGTACAACAGCTTATACCACGAAAACAAGGTATCATTTCACTACGTGTCGAACTCGCCGTGGCAGCTCTTCAACACCATAGACCAGTATTTCAAAGCAGCAAACGTTCCTATCGGCTCTGTGCACTTGAAACAATATACCGGCAATATTATATCGTCTTTGATGGAACCATCGTCATCGCGAAAGAAACGATCCTTGACCAAGATATTGAACGACTTCCCCCAGAAATTGTTCATCTGTGTTGGGGACTCGGGCGAACACGATCTTGAAGCATACGTAGATCTTGCAAAGGCCAACCCCGGCAGAATCGCCGCTATATATATAAGATACGTTGAAGATTCGTTGTCAGACGTGGACGATGAGCGGATCTTCAAAGAAATTGCCAGGTTATTGGGAGTCACCCGCAAAAATATAGTCGTTGAATCCTCCTCCAAACAGCAGACTCCTGTGGCCATAGATCTTATCGACTTAACCGATTCTCCTGTTGCTCCACCTGGCCAGTTTACAAAGAAGTTGCCTCCAATGGTACCGAAAAAACCTACTACATTAAAGGGAAATAATGTCGAACGTCCTCCTCCCTTGCCTCAGAGAAACGCCAACCTCAACTACTCCGATAAGAACATGCCTGGCAGTTTCCCTGGGCGCGAAGAGCTGGAATCCAAAGCCAATCCGAAGAAACTTGACTTGTCCCATGTACTTAACACCCAGCATTACTACGACTTGGAAGAAATGGATTCCAAAGGAGCGCTCTGGATTCGCAAAATCGTTAATTCTCTCCAAGAGTTGGATGGCACCGGCACCGAATTAAAGCTATTTATTGATAACGACGGCGATTTCGTGACGCATTGCCAGAGAATATTGAAGAAACATCTAAATAAATCATAAGTATCGACAAGGTTTCATAGTGTTCCTAATCATTCAATTAATATATATTATACACAAGATGCTAGTTTAAATGAAGAAAGTCCCTGATATGCAATGGAAAAGACTTTGGGAATTCCCAATTTAGACTCATCTCTTTGAATTTCACTCAAATCCTGGGACTTATGCTCCAACCGAAGTTTGAGGTACTTTATCGCTTTGCTGATAAAATTCTTGAACGTTGGAACCATCACCATAATCTTTGATGGTTTCATTTTGATCAGATGGCATTGTCGTTTGGAATTCCGTCAAATCAAATTGTTCTCCAGAATCGTCATCTTCTTCAGTGTAGAATTTGTTGGCGAATTTGTTCAAGATCACTTCCTTACCAGTCAATTGTCTCTTACCACCCTTTTCTTCAGCTCTCTTCCTTTCATCTGCCTTCTTGGCATTGATCTTTTGTTTCCATTCATTAAATGTGTTGATATTAATAGGTGTGAATTTACTCTTGTCTAACTTGGTTCTTTCCAATTCAATAAATTCTTCCAATGTGATCTTAGGTGCTGATTCTTCAGCCAATCTTTCTAATCTCTTCTGTTCCTTGGTCTTCAACACGAACCCTGGTGGCAACGAGTGTCTATACATACATTCATTACCTCCTCCTGGACACACCCAGAACCAACCATACTTACCGTTTTCAACTGCTTCGATAAAGTGCTTACACACCTTATCTGTGGTGGTCTTAAGATTACCGTGCTTCGAGAGAATAACACTACGCAACTTCTCTTCGTCCCACTTATCCATGGTATCTTCTTCTTTTTCGGCTCTTGCATCGGTATATAAATCTTTCTTTGCATCTTTTCTTCCTATGTTAATATCATGGGAAAATTTACACTTGGGTCCCTTGGTACAAAGTCCTTTCTTGAAAAATTCGCATAGAATCGACTTTGGATCCACTCCAAATGGTACTTTTTGTTGTTGGATTCCATATAAAGCAGCAGCTTCTTTCTTTGCTTCTTCTGAAGCTTTCTTTTCAGCTGCTCTTTTGGCATTCTCTGCTTCTTTTTGCTTGGCTGCTCCTCCGTCTACACCTGATTTGATTTGATGGATTTGTTGCTGGACCTTCTTGGACTTGTTTTTGTTTTTCAATCCAAAAGTCTTGTCGTCAGCAGACTTGACCTTGGCCTTGGACTTGTTCTTATCCGAAATTTGAGGCTTCTTCTTAGGTGGCATCGTGATCTATATTGTACTGTTGAATTTATCATGGAAGATTAAAATTCCAAAATTTTATCGATATTTTTCATCGGTCACGTGGACACGGCCGCTGACCTCATTGCTCTTCCTGTCCAGTGACAGTTAGCACCCAGTGATGACGTCGATGGGTATGATGTGTTATATAATTATTGTAGTGTATTATAGTATGTACCTGAGAGAAGTTTATCTGAACTTTTGGGAGTTTTTCTTCTTGTCTTTTGTCTTGGGTGTCAGGACTACTGCGGGCGCCGAGTTAGGTGGAGTGCCTAAGCTGGGACTCAACTGTTTAGCGTTCCAGTAGTGCTGGGACTGAAGATCTGGCGAAATGCTGGTATTGGAACCGTTGGGTGAGATCTTGGTGGCTCGTTTGGACTTCTTTTTATTGCCTAGTAGGTTTTCGAACCGTGAGTTTTCGCCAGTGACTTGGCTCGAGTCCAGTGACTGGTGGTTCCGCAAGCCTGGCGATACATTGTTCATCGAGAAGTTTGAAAGAGTGGGCGTGGTCACCGATGGAGACTTGTTCATTGATGTTGGCGATTCGAACGAAGAATTAAGGGGGATAACCGGCGTGGTAAAACCATCGTTTTTGTTCTTTAAATTGCTCTTGGAATTTCTAAAGGGAATGTACGATCTCTTGTTCGAAGTCAAGGTATTTTGATCGCCAATTTTAGACGGCCCGATCGAGTCAGCCAAACTGCTTTTGAAAGAAGTATGTGATTGAGTTCTTGCCAAACTTCGATTCAAAATCACCGATGCATTCTTGTCATATACAAGCGGAGCAGAATCCATAGGAATCATGATTTCGGCAGAATTGTCGGTGTCTACCGAAGCACTATGGTTGTGATGGTCTCCAATATTAATTCTGTCGCTTCCGCCCATAATTCCAAAACCAGTTCCCAAAGCTCCTCCAAGAGCTCCTCCAAGTGCACCCAATGCTCCACTGGCTATTCCACCACCAGTACCACCAGTACCACCACTAATCCCACCGGCGGTTGCTCCATATGCACTTCCTCTTCTTATATGTGTGTTCAATGGGTCTGATTGCTCGATATTGTTTTCCTTCGTAAAGAAAGAATCAAAGTCATCCAATGCTGCCCATACATTACTCAACGAAGCATCGGGTTCTTCGACATTCATCGACAACGAGTCGCCATAATCTTGTACTACCGATGAAGAAGGACCATAGTAATCTTCCATGTGGAACTGGATTTCTTCTTCTTCTTCTTCCTCGTACTTCTCTTCGACTTCATCGCTGACTACATTGGGTAACAAGCATGTTGAGAAAACAGCATGCACGTTGTTTCTCGTACTGGAAGCCGTGACCGCAGGCATTGGAATGGCCCACCCGTTTTCATTGGGAATACCAAACAACGTAGCAGTCTTTTCAAACTCTTTGTTCAACGTAGTATTACCCAAGCTTATTCTCAAGACATCCTTGTCCAACTGTGATCCTGAGATAATAACTGCTTCGTCCAACACTTCCAAGGCAGACTCAGCATAGTCTGTCAACAACAATCTCAACAAAGGTGAGATTAAGTCTGCTCCTACACCTATGAACTCGTCTCTCTGGAGATTGACAAGTGGGAAGATCTGCTTGAGCAAATTCATTGTTTCGATTTTGATCCATGAGATCTTGTTAGACAAGAATCCAAGCAACAACACCAACGACTGCGCTTCGTATTCAGGGAAGAACGAGTTCTTGATGGTGGACACAGTCTGCACCAAAAAGTCTTGCTTGGATCTGAATCTGTTCTTGGACAAAGATATCAAGATCCGCGACAAGCCGGGCTTGTTGCATCCCATTGCCATGTTACTCAAAGATGTGGCACATTGCTCGATTTCAGGAGTAATCTCTTTCTTGTCCAAAGCGTTGAGGAATCGAGGCATGTTCGATAAAACACTCATTATCAACCTCGAGTCTCCCAGTCCGATGATTTCACTATCCTTGAGGGTATTCAACTTATCAAGAAACTTGATCGAAGAGTCCCACGAACTTGATGATCTCAATCCAATCATAATGATCTGCTGAAGACCTTCGAACTTTCCTTCCCATTTGGGTGGAAACGTCGAAATCAAACACGACACAGTATCAGGAGAATCCAAGTCAATCTTGGAAACAAACTTAGACATTGTCGACAACACTTCGATAAATTCTTGCTCATGAATAGTGCTCAAGCACGCAATTCCCGACCAGAATAGTTGAGGAAAGTCGATCAACTTCTCTGAATCTAGCTCGGCAGTAATGGCATTGAGCGTCATTAATATCTGCATTGCAAACCCTTGTATATCGTTGGTTTCGTCGGAAATTGTATTGGATAATCTGTGAAGCATATCTTTTAACATGCCTTGATCTAAGAAGTTTAGTAAAGACCTAAAAATCTGGAACGATCTACATGCGATATGTCTTACTGCACACGTAGTGGCCCAATTCAACGAGACACGGCTCCAATTTTCTTGCAATGAAGGAACCAAATTCTTGAAGATCTTAAGAATGTTTCTTGTGAGCAAATCCATGGCTTTGGGGGTTCTGGTTCCTTTCTTATCATTGTTTAAGTCGTCATATACCCATAAATTCTTTGATCTCAATATATCAATAGTCTCCTGGCTCTTGGGTTCTTCTGGAACTAGCGAATGAATAAGGTTAATTAACAATCCAACAGCTTGTTCTTGAACTACTAAAAGATAATGATCCAACAATGATAGTGTCACATGCAAAAGAAGAGCCAACTTCTCCAAGGTCCGTTCGTTTTTGATTGTAAAAAGATCAACTAAGAAGATCATCGATAGTTGTCCTAGCGAAAAGTTAGAATCTTTTTCACTGTATGCTACAACTTTCCATAAATTAGCAATGTACGGATAGTTCAGCGGATTCTCATGAATCGAGGCGGTTCTCGATGATGGAGGTACCATAGACTTTGGCTGGAGATTTGCGATGAACTTATCAATAATATAGACTGGATCCGACTTGGAGAATGCCAAATAGTCAATGATTTGACGGGAAAACTCAACAAAAATCGGATTCTTTCGTTCCAAACAGTTGGCGAGTAAAAAATCAATAATTATATTGAAATTTCCTGGGCTATCTCCTAAAGCCACCCATAATGCCTCGACTTCATTGGAGATTATAGAACTAAATTTTACGGTAATTTCAAAAAGATTACTGAGAACCATTGTAGAAGGCGCATCAAGTTTTTCAGGTACGGGATACGATTTGTCCGTACGATGGGATTCATTTCTTGTCAGTCCGCCTCTATAAGGTTCAACAGCCCTAATAGTGTCTTGACTTGTGTATGTTTGAAGATCAGGCACCTTCTGGTTTTGAGTAGTATTTTGGGTCTGGCTGTGGTTTTGCAATTGAGTTTGCGTTTGTACTTGTGCTTGAGCTTGTGTCAGCCCAGGACTTTGCACGGTATCTAGCAATTCAGCGGCATTTCCACTCTCATCATAAGAAGGCTTTATGGATTGTACATCAGATTGCGAGACCGTTCCAGTCATGTTATCGGTTGCTCCAGTGTTAAAGTTCTGTTCTAAGGTAGAAATTTTATCTTCTCCTTTCAACTCAACAGTTTGAACCCACGGCAACAAACAGCTCAAGATATCTCTTCTAGACGCATGGCCAGCCAAGTTGAAGTACTTGGTCATGTAACTAATTCTCTTAAAAGTTCCATCTGGATCTAATTCTGTCAAGTGATTCGAAACGTCAAATAATGCCTTTTTGAAAATGACTTTAGATCTGGAATGAACAGATTCAGTAAACTTATCAAAACTATAAGAAGCGAAAAAAGTGGACTCTAAAAACTTGAGTAACTTCAATGCAGCAAATCTAATTTCAAAACTATCATTACCTATTAAGAATGTAGACAAGCATAATAAATCATACGGGATTTCAACGAGTTCATCCTTTCTTGATACAAATTCTTCAACCAATAGAAGAAAGTAGCCTTTTAATGTCTTGGTATTTTCTTGGTTGCTGTAGCATTCTCGAAGGACAGCTGTATAAATCTCTTCATCGTTCAAGTTAAATTCGAGCAAATTTTGAAGGGCAATTTTACCAATCTCATGAGCCTTAGTATCGCGCGATTTAAACAAACAATTGACCCAGTTCATCAAACTTGCGATGTCATATGTCATAACCACTATGTTGCCATTAATCTCAATTTCTATCTTGATTGGGAATGAACATAACACTGACATACAACTTAAAGAAGCAAATTGAAGCAAATTCTTCTCTAATTCAAGAATTGTGATTAGCTTGGAAGATGAATCCTTGGACATAGATGATGTAGAAGATAAACCTTCTTTGGTGGTTCTCATAATAATGGTATTGTATCTGTCATTCGTGATGTCTTCTTCGCCGTAACCACACCACTCTTTGAGGTAGTTGAAGCACCCAATTCTGGCTTCAAATGGAAACCATTTAGTGACTGGGTCCACAGATCCAGCAGCCATCATAGAAGTACTAGTCACATCTCTTAATCCCAAGAGCACATTCTCCAATAAAGTACAGAAGTACCTTCTTAACTTTTGGAATTCAATATTAATTTGAATGCCAGGCAAAGATAAGAATGTCTTGACATTCTTGATTATTGAGATCAAGTTCACAATCATCCAGTCATCAGTATAGATTTGTGCATGAGACTTGAATTTCAGGGTGATATTGCTTAGAATATGGATTATTTCAACTCGAAGGTTATCTTCCTTTTGATCTCTCTTTTTTACATTTATATCCCAGTCATTGATACACGAAGGGACACTATCAAGAAACGTCTTGAATATATTGATATTCAAACTGCTTAGGCCATTAATAGCCGACTCTTTTATCAAAGGCTGTTGAGACTTCAATAACGGTAAGACCATTTTGAACACCGATTTTGCAGACGTAATTTTCTGGTGTTGGATGTAGATTTGCATCGACTTCTTTCTTCCGTGAGTAGGTTGGTTTGGAAATGATATTTTTTGATCGTTGGTAGATGTAAGCGAACAGCAGGCAAATATCAAGTAAAGTTTCCATTGGTTAATTAGGATTTCCGGGGGTATTTTTGTATGGGCACCCGACGATGTAATTGTTGATGAAATCGTCGACGAAGTCTTGGAGAATATTGAGGAAGTGAAATTCTTATAGTTTTCGGAAATCTCCAATATTCTCTCATGCATTTGTACCATTCTTACACAGACAATGGACCGACACATTGCCACCGGCATAGGACACTTTTCGAAAAAGATATCAAGCAATTTAGGATAAAGCCTGAACCAAATTTTTGAGTCGATACCATAGTCAGACTCGGCAAGTTTAATTAAAATGTTCTTTTTGTTTTTGAGTTTGGTCAACCTACTTCTTTCAGGAACACTTAGCTCTTTCTTGTACGGCTTTATAAGCTCAATGAAATCAATATCTTCAAGAATATGAATTAGTCTAGTGCCAATATCGGCCGCAAACTTGGATGAGCTTCTAGAATGACTCTTGCGGGAGTTTTCTCCATCGCTGGATCCTAAGACACTGGATGATCCATATCCACTCGAAGAGCCGTTATTGGCTTTGATTGAACCAGTTCCTAGATTAAAATTGGAAGCAGGTTCTGAATATCCTGCTCTAATCGAGTTTGAACGAATGGGCAAACCACCACTACTTTTGGAACCGGGAATTGCACTTTCGTCGGTAATATTGTAGATAGCCTGGTCAAACTGTTCGACAAGTTTCAATATGCCCAATCCGTAATGTCTGGTTTTGGAGTCATGAGAACACAAGAAGAACAAACCATTCCCTTCGACATCTTCAATCACCGTGATTATAGTCTTCCATTCCAATTCATCTCCCGGTTTCAACTTCAGGTTACCTCCGTTAGCAGAAGTTCCTGTGCCATTGTTTAAATCGTCATTTTTGTAGTTGATCTGATACAAGTCGTTCAACACATCCTTGTTCATCATTTCATCATCCTGGGCCAAAGGATTTTGATTGGAGGAATTTCCTCCACGGTTCTGGGGGTCAGCCGAATGGGACTTAGCTAATTCGTTGAATTGCTTCAACCAACATTTCAAAAGATCCACGTAAATCTTCAACAATTTATTGAATTCCAACGAGTTCAAGTAGTCAGAATCATAATTAGGACCTGGTTTGTCGCTGAACTGGAATGCAATCTTGCCAAAGATAGTGATTAAATTACTTGGATTCTTTCTGGAGGCCAATTTGAGTAATGATTTGACGGCTGAAGAAGCAACCTTCGGGTTGGAATGGACACAGTTACGGGTCAATAATTCAACAATATTCCTGAACGAAACACCCGAGGAGTTTACTGAGGTTGTAGAAGACAGCTTTTCGTTATTAGGGTGTACCATGGTTAACGGTATAGCGTCAATAAGGCTTGAAAATACTTCAATATGCAAGTTTTTGGTGATTTGAAACGTGAAATCCAAACTACCAAAGTGAAAACCAGAAAATGCCGAGCTGGCACTTTTGGAGTGTCCTCCTCCATTGGTACCACTGCCACCACTGCCACCATTATTACCGTTGGGGGAAGTTGAGCTATGTAAACTAGAAGACCAAATCTCACAGCCGTATTGGCCGTCCAAGATCTTTAGTAAAGAAGCAAATGACCGGCAGATTTCTTCATGTGAGAGAGAATTGTTGGTAGACTTGGCCATGAATTGAAAGTCATTAAGTCTTTTATCGACATCCGATTCAGTTCCCGCATTGAGCTTGTTAGTAGGATCGACAAATCCTTCATTGATTCTGGTGTCCAATTCTTTGTCAGTAGGAAACATGGGTTTTTTGGCCAATTCATAGTCCTTTAAGATTACCAAATAACTTTTGATGACCAAGATGAGTTTTTCGGGCGATAGGTTTTCCAAGGATGAGCCATTAAAACTAAGTTTTAACAATTTGATCAAGACGTTATCCAACACATAATTTAAGTGGTTGAACCCGACGATACGAATCAATTCTACTAGGGCGTTGATAAGTAGGTTATCCGAGGTGATCCATTGGTGTTTTTTCAGGGTCAGATTGGAATTGAACAACAATAACAGGAACAAACTGTCTAATTTTTTTACCACATTGTTCAAAGTGTCTGGCAACCGATATATGTATACCCAGACCAATCTTGCCATGCAGACTATAAGGGTGATTTTTTCCTCGACGTCTACCTTGGGTTTGAGCTTGAAACTATTTTCTTCGATGATTTTGAACCAGTATTCCTGAAAAAGTTCCTTTCTTGATACCGAGAGGGCAGACGTAATTGTATGGAGCGAGTAGGACCATCCGTTATAGGTCAATTTGGCCACTGGCGTGGAAGTGTAGCCAGCAATGGAAGAAAATGAGTTGTTGACGCTTCCTACTCCATAAACTGGGCCACCGCTACTTGAGGTCGTGCTCTTTGAAGATACTCCATTTATGGTTTGGTTCCAAATCTGGAGCGATTTGTTGAAGATCTTTTCAATGGCCTCGACCCAAGTTGGGTGGTTTGTTTCGGCCGTAAGAATGTTAGCCAACGGTAACACCAAGTTACTCAATACTTCACAGTAGGCAAAGAGAATGGTTTCATTAGACGATTTATCGTAGAACTTGGCCAAAGACTGCACAAAGTCTGCACTTTCTTCAAACACCTCCAACGGATAGTTGGTGAGCTTCAAGTATTTCATACCGTGGATCAACAAGTGCAATTTGGGTTCGTCTTCAAGTTTCAACAGCACCGGGATTTTTTCCAAGTCGGCGATGAAACGGTCGCTGACACTCAAGAAACGCTTTTCCGACATGTAGCCAAGAAGCTCAGCAAACAAGTTCCAGTTGGCCGACCTGACTAGCGATTGGCTGGTGCTGATCGGGTCAGTGGTTTTAAGCTGGGTGTAGACGATTTCCTCGAGCTTGTCCTCCAAGTCCTCGCCCATGACTTCAAATGACGTCTGCTTGACTACTTCGATCAATACACGGCACAAAATGTAGATGGACGCAAGTGACTTTCTGTCGGCTTGGATGGCAGTTTCGCGGGCCTGGATGATCTGATCGTCGTAGTAATTCTTCTGTCTGACGAACTCATTAGAAGGGTTGTTAGAGGCGCTGGAAGTGTTGGAATTAACAGTCGAAACAGCCGAGGACGCAGACTGGTTCCTGCGGTGGGAAAGCTTGGAAAAGCTCTTTGTCCGCATCAAGCTCAAGCTTCGTTTGGAGCGATCGTTGGAGTTGGAGTTTTTGGCGATGCCCGGGTTAGAAGGGTTTATTTCAGCAGTCTGGCTGCTTAGCTTGAGTAAGTTGGACTTGGCAGTGCTAATGGTCTTTTCGACTTCTCCAGCAGCCATAGAGGCCACTTCACTCTTGGACTTTCTCCAAAACATCACACTGTCAATTACAGGTTTGGGTTTCCTACGTGCCACATACCCCAAAGACGACACGATCTTGTCAAACTGCATGTCGACTCCCTCAGCCAACAAGTCTATGATGGGAGGTTCTTCCTGAAGCGGATACTCGAGACAGAGGTTGAGTTTGCGCTCTGCATGGCGGACAAACTGGGTGAATATTATGTGCAAGGTGTACTCGGCCGGGGCCTTCAGGTCGGTGGCCAAGTCTCTTCGTATGGAGCTGAACTCTTCGCCATTGGCAAACGTGAGCCGTTTGTTGGAGGCAGACGTGATCGACAATGGAGGAGGCAATTGCGGCGAAGTTTCTTTGTACTGTTGGTTGGGTGTGTTGGGGGACGAAATGTGCTGGGATAACGCCAATTTCTGTGAATTGTAAGGCGATTTGGCAAAAGAAAACCCTGACATTGGCAGGTCTTCGGCGTACTTGGAACCGTACAGGTATGGCTGGTCGCCCACCTTGAGCAGAATCTCTGGCGGGCTTTGGAGCTTGAATGTGGACATTTCCGGCACCTTTGGAGACTGTGGAAGTGGAAGTGGATGCATTTTGGGTGGATGGGGGATGCCGTTAAGGTCAATGTGTCTCAACTGGCCCTGAGACGAGTCCGATGAGCTTCTGAGTTGGCCGTGGGAGATCTGATGGACCACGGGAAGAGCCTGGGCCGTTTCGTACTGGGCCGTTTCGTACTCGATGTATTGTGGTTTTGGGTCGTACGACTCTTCTGTAAGGGCCAAGGAGATCTTGGAGAACTCAGGATTGGACAGCATGGTCGAGATCTGGTAGTCGTTGGCCACGTTGGACGTTGATGGGCCAATCATAAGGCCGGTTGTATGGGCGTAGGTATCGTTGTAACTGTCATTTCGGGACAAGTTTGGATCGCCTGATGCATTATGGGGATCAGTGTTGGTGTATCTAAACACCTCTGGATCATGGACTTCATTGAACACTGGATCATGGTTGATGGTGGGATCGGTGTCGTCATGGGATGGAGCGTGCGACGTATCACGGTCATCGACCTGGGGCGAGTCCTGGAAGGTATCAGGAAGCTGGTGTTCGAGTATGTAGTTGTTCAGGTCCAAAGCGGGCGAGTACGAAGTCAATTCATCCAAGTCGGGTATCTCAATCATGATGAGCAATGAGGCGGTTTGTGGGAGAAAGGGACGAAATCAAGCGATGGGTTTGGGCTTGAATCGATGATGTGGCGAAATTAGAGCCAAGACGAACAGTATCAATGATATATAGCCAAGAAACTGACGGAATTGTGTAGATCTCTGGCCTCCGCTACTAACCTGGTGGTGGTGCTCTTTTTTCAGGTCGCGACGACTAAGCCCTAAGGGATAGAGGGGATAGGAGGGATGCAGGTGCAGAGGCAGAGTGAAAAGAGAGTGATGGTGCTAGAGTTTGGAGCTGGTAGTGGTGGGTGCAGCTGTACAAGTGGTGGTGGTGATACTGTGGCAGTTAAGATTCCAAGAGTAAAAGTACTTGCCGTGCAATTGAATGGGTAACAGCCCAAGCTAGCGAGAAATGAAATCCACAACGAGAGATGAAATTGACTGCGTAGATGCTGTAGCGAGTCCCGG
Source organism: Suhomyces vadensis (assembly GCA_030575035.1). Classification (NCBI taxonomy): domain Eukaryota; kingdom Fungi; phylum Ascomycota; class Pichiomycetes; order Serinales; family Debaryomycetaceae; genus Suhomyces; species Suhomyces vadensis. Next base: position 103,522 of record JAJMGK010000001.1, on the reverse strand, counting down.
CGCCGCGAGTCCGCTGCGAGGCGTTCGCGAGATCTCGTAGCTACGTATCACCGCCGTATATTGACAAACACATTGGCCAACGTACAAGCTTATCCTATAGATGTCCCGTACTCACACTACACAATATTTATACAACATACACATCAGACACGCTGCCAAAAGAACTAAAACCTAATTTTCAGTTTAGTCGGGCTCGGCGCATCGCCTCAGCCCATCACCTCCCAACGGCCAGATCCGCGTGTCGCAGCACCACTATGAGACACTGCTGTGAGACCCCTCTGAGACACCTACGAAACAACGGAGATCGCCGCCAAGCTCCGGCTCAAACGCCGACCTTTGATTCAAAACTCTAGTTCGTGTACCTTGTTAAAGGGTACTCCAGTGTCCCATTCTCTTCACTCTTGTCCCTCTTCCCTTCTCATCGCTGCCCATCGTCCCCGCCCATCGTCGCTGCCCCGTTCCCCCTGTGTCCTCGAACGATTAGCGGGACACATACAACCCGGCACGTGACTCTTCTGAAAAATTTGGCTAACTTGGCAGTTTGCCTCCACCGATAACCATCGACGGCACTAATGAGTATCCACAACATCCCGACGCTAGTCAATCAGTTCATATCTGCTGTTGGAACAGATGCGGCCCAAGCAGCCGTTTATGCACAACAGTTGTCTGAACTTATTACTTCTACTGAACTCAGTCTCCTTGAGTTCATTCAGAATCTCGGTCCTACTCTCACTTCAGACAATGACTTGATTCGGTCCAAGTCGCTCGATTGTTTGACTTCCACCCTCAACCATCTTGAAAAATCAACCTTGTCCAAACAAGATATCAACGTGTTGTCCGAATTCTTGCTCGGAAAGTTGGATGACAAGATATGCTTGCAATACGTGTTGGTGGGAATATCCGAGTTGATCTCATTCAAGAATTTTGTCCCCAGCTTAAACCTCGAAAAGGTTTTGTTGCAGATTCTCCATCAGTACGATCCAAAGAAGAACTTGGCCAAGGTCCGTTATGAGGCGTTCCTGATCTTGACGACCATCAAGAACCATTTCGAAGTCCATTTGCGCAGCAACCCCAGTACTGGCGACTTGTTTGTCAAGACATTCATCCACTTGGCCACAGGCGAAAAGGATCCTCGTAACTTGATGATTTCGTTCAACCTAAACTCCGCTATCAATCAGTTGTTCGATTTCGATGTGGACTCCAATGAGCTTCATGTAAGCTTTGTGAACGACTTGTTTGATGTGTGCTTCTGCTACTTCCCTATATCCTTCACGCCTCCTGCCAATGATCCCTACAAGATTACCTCTGAAGACTTGAAAACAAATTTGAGAGCATGTATTGCCTCGCAGTCCTTATTCTGTAAGGACTCCGTTTCCAGCCTTATTGAAAAGTTGACATCCACCAATCCTATGATCAGGAACGACGTGCTCAAGACCTTGGCGTTGTGTATAGAAAACTACACTTCTGAAATCATTGAACAGTACTGGTTAACGGTGTGGAATGCCGTCAAGTTCGAGATTCTTCACAACGATGTTTCGGTTTTCCTGTCTGAAATTATTCCCTCCAACTACGACACCGCAATGGATGACACCGACGACAACAAGTCCTTGGTATTGACCTTGGTTATTGTCCAGAAACTCGCTTCTAAATTGTCCGACAAGCAGTTGGATAACTTTTTGCAGACAATAACACAGGACTTGAGGGAGTACTTGGTCAAAGCTAAAGATAAGTCCAAACAGTCTGTCTTGATTTTGGCGGCCGTGGCCAGTCTTTCCATCGATATATTCAATAAGGTTGTGGCCTATTTATTTGAGTACGAAATCTGGGGTAAGTATATCAACCTCGAGCCCACACACGTCCAGCCACAAGCTCCGAAGCAAGAGGCACAACCCCATCAACACAGCCATTCCCACGATCATGACCATGAACATGGTGATTGTCTGCACTCACACGAGGTCGAGATAGACGACTCGGATGTCCTCAGCACCGCTAAGCAAAGAGATCTTATCGACAACTTTGGATTTGTCTTCATTGCCTACCAGGATCTTCTAGTCCAATTGGGTCAGAAGTCCACGCCTCAGTACCTTGAGCATTTCACTTCATCCAACGAATTGACTATGTATAAGGATCACCTTCTAATATTTATGGGCCAATTGCTCATGACATCTTCGAACCTTGAAAAGACATTGAAGAGTAAGACCATCCACCAGTTAATCAGACTTATTCAAATTCCGTATTTCTTGTCCGATAACGAAATCACATTGATCTTGGGGTATTTTAACGATATTATTAGCACTACGATAGAATTGTCCAACGAATCGAATACGTGGGAAAAGGATTTGGTTATTGATGAAATTATTAAGGGCCTGAACAAAGTCTTGGAAATCCATGAAAAATTGATCATCGATACCGTCCTAAATAGTTTATTGATCCACTTGGACAAGTTCCAGTCAACTTCCAATCTCGAGCAGTTTGAAAAGGTCTTAGGCTTGATAGGTAGACTTTGCATCAATCATCTGATCCTTGAGATCTTATCGATTCGCCTTTCAAATAAATTAAATTCAAGTACCAGCCCCAAAGTATTTCAATTGGTTGTCGAGCTTTTCATCGGCATGATCAATAATATTCAAAGTAAAAACCAATTCCTAATGAATTCTTGGTACAAGACCTTTATTCCTAGGATTCTTACCAGTTTTTCTTCTTTGGTTAGCACTGATGAGGTCTACTTGATAGAAAGAATCGGAGATCTAGTAGGTATTATAATTAGGTTTATTGATAAGAGCAAACATCAGGAGATATTGGAAGATTTCATAGATGCATTCGTCAAGACAACCAATACCAATTTTATTACTATCGATAGCAGTATATTCAAGACTCCAAACAACTATATCTCTATCTTCAACAAAGTTCTTGCAAATGTTGACAAAAGTGTGACGATTGCAGATGTCGATACGCTTGAGGACGACACGGTTGCTCTAGTATATAAACTCGAGGATAGCGAGTTTTTAAGAATCCAATACTTGCAATCTCTCGCCATATTAGTGAATAAGTTCAAGGGTGCATTTTCAACTAAATTGGGAGATTTCTACACCAAGTTTGTTGAATCCAATGATATAATTGCATTTGAAATCCTCATTTGGTTAATTAAGGCATTAATTTTAAGGACCGATCGTGCTGGAGTAGAATATCTTGAAAAATTAATTGACTTGTTGAATGACAGTTCAGATTTATCTGTAAAACATTCGATTTCACGATCGTTAACTATCTTATTTATTGACTTGAACGTGTTTGATAATAATCACACCACGCCATCTGTGAATACCAAAAAATTGATCTCAAAAGTTTCAAACTTGAACGTCAAACTTCTTTACAAACAACAAATCTTTGAACTAATTTTACCTAGATTGATTGAAAACTGCCAAGGTAACAATTACCCTGAAATTTCATTAAATGCATTATCATTGATTATTGGAAACATTTCGAAGGGTATTTTGGTAATTCACTTGCCGGAAATCTTGCCATTGGTGTTAAAGGGTATTAACGTGACAAATTCAAGTGTTATCTTGGGTTCTTCATTGTCAACTCTTAAAATCATAATCGATGAAAACCAATCGATTATTGAGCCGTATATATCTTCGTTGATTCCTAACTTGTTGAATCTTGCCACCAAGAAAATCAAGTCTGGTTCGGAAAGAATCAATAATGAAGAAATTAGGGCTATGAGTTTGCAAAACCTTATTGAAATATTTTCCATATTCCATGGTTTGGAAAAGTATAAGGCTGCTACGTTGACCGGGTTAAAAGTTGGTTTGGATGATAAAAAGAGGTACGTTAGAAAGTTGTGCTGCGACTTGAGACAGATTTTGTATGAACTTAATTAGTGTATATAGCCTTAGAATCATAATTAAGTTTTACAAAGAATAGAAGGTTTCTCTAATATCTTTGATGATGTTACAATCAAAAGAAAGTAGTTGCAAACCTTTAAGAGCTGATATGCTAGTCAAAATTACTCCAACAAGATATCTGGTCATAGAAATTTGGGTGCAAATATAAAAAAAGAACAAAAAACATCAAAAAACTCCGATGGATTAAATATAATGATAGGTACACAATTATTTTATCAAATAATAGTTAATATCTATAAAGCAATTTAGATTGAATAAATACAAGTTTCGTTCGGTCATCACAGCTTTATTATTTTATTACGTCCATTCCCCCTAGGGGCTGTAGATAGCTATTTGTAGTATGTCTATTATGAAGTATATATGCAGTTATTCAGAATCTGACTCATTGTAATCTACCGGAGCCAAACCTGGAGTCAAGCCTGGATATGAGATTAATCCCTTCTTTACCTTACTATCGAAGTCTTGGAATTTAGTATGTTTGGTTGAATCATTTATAATTTTACCTCTGATTCTCTTCTTTTCTTGTTTTGCTATTAATTTGTTTGTCAAAAGCGAGCTTCTTAACTCATCTAACTCTCTCAGGATATTTTCGTCATCTATCTTTGATAAGTTTTGAATTTGGTTAATATTCTTTTTACGCAACTTGGCCAAATACTTTAATTCTTCAGGACTATGGTCCTCGTGATTTTTGATGATATTGTATTTTATCATTCTATTGAACTTCTTCTCCTTTTCTAACTGTTTTTTAATTTTGCTGCTATTTACTGACTTTTTCTTAGTCTTCGGTATGGCTTTACTGAACTGATTTGAAAGTAATTGTGTGGAAGATTGGTGGTTATCGGATACATCCTTAGGTATATCTGAGTTTGGCAAGACGCTAGCAAATAATTTAGCTACCGTGGACTCGGCCTGTTTTTTAGAAGTATTGGATTTAAACGACATCAGATACTTCCACTGTACTTCCACTGTACTTTTGTTAACTATAGTCACTTCAGATGAGATGCCATAAATTTTCAGCCTGAACACGTGAATAAGTAGTCACGTTCAAGAGAACGTGATGGGATGACAGATGACATCGATGGTCAGGTGTCGTGTGAGGGCGAGAAGGAGATGAGGCCATGTGACAGCGCGATTAGCACATGCTTGGCTGATCAGAGGCAGCGGGGGTAAGGGAGGGGGGAGAGAATAGCAGAGATAAGACTAAACCGAGCCTGGATTAGGAATGAAGCGTGAAAGAATGGCCCGATTAAGCCATAGCCTTAGTAAAATTTGACAGAACGGAGTTTAGCGTCTTGTACTTGACTACTAAAATAAACTAGTTATTTATTGCAGTTACGAAACCGGACAATTATCAATCAGCGTGCGTCATGTGTTTAAACAACCCCTCTTTCGCTAGATTCCGTTCGATGTAAAGCAAGGGGGATAAGAACCGAGGCCATCCGTAGTCGTGCGCCACGTACAATAAGCGAGACTTTATACTTGGTTGGCTTGCGCACCAAATTGGGCAATTTGAGTCTTGGTGAATGGCATGGACAAGTTTGGGATAATTCACATGTAGGGGTACTGGGTAAAGACAATTGCTACCAGTCATGGTTGAATACCGGGTAATGGGTACGCTGATACTCTAGCGCCAGTCCTCGCGTTTCTCGTATTTGGGACTACACGAAAATCCGCCCTCTAATTTGTTCGTCCCCAACTAATTCGTTCCCCCTCCGCAATCACCGTTCTCACCTCGGTCACCAAACTTCACCGCCGCGAACATCGACGCTATTTACTCTCACAGCAATATACATCACAGGCGTATCCCCGAATTCTGCATTACCTCACGTGCAAATTCCTACCATTCACCAAACTGTGAGAGGTCAATTTTTTCTTTACCCCATATCTCGATTGTATTGTGAAATTCAATTACTATATATAAGACCTACAGCCCCCACGTATAGTGAAATTTTTTTGGTTCTGTATAAGTTAACTTAATTGATTAAGAACTACTTTACTTCAAACTACTTTAAAAAAAACAATAAATATTACAATGTCTTTAGCTGCTGACGGATTTAACGCTTCGACTTTATTCAACGACTTAGAAGCTGGATTAGCTGACACCAAGACCAAGCAAAAGGCCATTTCCGGTGTCAAGGCTGTCATTGTCATTACCTTAAAGAACAAGGAAGGTAAGGAACAATCATGGATCTTGGACCTTAAAAAAGAAGGTTCTGTCAAGAAGGTCGAAGGTGCCGTCCCAAAGAGTGATGTTCAATTAATCTTAAAGGACGCTGACTTCGTCAAATTAGCCAGCGGTAAGGCCAACGGTCAAAAATTATTCATGAATGGTGCCTTAAAGGTTAAGGGTAACATGATGAAGGCCACTGCCATTGAGTCTGTCTTCAAGGCTATTGGTCCTAAGGCTAAGTTGTAAGTGATTCGGTCTCCAGGCTTGAATGCGCTTATCGCGTACCACCACTATTTATTTAGCTAGTATGAATGAAGATTAAAAATTATGACTTTACTGTACTTGTTCTCCAATCATGTATTAGAAACCACGCCATAGTTAGTAGCCAAAACTTGACCCTACCACCTCTAGCTAATGTGGCCCCATTCTGGGCTTCGGTATACATCACGTGCCACGCCCTTGGATCAAAACTTGAACCTCAACAAGTCGCCAATACCTCTTGAAATAGTCATAGGGAAATGAGTCCTGCAACGACAGCAGAGATAGACGCGGCTGGTTCCGATACGCTTGGGATGTTCTTTGATCCTGAGTTCGATCTGGAAATGTATGTGGATTCGATCTTTCAATTGGCCAGATCCAAGTCGAGCCAGGGTGTAGGCAGCTTGGGAACTTCTACAAAAGGCTTGAGTGACCTATCCAATCAGATTTCCGGCCTTATAACACACCTCGACTACTACACCAACGAACTCTCTCGAAATTTGGAGGATAAGTTCGAGCTATTGAACACCAACTCCAACCTCATAGGAGAGAACGATATTGGGCGCGGCACGACCAGGCTTCAGTACTACGTGAATGTGTTGAGCAATTCGATTGTATCGTTGCAGTCCGAGTTGGCGACGGTGAATACCCAGCTTGAATCCCAGAGCGATGGCCAGAACTCGGCAGTACAGGATTTGGTGCAGTTGAAGCGAGTCAAAGCCAACCTAGTCCTGGTTCTAGACGTCTACAGCTTGATCTCCGAAGTGGTACTGTCACATGTCGGTGCACGTGACACGGACAATGCATCAACTCCTGAACAGTTTCAAGTACGATTGAATGAGTTTGTCAAGAGCTTGGTAGAGAAGTCAGATGCGCAGGAAGTAATAGAGAAAGTCGACAAATTGATTGGCTTGGGAAACTTGTTCAACAATTTAAATAAATTCGGACCCATTTACCGACAATTTCTTGCTAAACTTACGGTTGAACGAGATAATATTCGTAAGAGTACAGTAAAATAATCTCTAGAATTGAATATGTATTAATATACAAGGATAAAAATTAAAAATGTTGCAGATTAGATATTAAATAGAATTAGCTCAAAATGGCCACGGAAAATGCATTAACAATAAATTATTTTTGTATTTTTGGTACGTTGGTACATTAGTATTTTTGTACTTGGATGATATTTGGATATTGGAGACATTTTATTTGGGAGATTCTTGTTTATCGTTAATTTCAATTTGTCCTGGATTTTGCTGGATTGGAGACTCGTCCTTAGATTCGGGTAATCCCAGTACCTCTATTTCTTCTTCTTCGTCGTCCTTCTTTTTCTTTTTCAAAAAGTTAAAACCAACGTAATAAATAAAAATATTAAATGCTCGGGTTGGAAATATCCTTTCAACCCAATGATTTGGAATGATTCTAATGATTACCCCGACAGGAATACTGATAAATCCACAAATGATTGCAGTGGCCCACTGTCCTGGTGTTTGTCTGGCAATACTGAATGCAGCACCTCCAACAAACATGATTAAAACTTGGCATCCAGCAATGATTAATGCAATAGTAATGAAATACCAGTTTCTAAATAAGTGTTGAGAAAAGTCCAAATTTTCTCGAGTAATACGACCTCTAACATTGGTGATTTCGTCGGCTTCGTCCAATTTTCTTGTCACTACCAATTTCCAGAATTGTAACCACACAAAGGTATTGAAGGTCAATGCGCTAATTTGCTTGTCTTGATGATTATCGGTATGTCCACCAAAGAAGATTTGTCCCCCGGCAAAGTGTAAAACAAATGTTACCACCAATTGCGTAATAGATTGTCCCAAGATCATCTTCCACATGGCAGTGGAAATCAAGGGTGCATTTCTACCAAGGGGTCTTCTGTTCAAGAAAGAGTCGTCGGGTTTATCGGTGGCCAATGCCAAGGCAGCCAAGGTATCCATGATTAAATTGACCCATAACAACTGCACAGCTGTAAGAACCGATTTATTGTCAGAAGAAGCAACGGCAGAAACAAATGTAAGCAAGCAAGCAGTGATATTGACGGTAAGTTGAAATTGAATGAACTTTTTGATGGAGATTTGGACAGTTCTTCCCCATTTGATGGCCTGGACGATATCATTGAAATCATCTGTCATCAAGATGATATCCGACGCTTCTCTGGCAACTTCAGTACCAGAGATCCCCATCGAAAATCCAACGTCAGCCAATTTCAATGCTGGTGCGTCGTTGGTACCATCCCCAGTGACTGCGACAATCTCTCCCGACTTCTTAAGCGTGTCAACCAATATCCGCTTATCTTCTGGCGACGATCTGGCGAGTACTTTCAAACCCGGGGCAATACGCTTTCTTTCGGCAATCGACAACTTTCTAAAAGCAGGTCCTTCCATATATGCGAAATCATTAGATAAATCTTCAGGGGTAAGAATGTAACAGCTTCTGGATATGGCTTTGGCTGTAATGAGATTGTCACCTGTGACCATACGTACACTCACACCTGCCTTCTTACACTTGAGAACAGCTTCTGGTACACCTTCTTTAAGAGGGTCTTGGATTCCAACAATACTGTCAAGAGTGAGGGGTCTGCCAGTCAGTAAAGTGTCGTTGATATCTTGGTTGGACTCATCACTGAGTTGACCAACTCCGCGAATAGACCAGGGTTTACTGTTATAGCCCGCGGTATTGATCAACTTGTCCGGGTCGGCTTCTGAATTATTTTTGTCGCTGAGCAACTCCTTAGGAGGCCAGCTTTCCAAGCCGACAAAGTCCCGATGACCCAAGGCAATAGCTCTTAAGGCGTCGTTGGCGTATTCGTCGATATGATTCAAGCATTGATCCCTGATTTTTCTGGTCATGCTAATAGATTGCCCGTTTGAATCGAACTGATACCCACAGTTTTTGAAAATGATTTCGGCTGCTCCCTTGATGTAGAATCGGTATCCATTTTCGATTTTCATGATGATTCCTGACCATTTTCTCGAACTTTCAAATGGAATGACCTGGACCACGTCCTTCAAGTTGTCATGACGATGCTGCTCCAAAGACTTGGATCCAAATAAGTTGAAGAGATCGTTGGCAAGAATCAATAACGCGGACTCGGTCTTGTTTCCTACGTAAGGTTCGGTGACTACTCCCAACATTAGTTCCTGGGTTTTTTCCTGGTTGGTGAATAGCTGCTTCAAGAAACTATTCTGAATAGGCTTCTGTCTGGCCTGTTTAGCCTTTTCTTCGTCGTATTCGGTGTTTTCAAATGCAGTGGAATTGAGCGAGATGTTGGTACAGAGAAACACCTTTAATTTGGGGTCGATTCGCGACAAGATATCCTTGGACTTGGTACCGTAAGCACCGGCGGTGTCGTTGAAGACCAAAGGAACTATAACTTCGCCGTTTACGGTGGTGGTTTCTTCGGCAGGCAGTTGTTCGGTTTCTTGATCGGATTCAGGGGCTTTGTAGGTAAGACCAAAGAATCCTTGCACGATTCTCATTCTGTTTTCAGTAAGGGTACCGGTTTTATCAGAACAAATGGTAGTAGCACCGCCCATGGTTTCACAGGCCTTAAGCACTCTGACCAAGTTACCGTTTTGGGCCATTCTGGTCGTTGCAAATGCCAATGCTAGAGTGACAGCAAGCGGTAAACCTTCGGGAACGGCCACAACGACAATGGTGATGGCAGTGATAAGAATGTCCATAAACAACTTACCTTTTTCAGCAGATACGTAGTGGTTGAACTTACCTGAAGGCGAGATGTTGACTCCAAAACGAATGAGAAGGATGATGAACAACACCGCTGCTGCCAAGAACCCGTACTTGGAAATTCCCTCTGCCAAACCGTCTAGACGTTCTTGCAATGGAGTGGTTTCTGATTCGGTATCAAGACTGAGCATAGTTCTTCCATGGATGGAGTTCCTACCAACGGCGGTGATGACTGCATTACCCAAGCCTTCCAACACACGAGAGCCGGAAATTAGGTAAGGGTCTTTGAATTTGATCTCAGGAGAACCCAAGTCTTCGTCAGTTGGAAACTGGGCTTGGAAGAAGTCCAAGGCCACATCGGCAGGATACTTTTTGATGGTTTCTGATTCACCAGTCAAGGCCGATTCGTCACATTCGATTTCACCTTGGAACAAAACGGCGTCGGCCGGTATCACGTCACCTGTCTGGAGATTGACTACGTCACCGACCAAGAGGTTGTAGATGGAAACCATTTTCTGCTGACCACCACGAATAACGATGATATCTCTGTCTGCCTTTTTGGCATTAAGACGAGCAAACTGGCGTTCTTTCTGGTAATCGTTGGCAGCACCAACCAACACCACAATCAAGATAGCAATCAAGATGGCCACACCTTCGACCCAGTCGACCTTGGGGATGGCGACATGCTCGTCGTCATAAAACGTTGCTTCTCCAAACGTCTCGTACAATCCCAAGGCCAAGGAAACTATGGCGGCCACTGACAAAAGAATCAACACCTTATCTTTCATGGCCTCGAAACACAAACGAAAGAATGATTTCTGGGCCTTGAGAGGCAATTTGTTGATACCAAACGCATCGGTTCTGGCTTCCAAGTCGGACGGATCCGAGTCTTCGAGACCGTGGTTGATATTGACCTGAAGAAGCTGCTGCAACCGGCCAAGGCCCCCTAGGCTGTGCAAGATGTGTAGGGACTTAGGATCGTGCAATGAAGTCAATGTTGCAGGAGTGATGGCAAATTGGGACTTGCGAGCCCTTGAAGTGGAGGTGGTAAGGGCTGTTAGGGTGTGACGGATCAGGGTGGTAGGGGGAGGAACAGAAGCATTGTGGTCTAAAGCTATCCCAGCATCAACTACGCCTTCATGCAGTTGAACATCCGTCAAAGGTGTGGCCGAATTGACACTGGTAGCATCGTTGCTGGCATCATTGGTGGGTGTACTCACATCAGGCCTAAGCGACGAAGCCGTCACCACCCGATCAGTAGGAGTGAGGTGGGTCATTTAGGCAGCAAATTATGATTGGTTTAATGTCTGGTTATACCGAGATAAATGACATATATATAGAGCCCAATACAGTTCAAGATCTCTGGACTTTGAATTGTGAATCTCGTAATCGGGCGGAATAGATAATGTATTTGTAGTGCAAGCAAAGATGGGCCCTGCGTAAAGACAATTACAGAGCCGTATGGTGGGCTGTGGGGAAAATAAGTGTTAGGAAAAAGAGGCTAAGAGCGGAAATTAGCAGAGTCAAGATGAGGCTGGGGTGCACACGCGAGTCTATGAAAACGGTTCATCAGGGTGAAACCCTGGTCTTGAACAACGTAGCAGCCGTAGCGATACCTTTGCCAGTCGGGTTAACGAACGAGGCTGTGCTTGGAAGATGCAGGAGCGTTGCGAAAGCTGGGCGAGGTGGCCGCAGTAAGGGAGGTAGGGGAATGGGCCAAATGGGGACGTGGGGCCTGGCGATGCTGGAGTGATGCTGGAGGGATGCCGACGGAGGCGTTGATATAGTCCGCAACATATATAGAGGATACCATGACCACCGAATGATGCTATGCTCAGTATCTGATGACATGCTGCGATGAGCACTCGCTAGAATATTACGCGTGCTTGCTTCGGTTCCGAAAAAATCCTGCCTTGAGGCACGATGTATCAGATTAGATAATTAACTAGATTAATCAAATTGTGGCCTTGCTTAACTGCGGTGTAGACCAAGAATTAATAGATAAGACCCCAATTTTCCCTACTCCAGGTTTACGAATATTACTATTAGCGATAGTTGACAATTCTATTATCTAAAGTATCACATTCTTCTGACAGCTCCGCCCCTGCCGAATTCGAATTTGCAGCCTAAACGGAATAAGTCTTGGCGCGCGGTTTTTCGGGCTTTAGTTATGGTAGTGCTAGTAGAGAAATTCAGGTAATCTCTTGTTTCCATAGATGGTCATTTATGGTCCAAATTCCCAACCACTCGACTGGAACTAGCACTCAGCCTACGCTTACGCTTGAAACCAGCTTCTACTCTCTACAATCATTGCCTTTGCCTGACCATTTCTTCAAACAGATTAGATTCTCGAGCCATGTGCTTCGCTTGTCAAAAGCTTCGCCTCGTTGTCCAATTCGTCAATTGCGCGCATTCAATTTAGCGCATTCGAGTGTTCGCTCTAACCGGTTAGTTCTCTATCTTACTGGGGTGTTGCACGAGGGTACATAGACAAACGCTCATAATTGGAACTCAACTCAAATAATTGCGGTAATTACGCCAGGTTGAGTATAATTTATATATATATTGGCAAGGGTGCTCTCTTTTGCCGTCCTGAGTATTTGTTTGGCCCTCTTACTGTATCTGCTTTCAAATGATATTGTCGTGACAAGTATCATGGTTCCAATCAATTCATACAGCGCGAATCTTGGTTCCTATACAAGTCCATTGGTGTTACGAATCTAGATCGCCGAGCGCTGCCAGACTGAAGCATGCAAACGTGACTGGTAAAGCCAAGACATACTTCGGTGAGTGTTGAACCAAAATATTATACTAAATTACCCAGGACGTGCTGGACCATATGGAACGCTGGTTCATGCTTAAATATTTAGTAGTATATGGTATATTCATCAATATCCATTTTTCCTCATTTGGGCATTTTCACACATAAAGAGAAGTTCCATATTATTTTGGATGGGCTTATTGTTAAATTGTTTTTAAGAACATGGTCGGGGTTTGAATCATTTTTGGGGTTTGATGGGGTTCGCGTTTGTGGTTTGAAGGATTTGGAGTAAACTTTAAATTTGGAGTAGATGCTGACATGAAACTGCCTAGATAATTTCCATTTTATTACCTGCAAAATTCAAACTATCCTATAGCGTACTTCCTGGTTAATTTTAACCTCAGATACGTATCCAAAACATTTGAATTATCCAACACTCAAAAAAAAATAGGATTTCTTTTCTCTATCAATTAAATTGAGATGGTGTGTGACTGGTTCGCAACAATACTCGGAACTATGAATGGGTCAAGAAATTCGGATTAGTACCTGTTATCTTGCTTGTGGAGAAGTTTTCTATTATTCACTTCCACGATAGAATCTGCAGAAGAGATCCTTCTACACTCAACACCGGTCAAGTTTGCCGTGCCTGTAGATTATTTTAATTCTTGATAGCTGGATTATTTGGTCAACGAATGATGCGGCACGAAATACCAATCTAAAATTGTGCTCTCCATTTATTTTACCTGTAGCGGATAAATTTGCTCGCTATTTACGAACTTCCCGAAATTCCTGATGAGCGCTTTTTCGATAGCTCCAAATTCGGATCTTTCCATCTAGTGCCGGGCATCTCAGTTTTATCGGGCCACTAGATAATCCTTTCCAGATTTAAAGTAAAGGCTTTTCTAAAGAATACAAGATAAGTGATCTTTGATAATACGATCAGGTACTCCTGCATTCTCAGCTTCGTTTTTCTCGATAGCCGTACAGTTGTATGTATCCATGGTAAATACCGATAGAAGATTTGCCTGAATCGGAAATCGGCGACAATATTATGGTCCAGCTGATGAGACGGCACTCGTAAATATTGAATATTAAGAACCCTTGGCACGTATAATAATAGGCCTTGAGGTATTCTGCAGGTCATTCGGGCCGCCCGAAACTGCACCTTACACTAGAAAGGTATTCTTTTCGTGGGCTCAAAATCGTAAATAGAAGCTGTCTCCTTCGATATCAGCAATTTAGAACCTTGGCTTTCAACTCTAATGTAATATTTTTGTGAATTACAATGTCTGAATTGTGGTTCCGTTACCTCCAAGGGATTAATTAATAAAAATCAACAGATTAAACTTTGATAGATCTTTTCTTTTTATTATCATAGTGTTAATACATCGGCATAAGCCCGATAAATTCATGCACGGCAAATAATATTGACTTTTTGAATAGAAGCACCGGCAAATTTTTCGTGTCGTCTTATAATGGGGTAATACTACTGCAGAATATAATTATTTTTGGAGATAAGGGACAGCACACAAAGTTTGTTAGATGCTTATCAATAAATTTGTGAACATTTTAGGCGATGGTGGCTTAAGGATTTACCAAAAAATAAAACGGAAATTAGGTTAGTTAAAAAAGCCATAGGTTTAGAAGGCTATTTTGGAAAATAAGACCAAAAAAAAAATATTAACCCAGTTTCAAGTGACCGATCTTCTGACAACTGAGAATATATATAAGCCAACGATAATCTATTGACATTTTAATTATAATCTTCTCAAGAATATCGTTCTCGTCAAATAAAATCAATTCTTGGCACTGATAATTACCGTCTGTCAAATTTTGACACTAGATAAAACTAATTGGTGTTAATTATTGAACAAAGTACTTGTCAAAATGGAAAAAATAAAGGATTTTCTTTCCTCCTCGAAAGTCAAGTCTGTCGAGGCCAGTGAGTCTGTCGACGCCATTGAGTCTGTCGACCATGAAAAGATGGCAGCTCAGCCAATTATTTCTGTGGTCAAATCTCAAGAATTCGACCCAGTAACTTCGAACTTAATTCAAGATATCATTGATGATGATTATGCTCATATTGTGGTTGAAGACGATTCACCTTACGCAGAAGTCAGAGCTTCGGTTCCATCAACCGATGAGTTTGAATTACCCCAGAGTACTATTAGAGCCTGGGTCTTAGGTTTGATTTTAACTACTATTGGTTGTGGTATGAATCTTTTGTTTTCTTTCCACAGTCCTTCTTTCAGTATTAGTACTTACGTTACTTCCATTTTAGCATGGCCTTTGGGTAGAGCATGGGAATGGTGGATGCCGAATTTTAAGATTTTTGGTGCCGAATTAAACCCAGGTCGCTTCAATATTAAGGAACATGCCATTATTACTATTATGGCCAATGTTTCTTTCGCAGGTGGTGCCGCTTATGCCACTGATATCTTTTTAGCTCAAAACAAATTTTACAATTCTGATTTCGGTTGGGGATTCGAAATCGTTTCGATTTGGGCTACTCAATGTATCGGGTTTGCCTTGGGAGGAATTGCTAGAAGAGTTTTGGTCTACCCATCATCCGCTATCTGGCCAGCTAATTTAGTCACAACAACCTTTTTAACCAATATGCATATTAACGAAAATCATCCTGCTAATGGTTGGAAGGTTTCTCGTCTTCTTTTCTTCGCTTTTGTCTTTATTGGTTCATTCTGTTACTATTGGTTCCCTGGTTATATTTTCACTGCTTTGTCCAACTTTTCGTGGATCACTTGGATTAAACCGAACAATGTTATTATTAACCAAATTTTCGGATCGTCCACCGGTTTGGGTTTGTTACCTAACTCCATTGCATTAGATTGGAATCAAATTGCAGGTTATATTGGTTCCCCATTGATTCCTCCTGCAAGTACCATTGCAACCATTGCTGTCAGTATTGTTTCTATTTTCTGGATCGTTGTTCCAGCTCTTCACTATTCAAACACTTGGTACTCTCAGTACTTACCAATTTCTTCAAGTGGATCCTTCGATAACACTGGTAATGGTACCGCTTATAATGTTCTGAGAATTATCAACCCAAAAACTTTGACCTTCAACAAAGAGGCCTATGATGCATACTCCCCACTTTTCTTGTCTACCACTTTCGCCATCTCTTATGGTTTATCATTTGCTTCCATTTTAGCAACTATTATGCACACTGGTTTATTCCATGGTAAAGAAATTGTTGAACAAATCAAGCAAAAGGAAAAGCCTGATGTTCACATGAGATTAATGAAGAAATATAAGGAAGTGCCAGACTGGTGGTTCTTCATTGTCTTTTTAGTATTCTTTGCATTGTCTATTGTGACCGTTAGAGCTTGGAACACGGAAATGCCTGTTTGGGCTTTGATTGTCGCTTTGTTAATTGCCATCTTCTTCTTATTACCAGTTGGTATTATTTATGCTAGAACTAATATTGCGGTTGGTTTAAACGTTGTGACCGAATTTATTGTTGGTTACATGTTGCCAGGTAAGCCAATTGCTATGATGTTCTTCAAGACGTTTGGTTACATCACTAATAATCAAGCTGTTACCTTTGCTCAAGATATGAAATTAGGTCATTACATGAAGATTGCCCCAAGAGTATTATTCTCAGCTCAATTGATTGCCACTCTTTGGGGTTCTTTAGTTCAAGTTGCCGTCTTGAGATGGGCCTATGGTTCAATCGAAGATCTTTGTCAACCACATCAAAAGAACAACTATACTTGTCCAAATGGTAGAGTTTTCTTCACTGCATCTATCATTTGGGGTGTAATTGGTCCTCAAAGACAATTCTCTCACGGTCAAATCTATTACGGCTTATTATTCTTTTTCCTTATTGGTGCTGCTCTTCCAATCATATCTTGGTTAATCTTAAAGAAATGGCCAAACAGTCCTGTCAGATGGTTGAACTGGCCTGTTTTCTTCAGTGGTACTGGTTACATTCCACCAGCAACCGCTTATAATTACACCTCATACTGTCTTGTTGGATTGTTCTTCGGATGGTTCGTTAAGAGAAAGTGGTTCCATTGGTGGACCAAGTATAACTATTCCTTGTCAGCCGGGTTAGATATTGGATTGGCGTGGTCAATGTTATTTGTTTTCTTATGTTTGAATTTAACAAATACCGTTTTCCCAAGTTGGTGGGGTAATAGTGTTGTTGCTGGAACCATGGATACCCAAGGTACAGCTATTAGACAATTAGTTCCCGAAGGTGGAACTTTTGGACCTTCAAAATGGTAATTAGTCTTGAAACTTTACACCTCAATATGTACGAAGCCAGATTCCATATTTTAATTCTTTAATATAACTATTTTTGTTCAAGCACCTATAGCAACAAACACTTTAATGCCTAGAGATTGATATGAATCAGAACGCATAGGATGATCATAGCAGTAGGTTTGAGATTTTAATTTAGAGAACAAAACATGTCGATACATTTTTTGGACCGACCACTTACCAATAAAATTAATACATAATTCTTAGGCCTATTCTGATATAAGGAACTTATCTTGCTTTAAATTGATTTTATCCAAATTGATTTTAATCAAAACCAGATCCGTCTTGAGCATCCTTAAGTATTGCTTTGAGGGAATTGGCTGAGAAATTCCGGTTTTACAAATAAATAGGATTCTGTATATTTACTCAGCATTTTTACTCAGCATTATTTTTTCGGTATCACTTGTAACATACAATTAAATGCCGTGAACTAGCTTCTTAATGTTTAGTCAAGAGCCTGAAAGAGTTTCTTTAGACCACCGGTATATAGGATTTAATGGCTGCTAATTATGTCCCCTGAAAACATGGCTTGGCAAACGGTTGATGAAATAAGTAAGATCGAGAACCTTTACTGTTATAAAACCGAGGATATTAATCCCATCCCTAAGGTCGCTCAAATGCAGATATCCATGGGGCTTAATTCGCATTTAAGTAGGATCTTCTAGAAAGACTCAAGCGGTGGCAAAAACTACAATCAAACTCGGTAAGATTATGCAAGTTTGGTTTCAGCCGAATGAGTCAGACCATTTCGCCAAGTTGTACCAAAGAAGGTTAATTCCGCACATTCACTCGGCGTATGGTGTACGGAATTTTGCTCTAGTATTTGCCAAGACTTAGAAATAGACGTTTATTTCATCGAATTGTATGCGAAATACGGTTATAGCCGCGTATTTCCTAAAATTGACAAATAGTAATCGCCAATAAAAATTAAGCACTCGGATCTAAGAAATAAATTTTGCATCTGTGTGTACTTCTATCGAGCCCAAATGATGCTACAATTTTGTATAATCCTATTACCTATAACTACAGACTTCTTCTTTTACTCTTGAGACCAAGCCATCCTTTCGAATAGTTCTAGTTCAGTTGGTGTTCCATTATTGAAATAAAGAAACCAAAGGACAAAATGAGCATTTCGCCTGATAACTTAGTAATTTGAAAGAATACTTTCGACATATAGCCTGCGAAGGCGAAGATACAAAATTACTCTGAATATTTTACTGATTAAATATGTGGTGCATCTTAGTGATTTCCTATAAGATAGTTTTGTTAAACAGCTCTAGCAAAACCAAGTAATTTTTTGTTTAATCTTTTTTTTTATTTGAAGGGTTTGTTGTACACCTGAATTTCTGACTAATGTCGTATGGGCGCTAGAGACAACTGGTAAAGTATGTTTTTCGCATAGCTGATCACTAGAGCCAAAAAAGAGCTTTAATATTTGGGAATATCTTCTCTTGCACCAAAATGAAAAGCAAGTGAAAGAGACTAATTAAACTTACCGCAAGAGATGTTAAGTGTGTCTTGTCCGACATGTTTTATCTGGGCCTAAAAGCGACTTTGGCTGTTACAAAATATATTGAATGACCAAGAAAAGGTTTGTTGAATTCGTGGTATTAATTCAAGCTAATTTCGGGTTTCGAATCACAAATCACGAATCACGGATCTTTCACTCCCTATAGCTAAAATATTCTAACTCGAGTTGTTTCGATTTTAAAGATTGGCCACTATATTCTATTAATGGAGACAAACATCTAACCTTTGACACCGTTGACACCGAAAAGAATAAATTAGCCATTTATTTGAGAAGAGCAGAGATGGCTATATAATGGTTACAACGAAAGATTAAATATTTGCTCTTAGAAATACAAGGAAGTTAACTAGTAAGTAATTCAAATAGAATGAACTAAACTAAAGGAATTTCCCTCTTGATTTTTTTGTGGAAAGAGAAGGCCAAGGAGCCTTATTCCAGGAAAGATATTAAAATAAATCGATAATAATATTATGAATAGAGAGGAACGATTAGCTAGACTGTGAAAGGACAAAATAAGTAATAAATGAGAGAATACACACCATACCGCTAAGATATAGTCTATTGTTGATACAAAGTACAAAGTATTTCTGCTGACTAGAGATTACCAGGAAGTACTATAGTGATATGCAATACGGCTAAAACAATTCTGATAATGAGCTTTGAGAGTTCGAATAGTCAGAAATCCAAGTATTCAAGAATTTTCAAACTATGAATTAACTTACTTCTAATTAGCCAATGTCTTTTCTACAAAATATGCTGAGAAGTGCCCAGAAATTAGGAATAAAGTGTTAAAACTGTTAGCATGCACACTAATCATTCTATTATTAGTTAAGAATAGAATATGATGAATATGGATTTGCCGAAGTCTTAACAATTGTGCTTTCATATCTGTCATATTATATATATATACATATACTTAGAAGTACACAGTGACGATATGGGAGTGCTGATATGATGGTAGTATCTAGTTGCGAATTCATTTAATGATGGTATACAACTCCGGCTAGCGTATCTAGGTAATCGCAGGAAAATGGCTGCAAATTGTGCCATTGCCGACGCGAGCACGTGATTTTGATTAAGTAACATCCGCATTTTACAACAAAAACTCGCATAGATTCGCCCTGCTGGCCAAACGGTTAAGGCATCCGCCTCCTAAGCGGAAGACTCCGGGTTCGAGTCCCGGGTAGGGTTTGAAAGATGTTTTTTTTTAGTACCGTCTACAGGTCATTTTTAGTTGATGATTAACTGTCACCCCTTTTTTTACCACATACACTTGTAGTATATTCATCCAATGCTAATATATGTTTAAATATGCCTACAGAGCTTGGTATGTCTGATGATATACATAATAATCCGTGGAGCCAAACGCATCCGCCTTTCTCGACCCCCGCAATAGCTCACCCTTCCAAGCTCACCGAGCTCAAGTACTTTGGGTACTTGGTGCTATCAGTGATCGCGGCTATATTCTTGATACCGTACTTGATTGATCCAACAAGTATTGAGAAATTATTACAAAACTTTTACCTGGTACTTGTTAACAAACCGTTCTGCAAGGTCAAGCCTCACGTTTGTGCTAGATCTTTACATCCCAGGTTTATCGAACTAAATTCGCTTGTGCTCAAGGAGTTTAAGGATTATGAATTGATCTATGTACGGCATCAGTCTATCGAAAAATGGGACGGTTTTTTAATTGAGTTGTTCAATGTTTTCGTGCCCAAACGCCTTTTGTTGTGGGCCATTCGGACCATCACTGGTCGAAACTTGGACCCTGATGTCTTTTGGGCCAAATGGAACGAGTCTTTACAACTTATGCTAGCAATCAGTAACTCGACATTGACTCATACCATCAAG
Source organism: Suhomyces vadensis (assembly GCA_030575035.1). Taxonomy (NCBI): domain Eukaryota; kingdom Fungi; phylum Ascomycota; class Pichiomycetes; order Serinales; family Debaryomycetaceae; genus Suhomyces; species Suhomyces vadensis. The sequence continues at coordinate 83,066 of JAJMGK010000001.1, read as the reverse complement.
GGCATGGTGTTTTCACGTATGTTGTTTTCTTTTATCATTATATTCTGGTGGACTGTGGCCGAATCGTGGGGCGGTATATTTGCACCATTGTCGAGAATATTAGGGGAAACGGTTAATGTCTTTTAGTTAATGCATTTTAAATAACGGGGGAAATTGTGTTTAGCATTATGTTTATTATTTTTTGCAATTGGTTTAAACTTTTGATATTTAGTTAAAACCCGAACTCGAATGCACTCATATCTGGTTCTTCGAACATTGTAGGAGCAGGTTTTGTAGCGGTGGGTATATTGGAATACTTTTGAGTTTCTTGTCGATGGAATGCGTGCTTTGGCTCGTTCCACTGGATCTTTTTGACGGCATCACTGCTGTGGATAAAAGTCCAAGTACGAAGCAACAAGACTGTCAAGTAGTCACAGCCCATCCTGGAATAGATCATGCAGACTTTGCGGATGAAATCGGTTTCTTCTGTAGGGTTGATGGTGAGCGATCCTTGAAGGTAATTGAGCTTTTGGCTTCTTAGCTCGTTAAACAAGATAATAAGGACTGGATCGTCCTTCAAGAAACTCTGCCCCGAAGTGGACGTGGTGGTTTTGCTGATGAAGTTGCGGTTGCACTGGTCAGAAAACTTGTCGCTATTAGACCTGACCATCTCGATGGGTGTTCTAATTAATGCCTGTATAGAATTCTCTTTGAGCCCAAGCTGCCAGAAGATCCAGCTGGTTGTCCAGCGGTCTCCATTGGATATTGCCTGCGGCAAGAGGAAGTTTTCGATCGTGGCAAGCAAACTATCATCCATGCCACTAGTTCCCTTTTGCGAAACTTCAACGTACACTTTGGAAATAGCTATGGCAAGCGCAATATCGTTGACCTTGTTTGCCAAGACGTTGCAGCAGTCCTTGATTGCACCGGCCAAAAGAAAGAATGCAGCAGCATCCAAATACCGGTGCTTACCCAACAACACGAAAGCGTTTTTGTTTGCAGCTGTTCTCCAACGCTGTTGGCTGAAATCGTTACCCAAAAACTTAAGCATCTTCTGCTGCTCGACGTGACTAACAGTTTTCCAGAGCCCTATCAATATCTGCTTCTTTTGCAACGCCAAGTAGAACAACGACACACGACCAGAAGGATCCCGGGACTCGCTGAACTCGTTACGTGCGGCCGACTCGATGATCTTGACAAGTCTGGGAGTTTCGACCCAGTACACCAAGCCAGTCCGTTTGACATGGTCCCAGCGCATGCGGTGACCGTAGTGCTCCTGGACCATATTCAAGAGCATCTCTTTGTTGTCGGAATGGAGAACCCAGTTGATGTCTCGCATGGAGAGTCGGGGTTGTTTGGTGGACATCTGGAAGAGCTTGAACCCGATGAAAAATCGGACTCCGTTGCTGTCCAATGACATCAAGTACTTGGATAACTCCTTAGTGATGATGACAATGGATAAAAGTGTGCTCTGCTGGTGCCTGGTGAGTAACGGCAATGAGATCTTCATCAACTGTTCCTCAAGCATCTCGGCCAATTGCGTGCTGAACTCTCGGAAGATATCCAAACTATGGGAACTCTTCAATGAGTCGTGAACGTAGTCTCGTTTGGTAGGAGTAGGTTTGAATTCACACGCAAGCATCTGTGCACTCATGTCCATGCCCAAGTCCCACGAGATATGCTCACCTTGACGGATATTCTGAAAGAGATTCAACAAGATATCATGGACAAGACTCACCTGGTTCATAAAGAGACACTGGATCAAGAACTGCGGATGATACACTGGAAGCGGACCGTTGAGAATACGCACCAAGTGGCTGATGTTGTAGATAAGATCATTGGTGGACTTGTTGATGCGCTTGTAGCCGGCACCATCGTCGGCCCGCTCGTTGGATCCATGCCGCGTGTATCCCGACATCAACTGCTTAATGGTCGAGTCTATGGAGCTAGAGGTACTTCCTAGCTTAACCCAGTTGTCGTCGATGAAAAACTGGTTTCCGCTTCCAATAACAAGGTACCCACCACCTAACCAGATCAGGTCACCAATTTCGTGAGCCGTATAGTCAGAGACGTCAATTTTCTTCAAAATGGCAAACGTAGGAATACTGTTGGTGTAGTCGTATCTTAGTTGGGTGTAGAGAAGCACGAAGCGGTCGAACCCGATAGAAAAGATAGAGTTGGCGGAATTGGCCGTGTTACCGGCCGTGATGTAAGTCCAATCTAAGTCACGGACACTTCCGAAGCGTTCAGGAAACGTCTCCTCGTATTCCAACACGCCCGATTTGATGTCCCAGATACTCAAGTTGCGGCCAGTGTGGTTGATAACAGCCACCTTGCTCATGACATCGGAACCTTGGATCTTGGTGGCATCTGTAATGTTGGTCTGAATGGAGTAGGACTGCTTCCAGCCGAGTTTGGGACCAAATACAAGGGCATATACCTTAAGAAGACCCGATTTGTCCATCACCGAAACCACATTCCTGTCATTCCATGGGGAAGACTCGCTGTTAATGGAGTCGATTAAAGATATCTGGTGGATGCTTTGAAGGTCTGGAAGTTCATCTATGGGTGTAGACACCAAGTCTGCCACCTTTACAGTGTGGTTTACGTATATAAGCTTGATTTTCCACGCCAATACCGAATCATCAAATACACCCACAACACCGTATTCCTTGGTGACGAGATTTACTTGATCCACAGGAAGTTCTATTAACAAGAATGCCCTTGGACAGCTTGTGGTTGGCACCCCTAACCGTTTTACTAGCTTGGCCGGCTGATCTTCGTGCGAGCCGCGGCAGTCCCACAAGCTGATAAACCCACCTTTGTCAATGGTGCTGACAAAATGACGCCTTGTGGAGTTGGTATCAACGTCACTGAGGATTACAGCATCCCATATACCTTGTTGGGCCAGTTCTGAGTTCGAAACGTCAATGCAGAATTTTTTGGTTACCGTCATACGCTGGCGACCTTTGTCGTCGAGCATCAACGGCTCCCAAATGTAGTTATGGCTGGCAAAATTGGAAATCGACATCAACACGTTTCCAGACGATTTGATGAGTTTACGGATCGATTTGGTATGGCCCTGTAACTTGTCAGTGAGTTTGGCAAAAGTGTGGTTCTCGAAGAGCAGACGAACACTAAAGGAGTCGCAGAGAATGGTACTCTTAACGCGGTTATGCACAAGCATGGAGATGGTATCTTTGTCCTTCAAGTATGCCACATTTGGTATTTCCACGGGCTTCAACAGAACGAGGAACTCAACCGAATCAAAATCCGTAGACATAACCTGAGGTGTTTGTGACGGAAACGAGTTGGGTGCAAACACCCGTACGCCACTCAACGGCTCTACTTTAATACTATTGGGGGGATTGGCGCTGATGTTCGACACCAAATATGGCACCACTCTTCCTGCCCGAGAGATAGCCACCACCACGTCCAGATCCGACTTAACCATGCTATGAAGATAGTAGTTTTCTACTACACATATCGTGGCCACGGTGTCTTTGTCACCAAACACTCCTGTCAAGTCATACGAGCTCCAGGCACGGATATGTGAGTGGCCATTATATTCAAACGAGGCCCACACTCGAAGCACCCCATCGCTAGCAAGCGTGTAAACGACTTCATTGGCATCTTCATCTCCTATGTAACCCCTGATGTTCTTAATGTTGGCCATTGATGCGTCTAGTTCCGCAGGTTTGGGGTCTTGTGCCTGGTTACGAAGGTAGTAGTCCACGAGATAAGTGCCCTTGGGATGCGATAAATACGCCAATTCAAACAAGGTATTATCACCATAGCTTATGCGCGTCCACACCTTCAACAAACGTTCGTATGGTCCACACGAGGCTAATATCTTGTCAGATTTCCTCGAGATTCTAACTTGGGACACGCCATTTGGCTGTGAAACCGTCCACTGCTGTTGGAGCTTTAACGTGCCGTATTCATCATAAAGCTTATACAATATGATAGAATCTGAAGTACCTACTACCACTTCATCTTCAATAATTGACCAATGCATACAGTAGATCAGAGACCCCACTTTGATGTCTAAGGCATGATTCCATTGGGGTCGAGAAATGTACTCGTTGGGACGAAATACCATGATTTTATTGGCCACTCCTATTGATATGATTCCATGGGTGTTAATAGCTACAGCAGTTGGGTCGCTTTCAAGGTATATGGTCTGGAGGTGCCGGCCACCATTATCATCAGTCGCCTGTTTGGAAATATTGGTGGTTGAGATGATGAGGTTGTTACCGGAACCGTACACTATAACATGGTGGTTTTTCCACACAAGCTGTGCTAGGGTGTTTTCTGTCTTGTTGACCTCGCCCGGAACAAACGTAATGGTCATATTGCTGTCTATAACAGTCTGGCAGCCAACCTTGTCTTGATTATAGTTAGAATATTTGATGTACAGTATGCAGTACGCGAAAATACATATTCGGTAATTTCTTGTTGGCAATAAGTAGTTTATTATTTAAGCTGTACAGTTATTAGGCTAAGTGAGGATCATCCCCTTCAGTTTACAGAGTACGGTGAGTTCTCAAAGCTCTTCCTATAATGTGGCAGCTAACTATAACGAATGTTTCGAAAACTTCTAATCAACGTCACGCCCCTCGCCTCCACCACCTTCACCGGAGTCATCTGTTCCAGTACCGTTGTCACCACCTTGGCCAACATTATAAACTCTTCCGTTTCCTTGGTAAAACATCCTTGCACCCATTGTGTTATGGACAGTTGCTACCACCGCCATTAGCACAGGCTGAGAAATTGTTCGAATTAGGGCAGTTTAGTCCCATAACGACTTAATTCCGTAATATGACTTTTTTGGTCCTGTAGGTTTGGACTAGTACGGCTTTTTGGAATTTTTGAGGCCCTTTCTACTCAGGGATTCTGGCCACCATAGATAGATACATTGGATTGTAGACCAGATGTGCAGTTACACTTGTTTTCTTATGAAGACAATCACTGCAAAAACTAACTTCGTACAGAATCCCTAGCTTAGATTCTAAAATTAATACGGTGAATGTATGTCAACGATTCCATCGATCGAGTTCCTTATCAACTCAGCTTGATATTCGTGCATTCAGTTTCATCCTGCTTCAATTTCTTATCTTAACTAATATATTGGGTTACATTGCGGCGTGAATTTTCCGTTTAATACACATTCGCCAGATAACGGATCAAACTTGACGAGTTACGGTTTAGATATATTACCTAAGGTACCAATTAGTCCGATAATATAAGTCCTGTCAAGAACTCATCATCACGTGAATTTTCGTGTCACTGTGGGCAATCCTTGCACTTAGAATCCGTCGTAGTTAGACTATAGCCTCGTGTATTTGACGTTATAGTCAATGTGTTGAACTATTCATTCCAACAGGTGTGCTATGAACGAATATTCTTTGAGTTTCTCCATAGAGGTGAGGTAAGAGTTACACAAGCTGTATTCTTCCTACATTGTTGGGCCACCTTTACCCGTGACCTGCACATAAGTGCAAGACTCAAATTCAAGATGATCAGAAGATTTGGCAGGCAAGGACAAGAAGCTACAATGGGAGCTAGGTACGTTGAAAAGGGGTCTTGAAGAGCCAAGGACAAACTAACAAGCAGTTGTAAGGACCAAAAAAAAGCTTTGGCCATTTGTTTGCAGAGATCGCCTTGTGTATTGATCGAGAGAAACACTCCCAAACAGTGTTTAACGGATCCAGTGTTGAAGCGAGAGCTTCCTGAATTATGTGTGGCCAACTTCAAGGCGTTTATGGATTGTAAAAACGGAATGTTTGACATGAGAAAAAGAATGAGAGGAAATGCGCCTATTTCCACTGGTAAATACGATGAGACTTACGACAATTTATCTAGTGGAAATTTCAGTCCATCGGAAGAGATGAAGAAGTTGGATGTTTTGAATCGTAATTTGTCCAAGCAAAGACAGATCAGAGAAGCCGAAGAAAGAGCGCGCTTGGAGGAGTAGAAAAGGGAAATGAGAAATGAGAATGAACTACAAGGAAAAGGTGAAGCAAAAGTAAATTAAATAGCAAAATGATATAGTAGAGTCAGGTGGACGTGAATTGGTATTAATTACAATTGGTTTTAATTAATTGTGCTTGGTGCTTCAAACTGGTGCTACTTGGATTGCAGTCAGCAGCAATTAACGAGCCTTGTTTTCCAAGGGTAGCAGTTAATCTAGCCTCGCATCGGGCTTCAAAGTCTTGGCTCAAACCGCGTATCGGGCTACATTACACATATACGAATCCATCTTGACGGCAAAACCATATGTTACACCGTATGCTACCAAGCGACCACATAGTAGCATGGTTGACCAGACCTTGGGTCCTAAATAGCACTGTAAATAGAAATTAAAATTAGTCATATTTGACCGTTTGTAAGATGTGGGGTTACGGGATCATGGGTTGTGAGATGTAAGACTTCGCGCCAGATCATTGGGTCATGTAATAGTGAACAACGCGAAAACCGTTTACCCCAGATACCCCACACAGAGTCAAGGTTACTTTATTGGCTGCAGGTGACGGTAGCCGTTGAAGGTATTGGCAATGTGACGGTGGATGACGATGTAACGTCACGATCCATTTCCCCGAGGTTGTGAAGAGTGCAGCACAATAAAAAATACCAAACCTGCGCTTCCCTAATGAGGATGCCGAGCCATTGGGACATACAGCTATAGTCTTTAAGAACAAGAATACAAGTATTAGAAGATAAAGTGAGATTTAAACTAAAGTATCCAATGAAGGGAAAACGGACAAACAAATCTAGATAGAGTCTAACAAAGCTAGGTCTAATGTAGGCTAAGATTGTGGTGAGCCACGGTCGAGATTGCCTGATTCGCATAATTACTCGCGCAAGGCACTTTGTGACTAGGTATCGTGACTACACATTGGCAAATACATTGAGTCGGAAACGATTGTAAATATAATTGAATCGGAAGCAGTGAAAACTTAAGGAGGGTCGGAAGAGCCGGTATTTGAAGGACTCGACATTAAGTTTCGGCAGTTCTCACCTCGCCCACATCCTATTACTCTCGGTACAAATATTCATTATTCTCTCGCCAGAACTTTTTTCTCGCTATTTTCTGACTACTTTCTCACTACTAACTCACTATCATCTGAATAATCTACATTTATCTCACTAGCAGCTCTCTGTACTCAAATATCAACCTATATCTACTCTGTATCTTCTCTATATCTATTAGATGCCTATTATTGTCTACTATGTATTTTCCGAGCATCTCCACCGACTGTCTTTCTCATTATCGAGTCTACTCTCTAATTGTCTCCATCTCTGTCACAAATTTACCCGCAGTGGCTCTTCCGATTTGCCCCAGTTTTTCACAATTTCCACCACTATTATTTCTTCAAAATCATTTATCATATCCACCGAACAATGACTAAACCAAACCATATTGAATCACATTTGGAAAGTGACCGTGTAGCTGAACTTGAACATCATCTTACTGTTCTTCAGCCAAAAATTCTCGAGTACATTCAGAATTCGGACTTGCACTCTCAACAGTACAAACCTGATGGTTTGGGCAAATACCACAATCCAGCCGAGCTCAAGAAGTTGTTCTTCCAAGAAGATATGGATGCTGGTATTAAAGATTCGAGCCAACAAGTTTATGAAGTTATTGATAAAGTCTTAAAGTACTCCGTCAACACCTGGCACCCGGGATTTTTGGACAAGCTTTATGCTTCCAATAACCCTATTGGAGTCGTATCCGACTTGATCTTGAGTGTTCTTAACACAAACTCTCATGTTTACACAGTGCTGCCGGTATTATCTATCATTGAGAACTACATCGGCCACAAATATGCCAACCTTTTCTTTGATAACGAGTCTTGTGGGGGATTGACGTTTTCTGGTGGCTCGTGGTCTAACATTACGTCGATGCAAATGGCCAGAGCTTTACGTTACCCTGATACTAAAGATGATGGAAACAGCAACTACAAGTTTGCCATCTACACTTCGGAACACTGTCACTATTCGGTTGAAAAGGCGGCCATTTTGTTGGGGTTGGGCCTGAAACATGTTTTCAAGGTCGGTACGCACCAGGATGGAACTTTGGACGTTGAAGAGTTGGAAAAGGTAATTGTCGAAACCAAAAGCCAAGGATACACTCCATTGTATATCAATGCCACTGCTGGAACAACGGTGTTCGGATCCTACGACGACTTTGGTGCCATTTCCAAAATCGCCAAACAATTCAACTGTCATTTCCATATTGACGGAAGTTGGGGAGGAAATGTTATCTTTTCAACCAAACACGGTGTGAAGATGAGTGGAGCCAACTTTGCTGATTCCATCACGGTAAATCCACACAAAATGTTGGGAGTCCCAACTACTTGTTCGTTTTTGTTGATTCCACAAGTTAGCGATTTCCAAAGATCCATGTCTTTGAACGCTCCTTACTTGTTTCACGGTCGTGAAGGCAATGGTGACGATGAAAACGAAAAGGAAAATTATGACTTGGCAGACGGAACCATGGGATGCGGACGTAGAGCTGATTCGTTCAAGTTTTATATGGCGTGGTTGTACTACGGTCATAGTGGCTTTGCTGAACGTGTAGACCATGCATTTGCAATTGGCGAGAACTTTGTAGACAAGATCAGCCAAGATCCCCGGTTCGAATTGGTAGTTCCTGGTGTTCCTCAATGTTTGCAGGTGTGTTTCTATCACAAGGTAGAAGGAGTCTCCAACACCGAAGTGACCCGTTATGTATCAAGAGAATTACACAGAGAAGGAAAGTTTTTGGTTGACTTTTCACCCATGCCAGCACTGAAAAACGGAGGTGGGGAAGATCGCGGAGAGTTTTTCCGGGTTGTGTTCAACCTGCCGATCTTGACTGATAAGGTGGTTGATGATTTGATCGAAGGCATTGTAGAGACCGGAAGTAGACTCAAAGCCAATTAGTTTGGTTGAATTAAACGAACGACTGGCAACCGATTAGATCAATCGTTAGACTAGAATAGATAAATAAAAGAGAGACAATAAATGAACTATGCAAAAGGAATACCCAAAACATAGACTGACAATAGACAGACGACTACGGAGAATTAGCAGGAAAAAGAAATTAGATTGAAAAATTGATCCATTCCGGCCGATAATGAAGTGTGTATTATGTTGAGGATAAGATCAATAATGCGATAAACGAATTGCAACATACCATGATAAAGAAAATAGAGTATGGACAAAATATGATAACGGATAAAGTTCGAGTATAATGCGACATGAGATGAGTAAACAACAGATGTGTGAACCAGAGATGACAAGAAATGAGTGCGAAGTAACATCCGGTGTAGATTGATTGCGACGATTCGATGTAATGCAAACGCGTGGTTGCAGCAGTATACGCACTCAAGTAGTTTTATCCTCAGAGAGACTATTCACTAATAATCCAAAAGTGATTGCGGAAGTGGTATTGGCCATTGATACGGCTAATTAACTAGTTGCTGCAACGAAAGATAAGAAGGTTGCAGAGCTCTGCGAGCGCGATCAGGTGGATGCGGGCTTATAATTGGGCTCTAGTTTGAGACTTGAACTACCATGTTCAGCAGGGTGCGGAAGTTTTTACGGGCTTTAAGAGTCGAGAGTACTTCTGGGACTGAGCTAGGACGGAAGCTAGTAGTGCCACTGCCACAACCTCAGCATTACTAGTGCCCTGGCATCTTGAACTAAGCCCTCTTGAATAATATCTCCGTGGCGCCCTTAGTTCTCATTCTCCTCCCCCTCGCTAATTATTGCTCGATTTGTCACGTTCTCGCAAACACTTCTACTCCTCTACACCGCTCTAGCAACAGTTATATATTTGATTTATCAAGATTTATCAAGATTTATCAAAGTGGACGTAAATTAGATTAAATATGTGGTTATGTGTTGGAGGGGCTATAATGGTGATGGGAATCGCACTAATTTCATAGGCCATTCGCCGCAAAGTCTAGCGAATTTCAACATTTGTCGCAGTTGGGATTATATTACGCACTAACTCGGAGCTAATTCCAGTTCAAACCTTAACCTAAACAATTGTTTTTTGACATCGAATTTCTAGTCAAGCCATGTCGAGGGGGGGGGGCTCCCACGATCCTCTTTACTGCCATGAACCCCCGTTTCCAGAATAAGAAGGCATCACTATATCTCTATGGTGCTTCTTTACTCTGCTGGCTGCTACTTATGTTGTAGTGGGGCCGATGTTATCTACTTAGGTTCGTACGATGCTACATTGTCGTCAGTAACGTTACCGAATAGTTAGCCCCAGGGTTACATTGAAAATTAATTGAGGCAAGATGTTGCATTCAATTTACGCCTGCACCTCCCCCGCAGAACATTCATCCGCCAGAACACTACTACGCTAACCGCACGAGATGGTGCAAATTAAGACGAGGCGAGGCTTTCACCCTTGGCCCCCTTCGCCCACTACCACTTGGCTTGATGTAACAGTTGTAAGTGTACACTGAGGCGAGAGTCTGACGGTCAGGCCAACTCCGCATCCTCTGTTTAATTATTTGCCGTTCTCTCGCTCTTCGTACCATCGTCCAATCCCCACATAATGCCGTGTAACATCGATTTTCCATCGCACCAGATAAGTATTACGTAACTCGCTAGCTGCAACCTTGTTACAATCCTATCAAATCAGATATATAAAGTCGAGGATCCGGGGCATATTGCAAAAGTTTAATCATCACAGATCTTCAGAACAAGGCAGTTGCATCTCTCATATCCTGATTTGGATTTAGTCCCTCATATATCATATATCCACTGCTATAACCTGCTAATAACCATTGATTAATTCTTCCACTCCTATCATCAACGTTCAATAATGTCTGACGCTTCTAACTCGGACAAAATCGTCAGCAATGTCGAGGTCAACACCAATACTTCCAGTGAAAATATTGCCGATATCCACGGTGATGAGATTCATGTCGAACTTGTAAGACACTCTTCGGCAGAAATCGAATCTTCCGGCAATTGGTTCGACAAGAAAATTAATATTCCTTTCATAGGAGGCTTCCGTTATTCAAATTCCATGACCCAGGTGGTTATGTTGGCATTTGTGGTCTTCATGACTCCAGGTATGTTCAACGCCTTGACTGGTATCGGTGCTTCTATCTCCGATGTCAAGACTTCCGATAATGCCAACGTCGCTCTTTATTCTACCTTTGCTTCCATTGGTTTCTTTGGTGGTACTATTTGTAATGTCATTGGTGTCAGAGCCTCCTTGATGTTTGGAGGTATTGGTTATGCTCTTTATGCTTCTTCGTTGTTATGTTTCTACCACACTCAAAATAAGGGTTTCGTCCTCTTTTCTGGTGCTTTTTTGGGTATATGTGCTGCAACTTTATGGGCTGCTCAAGGTACTATTATTATGTCATACCCTACTGAAGACAAGAAAGGTAGAGCCATTATGGTCTTTTGGGTCATTTTCAACTTGGGTGCCGTCATTGGTTCCATCATTCCTTTGGCTGATAACCTTGAAAATAATGGTTCTGCGGTCAACGACGGAACTTACATTGCCTTTATTGTATTGATGTGTCTTGGTACCGTTATTGCTTTCTTCATGTTACCTATGAGCAAAGTATGGAAATCCGATGGCACCAGAGTTATTTCTCAAGCTCACCCACACTGGAAAGATGAATTGTATGGTCTTTTCAAATTGTTATACAAGGACCCAAAGGTGTTCTTAATGTTCCCAATGTTTTTTGCATCTAACTGGTTCTACACCTATCAATTTAATGACTTTAATGCTGGTCGTTTCAACATCAGAACTAGATCCTTAAACTCCTTATTATACTGGTTTTCTCAAATGCTCGGTGCTATTTTCATTGGTTCTATTCTTGATTTAAAAAGATTTAACAGATCAGTCAGAGCCAAAATCGGTTGGACCATTGTTGTTGTGTTAGGAATGGCCATTTGGGGTGGTGGTTTAAAGTTCCAATTGGGTTTCAATAGAGAAGATGTCGAATCCGTCGGCACAGAAGCTCCAAGATTGGCACCAATCGATTACAAGGAAGGTAGATATATCGGTCCAATGTTCTTATACATGTTTTACGGTGTCTACGACGCTATTTTCCAATCATTCATCTTATGGACCTTGGGTGCATTATCAAACAATCCAAAGAAAACTGCTCTTTACGCTGGTTTCTACAAAGGTATTCAATCAGCTGCTGCTGCTATTGCTTGGAGATTGGATGCTATGCACAAACCATTTATGGACTTGTTTATTTCGTCATGGGTCTTGACTATTGGTTCCTTGGCAATTGCTGCTCCTTTAATTTTATTCAAGATCAAGGAAACTACCGATGTCGAAGAAGATGATTTCGATCAAATTGTGGACGAAAATGAATTAAAGTCCGTTAAGTCTGTTGCCAATGATTCACATTTATTACCTGCTGAAAAGGTTTAATTAATTTTTTAATATATACTGCAATCAATAATTTTTCAATAATTCCAAGTAATTTAGTTCGATCTGTAGACGGTGAAAAACAATAGAAATTCCAATACGAGTTTTCTTCAATGATCTATTCTCTAGTCTATTTTGGTCTCATCTCATCTCGTCTCATCTCATCTCATCTCATCTCGTCTCGTACTAAATTGCATCTCAGTAGCTTACATCGCATCTAACTGCGTTTTTAGTCAAATACTGAGAAAAGCTCGGTACATTTAACTGCTGCCTCCACCACCTTCCCCTGAACGGTCTATATTCCCCCAGCTAGCCCCAGCTAGCCCCAGCTACCCCAGTTACCCCGGTCCCTACCCCGGTTTAAACATGTCCAGATAATCTGTCCATACATCGCTCCGGACCTTGGTTGCATTCAATAATGTTACATCCTCACACGTTACATTCAAACTTGGTTAGTAAATGCCCCGCACCAAAGCCGCGCTATGTGCTGGGCATCGGGCTTGAGGCAATGCTGCCAAAACTGAATTAGCTCATACAACGCACATACCGATTAGCAATTCTAACCACCCCTCCCACTGTGAGAGTCGCTACCTCTTAGTTGCCCCTTCGCTTCCTTTGCTTCCTTCGCATCCTCTTCACACTACTCTCTGCCTCCCTGCTCGCTGGGAACCCACCAGCTGCAAGTAGGGCGCTACCAAGTCGCGCTACCAAACAGAATCGACTGAGCTCATCGCCAGTCACCAACTACTCTTCTTCACCAATGATCCACGACGACTCGTTGTACTTGTACAACCTCACCATACGCCATGCAAATCCAGGCTCACTCACAATACTAGGCCAGTTCACTGCTTCCTCCAAGAAAGCACAGGAATTGGTGGTGGCCCATGCCTCGACCCTTCAGGTGTATACTCTCGATTCCTCCACTGGAAAGCTTTCCACCATAGGACCTGCACATCATTGTTTATTTGCGACTGTAACTACTATAGAGAAGATCAGATTGACAGGAACATCCAAGGATTTATTAGTGATAACTGGTGACTCAGGAAAGCTCTGCATTCTCGAGTTCAAATCTGTTTCGAACCAGTTTGAACCAGTGATACAACAAACAGTAGGCAAAAATGGGTTGGGACGTCTTTCACATACATCTTACTTGGCAGTGGATCCTTCCAACCGTGCAATTTGCATCTCTGCATTACAGCGTAATAAACTAGTGTTCAAAGTACGTGCTTCAGCCACCGGTTCTATAGAGCTAGATGCTCCATTGGAAGCTTCTTCTCGTGATATTTTCACGTTGAGTATGGAAGCTTTGGAAGTTGGCTATAACAATCCTCTTTTTGCAGCCATTGAAGCTGATGCTTCCGACTATACTCGTTCGGGGTTTATTCCTGGTGAATCGTCACTAAGATTAAACTACTACGAGCTTGACCAAGGCTTGAACCATGTGGTGAAAAAAAAGTCAGCTGGGCCTATTCCAGCGTCTTCTGTCCATTTAGTACCACTTCCAGCACACGTAGGCGGAGTATTGGTATGTTGTGGAGGGTCTGATTCATATTTAATTCACGACAATGGTGGTGCCAGGACTTACACACCATTGCCGGTACGCTCTGGAACACAAGAAACTACAATTGTTGCACATGTCACACATAAACTAAAGAAAAATGCCTTTTTCATACTATTGCAAAGCACTTTGGGTGATATCTTCAAGCTCTTAGTAGACTACGATGAAGATAGAGAGGTGGTCAGGGACATAAAAATCAAGTACTTCGATACCATCGGTGCTACTTCGTCGCTTAATGTCTTCAAAAGCGGGTTCTTGTATGCCAATGTCTCCAATAATGACAAGGAACTCTACCAGTTTGAAAAATTGGGTGACGATACCGACGATGATTCGACCTTGCACTTGCTGCACACGTTGGACAATTTGCCAGACGTTTCATCCAGAGTCTTTGAGGTTAAACCTCTAGAAAACCTAGCTTTGGTGGACGTGGTTGATGACCTCTGTCCAGTGGTAGATGCAAGGTTGGTAGAAACACAAACTAGTGGTTCTTCGGTCCAACAGCTCATCACGCTTTCTTCGAATTCGTTTTTGAAAACACTCACCCAGGGTATATCTACCAATATGATCGTATCATCGCCTTTACCCATGCTACCTTTCGACATCTTTACATCAAAACTCACTTATGCCTCTGAAAACGACGAGTACTTGGTTCTAACTTCTCACCTTGAATCAAAGACCCTTGTTCTTTCGATTGGAGAGGTGGTTGAAGAGGTTCAAAACTCCATGTTTGTCGAAGACCAGCCGACGATTGCGGTCCAGCAAGTAGGAAAATCGTCTATTGTTCAGGTTTATGCCAATGGTATAAGACACATAAGGCACATCGAAGATGAAAAAATCACTTCTGACTGGTTTCCCCCAGCTGGAATCCAAATCAAACAGGCAAGCGCCAATAACGAGCAGGTTGTGGTAGGCTTGTCTAATTCCGAGCTCTGCTACTTTGAAATTGACTCCTTTGATGACCAGTTGGTTGAGTACCAGGAGAGGCTCGAGGTCTCAAGTTCAATAACGTCATTAGCAATAAATCCTACATCTAGTACTTCAAAGAAGAGCTTGTTTGCCATAGTGGGATGTGCTGACGAAACCATTCAGGTTGTTTCGTTGCAGGTGGACAATTGTCTCGAGATCATATCGTTGCAGGCATTGTCATCCCGTAGTGTTTCATTGGCAATTATGTACTCTGGCAGCACCTGTTATGTTCATATAGGAATGGAAAATGGTGTTTATGTTCGTACTACAGTTGACCAGGTCACTGGTGCTCTTTCAGATACCAGAATCAAATACTTGGGAACGAAACCCGTACACCTCTCGATTATCAATATGGGCAGTGCATTGTTGGCTATCTCCTCTAGTCCGTGGATCGGCTTTGAAACCAGCTCGTCCTCGGAAAACTTCAAGCTTTCACCTTTATTGGATACTGGAATAACTAAGGGTACGTCGTTTGTGTCAGAAGATATCGGAGGAGAAGGTATAGTGGGTCTTTCGGGCAGCGAGTTAGTTATATTCACCATTGGTGACGAAGAATCTGGCTTCGATTCGACCAAAAACTTTAATATAGACAAGTTGAAGTTACGCTATTCCCCCAGACGAATGGTAATCGATAAAGATGACCGTATTAAGAACACCACTGTCTATGTGGGGCAATCACAGTATGGAATAAAGAGCACGTACGAGGCAAATTTAGACTCCAATGCCACTAGTGAAGATCAAGACAATTTATATCAACCGGCCAAGAATTCTTGGGGCTGCTGTATTCAGTTGGTTGATTTTGGAGAATCTAAAACCATTTGTCAGACCGTTGAATTCCCCTCTACTGACCTGATTACCTGTATGGAAAAGGTCCATTTCAGCTCTGGTACAAAGGGCCAAGACCATTTGGTAGTGGGAATATCGGTAAAGCAAAAGTATCTTCCTACCTCCAATGAGAAGAATTACCTCTATACATTCAAGATAATGAAGAAAAAGGGTCTTACCAATAAGCTCGAGCTCTTGCACAAGACCGAGGTGGAAAACCAGATAACTGCATTGAACCGATTCAAGGGCAAGTTGCTAGTAGGTTCGGACAATCACTTGAGACTCTATGATTTGGGACAAAAGCAGTTGCTACGTAAGACGTCGACCAAAATCGATTATGTTTCATCTATTACCCGTATAATTCACCAAGGAAATAATCGATTGGTCATCTGTGATTCCCGGGCTTCGACCATATTTGTCAAGTTTGACGATACTGAGAACAAATTTGTGCCTATTATCGATGATATAGTCAAAAGGCAAGTGACTGCTTTGGCTACAGTGGACTATGATACTGTAATTGGAGGTGACAAGTACGGAAACATATGGGTTTCTCGGGTACCATCAGAAGTTTCGGTTCAATCTGACCAAGACTGGACTATGGTTAAGTCTCAAGAATCTTTTCTAAATGGTTCTCCATATAGGCTTAAAAACATGTGTGAATTTTACTTGCTGGATATTCCGACTTCTTTCAGCAAAGGTTCTCTTGGTGGGGGCCAGGAAAGTATTGTTTATACCGGTCTACAAGGTACTGTTGGCTTACTCTTACCATTGGCTACCAAACAAGAAGTAGAGTTTTTAATAAAGCTCGAAATAAATCTTCGTCAATACTTTGATTATAATCTTGAAGAGTATGACCATACCAAAAATGGGTTCAACATGTTAGGAAAAGACCACCTCAAGTTCAGAGGCTACTATAACCCGGTCAAGAATGTTATTGACGGAGACTTGATCGAACGATTCTACGAATTAAACCATACGGCCAAAATCGGTTTGGCTAATAAGTTGGACCGTACGCCTAAAGAAGTCGAACGTAAGATCTTTGATTTGAGAAACAGATCCGCTTTATAGATTACAATCTCTTAAACACACTATATTCATTAATTTTAACAGGATGGGTATTAAGGATTAAACTATGTAAAAACAACAAAAGTAGACAAAAACATATAGCACATACAGCTCAAGAGGGTTGGAATGCAGCTCAAAAGAGATTGAAATACAACACAAGAGATATTGAAATACAACTCAAGAGAGATTGAAATACAACTCAAGAAAGATTGGAAATGGGTCCCGGCACGGATAGAAATCGCAACACTAGGTCTTTTCCATGTTCTCATGGCTTTCGAGATTCTTGGGTTTAAGAGGTGATAAATCACCCTTTTCATTGTCATCTTTATCGTTATAAATATTACTCTCTTGGCGTTTTCTGCTAGTGGTTGGACTTCCTTGTGAGTTCAGCCCGTCACTATTCTTTCTTAAGGGAGTCTGGCCATTCGGCGTACTGAATTGTACAAAATTCCAAAATGCAGGGGAAGATTGATTCGTGTTTACGCCATTGTTAATTCCAAGCTTGACATTGGCCGATTTTGATCCTCGTTCAGGAGTGAATGCTTCGAGTGGAGCAATTTTCTTGGGACTGGCAAATCCTAATGCTAAATCTGATGCTGTTGGTGCTGTGGTGGTAGTGTTGGTGGCTGTGGTATTGTTGGTGGTGTTGTTTGGTTGGTGTGCTTGGGAATCTTCAGCTGAACTGGGAATGTTGGTTGAATTGTTGCTGTAAGAATGAATGTTGGCCTCCTGTAAGTGAGTAGGATTGGTGTATGAATTCAGACGAGAATGGTGGGCACCTGGAGCAGAGTGGCCTAGTGTGTGTGAGGGAGGTGGGGGTGGTAAATTAAATAAATGGTTTCCAGATACCTTGGGTAACTTGGGGGTGGTACTATTAATATCATTAAGTTGTCTTGTGGGCGAAGATAGTTCACTTTTGTTCTGGCCAAGACCATTTGGCTGGCCCAATTGAACGGAAGGAACGTGCTGGTTGATTAAGGGGGCTCCGTACATCAAGTGGGACGAATTAGGTTGGAATCCCCCTTGTTGAGGAACAGCGTTGGACCCGTATCCTCTTTGGCCAGGAGGAGCACCTATAAAGCCATTGTTTGGTTGATTGGACATATACGACAACGGGTTAGGTTGCATTGAGTTATTGGCTCCCAAGGGGTATGCCTGCCCCAACTTTGGTAAGGAGTTAGTTCTTTGGTGGGTAAAGTGCAGTTGGAAATGTTGTTGCTGTTGTTGTGGTTGGCCCAGCTGCTGCTGTTGGTGTTGC
This sequence comes from Suhomyces vadensis, assembly GCA_030575035.1. NCBI lineage: Eukaryota > Fungi > Ascomycota > Pichiomycetes > Serinales > Debaryomycetaceae > Suhomyces > Suhomyces vadensis. Next base: position 65,000 of record JAJMGK010000001.1, on the reverse strand, counting down.
TCCAATTGCTTCTGTTGGTTGTGATGAAGTTGCAGTTCTATGGAATTATCCTTTTGGAAGTTTTTCTGTGATTCAGGCAAATGCTTGTGGGTAGCCAAGTGTAAATGAAGTTGTCTTGAAACCGAAGAACCTCTTCTGTTCTTCAGTAACGAGCCGTTTTCAATTTTGCTCAAAAAATCTTCCTTGTAACTTTCACTGATTTGCCATTTCATACCCTTGCCAGGTTCGTTCGGTCTCCTGGGGACTTTTTCAAATGCTTTGTTTAATGACAAGTTATGTCTGATGGAATTCTGCCAACCGGTTTTAGAGTATTTATAGTAAGCATAGTGGGAACCAATCCAGTTGTAGATTTCCGACAAGGACATCACACCGTCATCGTTGGATAGAATGGCCTGGGTGATCATGGTAGCGTAGGAGTAAGGGGGCTTTATATCTTTGGCATCTTCTTTAGATAAGTCCTGGTCCAAGTTGTTTTGTAAGGACGTGGCAGATACGGAAGAAGGAGATTGGATTAACTGGGCTTTGTCAAACATTTGAAAGCTTCTAATCTGACCAGAGGGGGCACCGTGGCCGCCAATCATCGAACCATTATAAGACGAGTTGTGATGCTGGTGGTGGTTGGATTTCTTGGACTTGGCCATATCCTTGTACTTGGTCAAGCATTTAGTAAGGATTTTTTGCAGGATGTTGGGCGGGGAGTCCGGAAGAATAAACATCATTTGGGTGCCTCCAACATCCAAAATGGCCCCCGAGTGTAGTGGGGTGGAATGGTTGGGCCCAACGGGGACTTTTTGGCCATCTATACGGGCACCATTGCGGCCGAGAACCTGTAGTTCCCAGCATCTCAAGTCAAGATTGTAGGTGATGGTGGCGTGCTGGCGTGAAACCACTTTGGCAGGACCCAAATCTATATCGATAATCGAGCCTCTGTTGTTATTGTTGCCCCCAGCGGTGGCCCCGGAAGCGACAGCAGCAGCAGCATTGTCGGTGTTTCTTCCGATGGATATGGCTAGGGATTTGACGTAGAATGTCCAGTCCGAACCAGCAATCTTGGCATACGCCTGGATTTCCGTGGCCAAATTCTTGTCGTTGGCAAAGTTCTCTGCTACGTTTGTTTGTTCTTCTGGTGTTTGGAGGGTCGATATGACAGCGTTGACCAAGTCTGCTGGATCTTCGAAAGATGGAAGATCGTTTTCGTCCACGTCCGAGTGGGATCTCTTTCGAGGAGTAGATGCTGATGACATGACACGCCTAACCAGATAGGTAATTTGAGGTGGTGGTGTATTGAATTAAGTGGATGCCCAGCTGGCCAATTGGTGTGCGGCGAAACAGTGGCTGGTTTTTGCTGGGTTTTTTTTGTCCTTAGAAGATCCTGGTCCTGGTGTATCCCTACAGATGTCTTGCAACTAAAACTTATCCACAGAAAGTCGCTTTAGTGGTGGTGAAGGTTGAATATCTTCTATTGCCTTTGTTTACAAAACAAAATTTTTGTTTGTTTCTAATTCTCGTTTTGTGTGCGAACTGCTGAGGAACGGAAGGAGGAGGATGGTTGGAGATGGACGGAGGAACAGACAGTGCGAGCTAAGAGCAGGTGTGTGCACGGGTGGGCGGTGAGACGATCGCTGGGTGGCGGTTTGGCAGTGGTGCTGTTCACCCTGCTTTGGTTCTGAGGTCTACTGGCTACTGGCTACTGGCTACTGCATCTACTGGAGTCTCCTGGGTGTGTGGTGCGTGGGCTAATTCTATAATTGGTCTCGTTGACCGCTGACATTTTGTCGCTATTCTGCAGTGTAGATGGTGCGAGAATCCACCGGCGAGGGCTCGGTCTGGGGGCAGCAGATAGTCGTACGGTGTGTGACGAATGCGTCCGCTGCTCTACCGTGCTGTTGGGTGCTGTTGGGCGCTGTTGGGCGCTGTTGTATGTGTCTCTGTGTATTTGTGCCTGTTTGTCCGTGGCCCTAGCATTACTGTCTCTGGTTGTCCAATCGTTGACTCTGTCTCTGACAAATGCGTCCCTACCTGTACGTCGGGAAAATGCTAGACGTGTTGGGGCCGCGGTGTTCGCGGTAGGATCGTGCGGCGCGAGACCGTCTTCGTCCTGGACAGACCTGGTCTGGTAGATGATAGGGAATGCAGTGGTGGCTGGAAAGCAGGCTTGAATACAATCGGGTGGTTTGGGCAGCCGGGTGCCTCGATTTGTCTGCTGGGCCAAGGTTGTCTTGTCACTTTTGCTACACGGCACGCCAGTGGGTCCTTGGTACTTAGTCCTTAGTACCAAAAGAGCTCCCATTTGTTGAAGCTAGTCCAATTCTTTCTGCTCTTGTTCTGTGCCTCCTTCTCTGCTTCTTGTCCTCCGTACCACTATCCAACCACGGTGCGTTGGCTGCAAATACACATTGCCATCACCTCGGTGACCGTCTCATTGGGACTCGCGGACCAATTGTTCACTACACAAAACTATGTTTATATTCGAAATTTCAATTATGCATCCAAACAAAGGTGTGGGGGTTACGGGAGTCGGTAGACCGTATATGACCACAATCTAGTTGCCACTTTCCATATTTCCACGAACCTGGTCGTGCCTGTTTTGCTGTTTGCCATTTTTCCCCGTTTTTGTAGATGGTCACGGTTATGGCAACTGTAAGCCTGCGTCTCGGGAATCTCGCCAGAAAATAATATAACGGCCATAATACTCATCGCCTTGCCTGTTCAAAGTGCCTTGGACATTGTACCTTGAGGTAGTTAGGAATGCGATAACGCTTGAAACCCACAGACTCGTTTCGAGCTTACTGCTCCAGGCTCAGCCATTAGACCCCCCTTGATTGAATTCTAGATCTGGCATGTGACTATGCATAACTTGTGCGCATGGTGCGTTAAATTGGGCTCAAACTTTTTGCAGCCATTATATATTTAACTATTAATTCTATCATCGGGTGTCCTACATAACGAATGCGTACTTGGATTTGGCTCGTAATGCTTTACCGTATCTGTAAAATACAAACGGTACTGGAATCATTGCTAACGCTAGACATCCTACCAACGTCATACTCCAGTTAACGTGTAGATTGGTTATCATTTGTCTGGAGAACAATGGGAACACCGCTCCAAATAACGATCTAATAATCGTATTTCCCGCAATAGCAGACGCTACTAGTGGCAAGTAGCACTCAACAATATAGGTGATACAAGGCATAAACACCAAGATTACCCCAAATCCAACAAACGCCGCTCCTATGGTTGGAACTATCCAGTGAATATGGTCAGGGTATTGACCGGTCCAACCCATCCAAAACAATCCAATGGCAAAGACGACTCCTCCTATCATCATTGGAACTAATCTCTCTTCGGGTAATAGTTTTCCGTTGTTTTTCATAATGGCTATTCCATACTGTTTATTATAATAAATCAAAACCGCCAGACCAATCAAGATTCCAATGAACATGGATAAATATGGTAGTTCAGCAACCCCAGGTCGGAAATGGTAGCCTTGTCCAAAAATGATTGGTATTCCCGTTAAAAACAAGTAAAGCATACCATAAATAAACGCATTGTAGATTGTAATCAACAATAAAATAGGTTCTACTATCAACATCCGAACAGGTCTGAAGATATATCCTTCGAAGACTTCTTTCAATGTAAGTGATATTTTCTCATGGGAGGCATGGATTCCCCAATTTCCAGTTCTCCTTCTTAATGTTTCGGCCTTGGTGACCAAAATAATCGACGCATGCGTTTCTTTCAAAATAAACACATTAAGGATAAGGGAAGATGCACCAAGGATCCCACAGAAATACGAAGTCCATCTCCATCCTAAGCCTGAGTTCTTGACAGTAAATCCACCCAATATTGGGGCTAACATGGGGCCACCAAACAAAACATCAGCAAACACTGCAATGGCTTTGCCTCTGTCTTGGTTGGAAAACATGTCAGCTATTACTGCTGGGGCTACAACAATAGAAGCCGATCCAGTACATCCAGCAAAGTATCTACAAATCATTATGGTGTGAAGGTCTTTGGATGTGGCAACTGCAAAGGAGAATAACGTGTATCCTAGTGAAGAGATAATGATCATAGGTTTTCTGCCGTACAATTCAGACATTGGGCCGAATATGACAGGACCTGTTGCAAAACCAAGAACAAATAGCGATGTAGCCAAAGTGATGGTAGTGGGGCCAACCCTAAATATTTCCACCAACTCTCCAGTGGCCTGGGAGAAAATAGCTGATCCAATTGTGAGCACTAAAGCTGAGTAGGCCACACAGAAAAGCGAGAGCAATTTCTGGGTCGTAGTGAAGTTCAAAGGATGTTTTGGGTCATCCGGACCATCGTAATCCACTTCATATGCTTCTCTTTCTGGCATTGGTGGCGGATATGGTTTGTCGTTCCCCATTGTCGGAATGGGTTCATCGTACTTTTTATTTTCAATTGTTAACTGTTCAACTTCGCTCAATCTTCTGCTCAATTCTCTAGCCATGCCATACTCAGTCTGCTGTCTTGAAAGAGCTAGGTTCTGTTCAAGGTCTTTGTTGTTGGGAACATCCTCAAGCGTTTTGAGGTACTCGTTGGCGTGACCAGACGTGGACGTAGAGTTTGAGTGAAATGAAGACATCCTCCTATTAAACTATAAACTTTTTAGGCGTATGTCTAGCTGCAGATTGGAGCTACTTATACGGCTGTAACAAGCTAAACTTACTAATACAATTAAAAGCAGATACCAAAATAGACGTATCTCCGAAGAATGGGTGGGGACCCAAAAAGTCAGAGATTATGTCCGCATGTTGAGAGGGTTTTTAAGTATTTTTACGGGGAATCGTCGGGGTTTGTCGGGTTTCCACAATGTAGCAAATGGCGTCCAATCTTGAAAATTAAAAAGACATAGACTACAGACGGTAGGATTTAAAGTTGTGCATTGTGAATGCCTTAGTGCTTGGTAGCTATTTTACACCATGTATCACATACTCAAAGCTCAACCGGACATCAAGCATCCAGAACCCTTAGATTCCCATAAAATATTGACAATCTCGAGTCAGGGCCCATAATAAGTATAATTACCCCAAAGGGCCTAGTTGTGCATAGAACATCTCGCCGTCCCCTAAATTCATGGCTACAAGGGGCCAACGGTGAATCATATCAATTAGTAAATTAATAAGAGTATATTTATTCCTCGGAATCTCAGCTTCTATGCGGTAACAATTTTTCTACAGTTAGGGAACATGGTTATTTCCAGTGACACTTCGAAATGTAATTACTAATCGTCTTAAGTCTTGACGTTGATTGATACTTATCAGGGCAATCAATTTGATTGACGCAGTCATGTATTCTTCTATTACTGTATATTATTATATGCTTTATATTGAGTAAATTAGTCTTTTAAGAGCGATAAAATTCCATGCCATTGGATAGATAAATATATAGATGGCTCTCATTTATCTTTTTGATACTTCTATTGGTAATAATACAGTCTGGAAATAATTATATACATTCATTATTTAATTTATACTACTTGGCTAGTTTTGAAGTTTTATTGATTGGAACATTAATTGGATAATATTAACGGTAGATTGAGTGCTTTATCTTCCATCATGTTTAGTCTAACCGATTATTTAGCACTGTTTGTTTTCAAAGTAATGCTCCAGGGAATGTATAAGCCCTGTCGCATACCTATCAATTATCTGTGTGACATTGACCAGCATTTCTCGAGTACCTCTCTCAAGTTTTACTGGTTATGAAGCTGGTTCGAAATCTAATTCAGTGTTCGAAATTAGTAGATTGTGACAATAACTTAAATATTATAGTCTACACTAACCTGGTTTTTATTTTATCCTTTGATCTCCTTTCTTTCGTAGTCGATTGGTATAATGAAAGATGGTGTGGTGTCAAACCCCCGAGCATCTGATTTCTCAACCGTCACTACATCCACCACGGTATCTTCGTCTTCTAATCTCTTTTTATTCAACACATCTTCACCAATAATATCAAACTCGTCTTCCTTTTCTTGGTACTCGATGTTCTCTTCTATCTCTACGAAATCCGGAGCCAACGCCGACCACTTTTGGGGAAACTGGATCAGCCACACGTAAATGGCTCCGCTATCTATTCCAGTGGCTCCAATACTGCACCGAGCGTGATTCCACTTGACATCCACCAATTCTTCGTTGCTCCCCTCCAAGATTTTCACCAACGATCCCATCGACGTTTCCCACACGTACAAATCGTGAGACGACTGTCCAAATGTTGACGCTACTATGAACTCGGCATTGTAATTAAACGCCACTGAGTTCCACTGAAGTCGGTTCACAACGTCTTGGTACCTGTGTTCCACCTCGAATTCCCATTCGCTACTATCCAAATTGATCATATCAGGAAGGGTAATCTGGCGAATCACTCTATCAGAAGTGTTGATGGCTAGTTTGCGTCCATTGCCCGAAATCACAAGGTTTTTGATGTTGGCATTGGCCAATTTCTCGCTGTGAATTAGCTCGAGGGTTCTTGTCGAGATGATATTGAGCCACCCTTTACTCGTTCCGGTAAAAATATACTCCCCATCGATACTAAAGGTGGTTACTAGGGTATTATTGCGTTCTTTGCGCTTCTTCTTGGGACCCCCTTCTTCATCGACGGCTCCTTCCGATGAAGCATTAGTTTTGCCAGTGGGTAATCGATGAATTTGGGCGTTTTCGTCAACCAAAACAGGTTCATCTTCATATAGAGAAGCTGAAAATACCAATTGGTTTGTTGGGTTCATTGAAGCTTGCCATATTGGACCATCAAACGTCACTTTTCGTAATACTGGAAGTAGCGATGCATCTTCGTTATTTACTAAGCTCATGTCCCAGAGGATACAGGACCAGTCCTGGGATGAAGAAAGAAGGTACCGGCCACATTTGGACCAGCTGAGTGACGTGACGGGTCTTGTGTGGCCACCTTCCTCGAGCTGAGCTATCACTCCACCACTGATCATATCGTAGATGATGATTCCTCCATCGCTCAATCCGGATGCCAAGTAGTCGCCTTTATGGTTAAATTGAATAACCACCGAATGACCGTAGCTCAATGTGTTAATGAGGGTTTCTGGGTACTCTTTAGCCACGGCAAACGGGTCTTGGAGGGCTAGGTTCATGATGAGGTGGGTTGACAGGTCTGAGCAGATTAGCGAGAAAACTTCATATTTAGTGAGAAATAGTCTGGTAAAGATAATATTTAGTGAGAAATAGTCTAGAAAAGATAATATTTAGTGAGAAATAGTCTGGAAAAGATAATATTTAGTGAGAGTGCGATCTGTGCTAGTGAGGTAACCGTTTGCTTCTAGGGAGAGAAACCAGAATTGGTTAGTTTAGTGACTGAATAGGTATATTTGATCACTACTTCCGAGATCGTACACGCTTAAGCATCACCCATAATCTCCTGTTCTCAATGAATCCTCATTGATCACGCATAGTTGTATCTCTATTAGACTCCACAGCCACGCCCTACTACATCTCTAATTGTTCCCTGTGGTTCCTACTGCTCTCACTGCCCTGCTGTGTCCCTACGACTCCTAACTCTCGCTACTTCTGTGGCATACAATTTCTCGCTATTTCTCGCGCTTTCTCGCTATTTTCAATTGGTGCTATCACTAACTATCACTAGCTGTTCAGCTACGTTATTCAGCGAAGATATTAAGCTATCATCCATTGCCTTTTATCTACAACCTATCCAGGTCCAAATTACATATCAAATAATTATTGCATCTTCGAATCTATTCTTCCATTACCATAGTTCAATGGTATAATACCCATACATCTACAACATTCTCACACATGGCAAATGGCCTCTTTGATATACCATCTCGTATGGTACCGTCACCTTCCATAAGCATTGATTCGACCGTGGAATGGTCCCAGTACTCGACTCCCATCAGAAAACAACGCTTTGATGACAGAAGTCAGACCCGAATCAGCCTCCAGCTCAAGGCCCACGAACTCAGCTCCTCCAGCCACAGCGTGCTCTCGCTCACCAAACCCACCAATTTGTACAAAGACATACTTCGGTGGTCCGAAACGTCCCAGTTAAACCATCTGGTCAATCTGTCTGAGTTTACAGCCGCTTATGGTCGTGCTAATTGGGTAGAACCCTCGTCGCTCTATCTCGTCGTAGGCACCGTCACGGGCCTGGTTGTAGGGTTCAACTATCGTCAGAAAATCGAGTTTGTTTTGGATTCAAACAACCTGTCTGTGACATGCATTGCATTCACATCCGACTCTAGTCATTTGGCCGTAGGAACCGACAATGGTGAAATTAGAATATGGAACTTGGCCATGGCTGCCACCGCTGGAGCCTCGAATAGTAACGGAAGTACCAGCCATGATCAAAGATCTGGTGTTGGTTCTGGAGATCTAGATGGCCCGGGCGGTTCTACTTCTGCTTCAACTGATTCTTCATCTGCTGCTTCTGGTGCTGAACCTTACTATTCGATCCCGCCAATCTCGCTTCAGGATCGCTTCACCAAAAATTCCCAGGGCCATCTAATTAACTCCCCCATTACCTCGTTGCAGTTTGTAGGCAATTCCCATTCTAATCTTGTATCGGTCGACCTTTCAGGACTAGTTTTTTTCCACCATGGCATCAAGAAGTTTATGAAAAAACTCTTTATATCATCCAAAATCTTGGGTAAAAACGATTCCAACTCTCCTGACCCCAAGTTCATTATACATGGATGCGACATCTTGCCTATAGGGTCGTCAGTTCAAATTACAGACAGTCTTGGATTGGTCGCTCTTATGACTGACAATGCATTGTTGATCGTTTCGATATTGTCGTTGAACGACAGCAAAAATACTAACCTTATTACCCACTTTAAAGCCGGCAGATCAAGACATGTGGCCGACACAGACTTAGTGGTCAGCATGAACTGGTATCCGTGTATGAAACTGGGCACTGGTGTGGACAATGCACGGTTGGTTTACTCGTGGAATAACGTACTAACGGTTCTCGAAGTCAACAACCTGATTCTCCCGGCAAACCTCAACCAGATCCTCGAGGACCTCAAGGATAAAGACAAGGGAATCCCCAGGTTCCCCATAGACAAAACATGTCGCTGGAGAACGGCCAGTGTCGACGAAAAGATCGTCCTGGTCAAGTGGATCACGTCGTCTTTGCTCTTTATATTCACCAGAAAAGAGGGCGAGACCAGGCTAGCCCTCCGGGCGTTGTACTACAGTCTGGTTTCTCACGGTGTAAATCTGCAAGGAAGCTTGAAGGTGATAGGAATCGAGCACGGACTTGACCTAGATGTCTGTCCGGCTACTTTTAAGTCGCAGTCCAGAACTGACGAAACTGAAGGGTTTGAAAGCTATAGCAACTCGGTCAAATGCTTTAAACAGAAGTTAATCGTGATGGTGCGTGATGTTGCAGGTTCCAGCAAGATTTATATGGGGAAGTTGCTCAATTGGGCTGATATTCTAGTAGGATTGTTATCTCAAGGATCTTACTCCAAGGCTTTGCTTACTGTAAACGAATTCTACGATGCTTCTGGCGGAAGACTTGCACTTATCGGATTGCCGCAAGATTTCAGCTTGAAAGCCCTGATATTAGCACCCTACTTGTTCCAGATCATGAAGGAAGCAGTACGGCCGATATTTGCCCATTCCAAAGACGACAAGTCGTTCTACCTCAAAATATATCTCCATCTCATAGCAGAATTGTCAAACACGGGCCAGGAGAAAGCAGAGTTGGCCGACATTTTGAGCGACCTCTTCGACACCTATGACGATCACAGCCTGTTCTTTGCGTATCTCCAGCCTTACATTCTCAATGGAGAAGTGGAAACGTTGGCTCCAACCATTTTGAACGAGCTTGTACGTTACTACATCGAAACCGACAGAGGACTCATTCTCACCGAGATCTTGTGTATTTTGGACATCAGTCTGTTGAATATTGATCTCACCATAAACCTCTGTGTAAAACACAACTTACGAGAATGTTTGATATACATATGGAACTACGTATTGCAGGATTACCAGACTCCTTTGGTGGACTTCATCCGGGATTTCCAGGAGCCTCAGTTTGTCTCTGACGAAGATCAGTACTTAAAGGCTTATACTTTCATGTCGTACATCTTGACCGGAAGGCAGTATCCAACTGATAAGTTTATAGCGTACGACACTGAGGTCAGCGCCAAAAACGATGTATGCCAGATTCTCTTCAGCAGCACATATATCACCTGGCCCAAGGACAGCCATTCTCCTTTGGGATCGGGAAACGACAGCACCATTTTCCCTTACTTGTACCTCTTTTTAAAGACCAACTCATTCGAAATGTTATCTTGCTTGAATGAGTTCTTTGAAGATCCATGGCTCAACGAGGGCCAAACAGATCTAGCATATACTTCTGATTGGGGTCCGCCGGGAGGTATTACCAGGCAATACATAATAGATGCTTTGTTGGACATATTCGACACCAACGAAGAAGATTTCAGCCAGTACGACAAGACACAGCTAGCCATTTTCATTGGACGAAATTATTCCAAGTACTCTCAATTCATCAGGTTATCGGAGTCCATTCTCAACCGAGTGGTGGACTCACTATGTGACAACAACGAAGCCAGCATGCGTAGCGACTGCGAATTGGCCCTTCAGAGTTTGTTGCCGTACTATGAACCGTACAATGACGACTTTTTCATGGAGAAACTCCGTATTTCTCAATATTACGACGTGCTAAACGATATATATGGATCACAGGGTAAGTACGGCCAGGTATTGGAAGTCTGGTTTAGAAAGTTGAATGACTACAACGGAGACGAGCAGGTAATGCTGGGATTTGGAGACGTTCTTGCAAAGTCGTTTTCCATGACCAAGAACCCCATTGACCGTCTCAATCTTATCAAGTTTATCAAAAAGAACTTTGAAAAGTTGGCCCGTGTGGAACCTGACGTGTTGGTTGATGTGGTGAACCAGAACAGTGTAGGTTTAAATGTGGAGGCGGTAAATTTTGGTGACGATTTGCTTGCAATTGATTATTTGAACCGGTGGTTTGAAGCAATCAAGCATGACAAGAATTCCGAGTTCGATCCTGTCAAGAGTGCGGTTGGAGGTAGGTATGTCGGACTTCTCTGTCGGTATCGGCCGGTGCAAGTGTATGAATTTACAAAGGAGTGGAAGCATCAGTTGTTGGAATGGCAGGGATCGGTGCTCGAGACGCTTGAAAAGTACCACCAAGTAGAATCATTAGGTGAGCTATATGTGTACCAAAAGAAGTATCACAATGGACTCCAGGCGATACTAGGATACATGAAGTCGAACGTAGATAAGCTACATCAAGACACCGTGAAATCTAGGTTTAATCGGTTGTTGAGACAGGCCATGGACATTTGTGAAAATCCAGGTACATCTGAGGCTTACGATGAGGAACTAAGTCTTAACGAGTACATGTGGTTAGAATTGATAGGAACCTTCATAAAAATGGCCAGTGATAGCCAGGACGACCAAATTCTGGCGTTTTTGAACAAGGGGATACATGAGTGTTTCCGTGATATTAGTGACAGCAAACTTAATCCTGGAGACCGTAAGGAAGACTCGTTTTTGCGGATATTCCATCAGATCCTCACCTCGCCTACTTCAACAACTACTGCAGCTACTCTAGCCAACATAAGGGACATATTGCAAGAGGTCTTTGTTTCGTATTCGTATGAAAGTGAAATGTTAGATATTTCGCTACGGATGGTGAACTTGCAGATCCACAAGAGCATGACGATTGTACAAGCGGAAAACGTCAAAGGATGGGTTCCAAGTAAGGCGTGTTCTTCTTGTGGAAAGGCAATATGGGGTGCTGAAGCTCTGGATGTCCACCAAGGGGCTTGGGAGAGACGGCAAGAGGCAGAATTGTATGATGCTGGATCAAAGTACGGACGGCCTAAGCAGGAGGAGACGGTAGGAAGAGTCGTATTGTTCAAGTGTGGACATGGGTATCATCATAAGTGTATAGGGTGGGGAGAGATGGTGTGTGTTATCTGTGCAGCTAGCTGAGTATGATGAAAGTGTCGTACAAAGGAAATAAAGAACTTAATGAAAAGTTAGAAAGATAATAAAACAAAAATGTAGAAGCTATTACGATAGTCTTGAAAGGTAGAAAGATTTATTTGGAAAGAAAAGTAATATGAAAGAAGCAGGGGAAGACAGTAAATACCGTGGTTCGAGAGTGAATTCTCTATGAAAAGGTAGGCTTACAACTGAACTCTAAAAGTATATTGAAAGAGCGGTTTGTATGGGAATAGGGCAATTAGATACGAATTCAAGGGATTTAGATAAGGGCGGGATACAGGTTTAGTTTTAATTAAAGTCAATAAGACAATAGTAGAATGAGTGAAACCGAACCAAATGAAAGAAAAAGAAAGACAGAGAAAAAATTCAAGGGACAAGTAGAGACAAAGAATCGAGAAGAGCTAAGAGAAAATAGGAGGATGTTCTCACACCTTACTTCTCTCTGGATACTAGGCTGGTTTGAACTAGATTACGTAGAGGCTTGGGAGATTTAGTGAGACGCCATAAAATCTTAGTGGCCAGAAGTAGCCGTAGTGAGGCATTAGTAACACTTAGTGGGACTCCAGTAAGGGGACGCGCCAAAAAAAAAATACAGGACACTGTACAGCGAGACCATAAACTACTAGCCCACAAACTCTCAACAAAGGAACATCAACGGTTGGTAAGTCTGGGTGGGCGGGATGTATATTCCACTAATTCTCTTCTACTAATAAGCTCTCTTAACTGCTTGCAATTCTGCGGTGTCAGTCTTCGCCCGGGCTTCAATTTGTTGTCCTTTGCATTATCAGCCTACCCCTAGAAAATTCGCAATAAAATATCGCAGAAAAGTTCGCTGCCCCCCAAAAAAGTTCGCTGGCCGCGAATCTTCGCTACCCCTGGGCCCAGACGACTAGCGAGTTTTAGTCAGGCACTAACATGGCTGAGTGGTCAAAAATGATGTAGGCTCAGTAACATAGAGATGTGTATCTAGTAATATTGAGCTAACCCTCAATCCATCCCTCCTGTCATCCTCACCACTCCTTGTCGCAAACTTCGGATCCTCCGCAACCATTTTCTCTGCGACACTCCCCAGCCCGCACCGCCTCTACCGCCTCTGCTACATTCCATACAATCTCACAACAATACCCCCCTCCCACTTCATTTGCCCTCTGCCCATCATACCTGCACCACTTCTCTCTAGGCTACTCTCTCTATGTACATTCCTCTGTAAACTCTCCCCATCTCCCATTTCTCCCCATCTCCCATTTCTCCCCATCTCCCGTTCCTCGAATCTCTCTGCTTCGGCCCATTTCGCTTCCTCTCTCGTCTTCCCCATCGTCCCAATCCGGCAATCCATCAACAGTCTAATTATAGCAGTCGTGCGCTGCCCCGATCTGGAACACCCCTTCGACCTCTTCCAACCTGCTGCAAACAACTACACCACCACCACTTCACACTACCATACATTTCCCTAGCACTTGCACCACCACCGCAACCCATCCCTCTGGCCCAATTAGCTTCTTCACTCAGCTTCCGTCCCCAAAAGCACCGTTGTTGTCCGCACTACTAGTCACGTGCCCCGCTGCTCTATTTGCCTGATCTACCTCGTCCCACCACCACCACTGCCTTTGCCATAGGACGGTTCCAACGGGCTCATTTATTCACCAAATTGCATCCAATCGCTAATTACGTGCCCCGCTAGACCCCCACATCCTTTATTTCACTTTTCCACCATGAATCGCTCCTCTTTCAACGAGGACGACTTATTTGACGATGAGATGGCAGGAGCAAACGTCGACAATTCGGCACCTTCCCTGGGAAATCAAAGTAGAGGAACTCCCACTCCAACTTTAGAACATCAAGCATTCCGCCGTTTGAGCCATAACTTGCCCCACTCCCATTCCGTCGACCACTCCATGGCCGGAGGCTCCGCTAGCCACTCTCGTGCCCAATCCTTTACCATGATGAACTCCAGAAACCACAGCAGACAATCGTCACAGCAGTTTCTTCCTATGGGTCCTGCGGGAATGCCTTCGGGTGCTTTGCCTCCTTCTTTTGAAGAGCATATGGCCGCTGGTGGCAGTGTTGCCGGCAGCAGCGTTGCTGGTTTCCCCAACCCATTTTATGGCGGAGCAATGCCTCCATTTGTACCTCACCAGCACCAACTGCCACCTGGATCTTCCCAGTTCTTGCCTTCGCAGTTTGCCAATCTGCCACATGCTCCTTATGGCTACCAGATGTTTGGTCATCACCAACAGCCCAGTTCAGGCTACAGCACCATGGTGGACGAAGAAGCCGATTTGTTCTATGAAAAAGCACATCAGAACAACGCCCTGGTAACCAGTGTCAACCTGCCCATGCGCCGGAATAAAACGGTTGCGTTTAAAGAGCTGGAGCCCGAGTATCCAGCCAGTGCCTACAGTCCCAGAAAAACGTTGTTGGACGACTCTAACCAGTACGAATTGGAAAGAATCGACAGCATGGACATCAACAACCCTTCTTCCAGTAGTAACACCCGTGGCAGTGTCAATGCCCTTGGTCCTGGCCATGGGGACCCACGCAATTCGTTTCCAATGAGACCTTACTCCCAGATGCTTACGTTTTCCGGTGACGACTACATCATCAACGAGCTTGAAGATGCTGACGAGGGCGACGATTTCGATCCGTTTGACGATGACGAATCGTTGTTTTCCGAAACCGGTGAGGATTTGCACAGAAGAGGTGGTACCATCAAAAGAGGTAACACCATTACCCGCAAACCCCAGAAGACCACCCTTGGCACCGACTCTATTATTGAAATGGAAGAAGAGGACTTCAAGCCGCGTCTTAACTATACCAAGACCATCAAAAAAGCCAAGTTGGTCAATGGTAACTACGTTATTGACTGTCCCGTTCCTAGATCCTTGATTGACACCTACGGAAGAAAAATTAACGACGAAGGTAGAGAAATGTCGTTCATGAGATACACCGCTGCCACCTGTGGACCTTCCAACTTCCTCAAGTTCAATTACAACGTTAGACAAGCATTGTACAGTCCTCCCAGACAAACAGAAATCTTGGTGTGTATCACCATGTATAACGAAGACGAAATCTTACTTGCAAAAACCCTTAAAGGTGTGTTTGACAATATCCAAAACTTGACCAAGCGGTCCGATCCAATGTGGGGTGAAGACTCCTGGAAGAAAATCGTGGTCTTGATTGTTAATGACGGAAGAGTAGCTTTGCACAAGCGGTCTCAGAAGTTGTTGACTGCCATGGGATGTTTCCAGGACGGTTATGCCAAATCCAAGATTAACGATTCGTCCGTCAAGTCCCATATTTACGAGTATACTTCTACCGTAGGTATCGATGTGGTCAACGACAGAGTCCATTTGGCCACCAACACCACACCAGTGCAGTTTATTTTCTGTCTTAAAGAAAACAACTCCAGAAAAATCAACTCTCATAGATGGGCATTCCAAGCCTTCAGTCCAATTTTGAATCCTAAGGTAGTTATGCTTTTGGATTGTGGTACCAAACCTTCCAAAGATGCATTCTACTACTTGTGGAGATCATTTAGAGACCCCAACGTCGCCGGTGCCTGTGGTGAAATGAGAGCTGCTTTGGGTCAAGGTAAGAAATTATTAGCCAATCCTTTGGTGGCTGCTCAGAATTTCGAATACAAGATCTCCAACATTCTAGATAAACCGATGGAATCGGTATTCGGGTTCATTTCTGTGTTACCAGGTGCCTTCTCTGCCTATAGATACGAGGCTTTGTTGAACGTAGACGGAGAAGGGCCCTTGGAAAAATACTTCAAGGGTGAATATCTCCACCAATCGACCCAGATCTCCAACGACGAAGAAGACGACGAAAAGTACATCAAGGAAAGAAACTTTCAAGAGGCAGGTATCTTTACCTCTAATATGTACTTGGCTGAAGATAGAATCTTGTGTTTCGAGTTGGTTGCTAAAAAGAACCACAACTATGTGTTGAGATACGTCAACGAGGCCAAGGCCGAAACTGATGTCCCAGAAAAGTTGGATGAGTTTGTTTTACAAAGAAGAAGATGGTTGAACGGTTCGATGTTCGCCGCTGCATACGCTGTTTTCCACTGGACCAACATTTGGAAGTCCAACCATTCGTTGCTCCGGAAAATGTTCTTGCAATTGGAATTTTACTATCAATTGGTCACTATTTTGGTTTCTTGGTTCTCTTTGGCTTCTTTCTTTTTGGTCTTTAGAATTTTGACGGCTAATTTGGGTGCTAAGGATATGAATTTTGAGATTGGTAAGTACTTGGCAATCATATTTCTATGGTTTTACGCTGGATGTGTTGTTTGTACTTTTGTTTTGGCATTTGGTAACACCCCTAGAGGTACCAAGAAGTTTTATTTGGCGATTGCTGTGATTTTCGCCGTATTGATGACATATATGATGTTTGCAGCCATATTCTTGGCTGTCCATACGGTTAATTTGGTCATTAAAGCCCATAAAGATGATTTCCAGGTATCAATGGTGTTTACTAACTCTAAGTTTAGAGATTTGGTTGTTTCCATGGTTTCGACTTATGTTTTATATTTTGTGGGTGCATTCCTATATGGTGAACCATCATTTATGGTTACCTCGTTCGTGCAGTACGTTGCCTTGTCTCCAAGTTATATTAACATTCTTAATATCTATTCCTTCTGTAACATTCATGATGTTTCATGGGGTACCAAAGGTGTGGAACAAGCCAAGGATTTGGGTTCTGCAAAGTCTACTGGTGTTAATAAGGATGAATTGGTTATGATTGCCCCTGGATTGGCTGAGGAATTAAATGACACTTACTTGAATATATTGGAAGATTTAAGGATCATTCCTCCACCAGAAGTGGAAGTCAATGTTAAAAAATCGAAAGACGACGCTTATTATGCATTTATAAGAACACTTACAGTTTTGATTTGGATGTTAACCAATGCAATTTTAGTTGTTATTGTCTTAGAATCTGGAGGATTAGATACCTTGACAGGTCATACTAGTGTTTACCTGGATGGTTCCATCAGTGGTAATTCGCAGATGTTCTTATCTATTATTTTATGGATTGTTGCGGGTTTGGCTCTCTTTAGATTCATTGGATGTGTATTATATTTGATATTCAAAGCATTCCGTCCGATTAAATGGGGTCATATAGCAAGAAAAGAAAAGAAAAAGGCAAACAATAGTGGGTAAATATCATGGTTTGGTTTTGATTGATAGTTTTAAATATAAGGTCGTTAAAATATTGTAGATTCGTTTTACTTGCTATTCATAGAGCATTTGTTCCAGGATTCTTTTTTTTTAATTTTTATTTCCCGTATTTAGTCAAATTTGCACCCAAAATGCAAAAATATCATAAAAATTCAATAAAGTTAATATACGAACAGTTTACGAATTTAATTAGGGGAAAATTAAAATAGTGGAGGCTTAATACTGTTCAGAGGAACTACTTAAATTTAAGCCCTCTATTATCATTGAGCGGATAAACCATTCAGTTTAAAGTTCAATCAGACGTAAGAGGAACCAAAAGAAATGACGTTAAGAAGTAACACGTTTATTTTAGCCTTGCGGAACTATTATAGAATTATAAGGTTCAATTGGTCTAGGAGAGTAGATAGAGCCGTTCAGACAATTTCAGTAGTTTAAGGGGAAGACTAGATAATTCATAAGTCTACAATAAGGCGATTACGCAGCTAATGAAATTTCATTTTACAGTTGGTACCTGAAAATAGGACGTGTCGAACAGTATATACAATAAATATGGACCCATCAATTAATCTCAATTAGGTCAATTAACGAGTCGAACATTGACGTTTGTCTTTATGATTATGCGTACCTATTGCGGACCATTGGCCGAAAGGGCCAAATAGTCGTGTAGTATCTATATAGAAGCTGGCAATTTACCCGGATTGGGAAATGCTCTCGGATATCCAACCTAAACAGGACTAGTTCCGGGCTCGGGGTGAAAAGTTTTATACGGACATATTGTAAACCTGAATATGGGGAAAGCAAGCTTTATTACAGGACAAGAAAATTAAACGCTGGCATAAAACATAGTTAAACAGAGGTGAATTGTAACTCTCACGCGAGCCCTGTGATCACCCCGGGGTGGACAATCGAGTGACAATTTACAATTAAATTATTTTTCAAGCTTATAGTGGTGGTGAGGTATGAAAAATTTTCAATGGTTTATTTTTTGGGACTGAGTTTCTTGTATCCGACTTGCGTTAATTTTTCTAATTGGCGGTTCGTTAAAGTGCACTATATAAGATTGCAAGATAGGATTGAAAATAGTTAACTAATTGAAATGGAGGTATGCACAGCGATTGATGTTGCAAGAAAATATGATAGATGAAGAAAATTTTTAAAATCTAGGTCGAAGCTTGGCTACTATCTAAAGTGAGGCGACTACATTTTGGGTAATTTATCAATAATTACTTGGAATCAAAGACTCTATCTATTTCAATTTGTAGAATTGTATATCTTACAACTCAAATAGGTAGACAAGTCATTCTCTTTTGATTACATGATCTCTGTCCTCTTAAATATTTTTTTTTTTAATTACTTTGCAAAGGGTAATACCAGGTACATTAATCTACAAGACCGTTGGAACTGTTGGAACGAATTCTAGAAGACCGGACTAATTAAACTGCTTGATTCGACCACCGAGATTGAGCGATTTTTCTCATTGGTGAAAGTGTGAACTGTAGGGCAAAATAGTGTAAATACTTGCAGAGAACGGCGGAAGAACTAGCGGCGCAACTAGCGGCGGAAGCAGCGGCAGAAGCAACGGCGTTACAGCTTTCATTCGGCGGAAGTTGCGGGAGTTGCTAGCGAAGAATGAACGGTCTTTGAGCGAGGGCCCCCGAAAATAAATTCCATGGGAAGGACCGGGTAGAGAAAATCGGTGAGGGGACATGAGGAGGGGCTAATTTGAAGAAATTATGGCTCATTGTAAAAAGCAAATTGAAGAAGTAGAAGTCGTCAGAAGTAGTGTATCACTCTTCAATCAGCATCACTATCAATTATAAAATGAAGTGACGCATACTTGATTGACAATACTAGCATCTCAAAATCGTCCCCACATTGTGAAGGGTAAACAAAACATGTCAGGTTGGATTAAGCCAAGAATCATGGAGGAGTAAGTGAAAACAAATAAATAGACCCCGGAAGGTTTGAACTAAGTTTCTTATAGTGACTTTGACCGACAAATCCTAAAAGAGAAGACCGAGAAGACATAATAAATTAAAACTGTCTGAATGAAAATAAAAACAAAAGTGTCCGACACCTCTCTTAAGTACACCGAAGGTTAAGAGATTGAAGAGGGTTTCAAATTAGTATCCTCAACATTAGATATGCAAGAAATATTATGTTGAAATGATTTTGCCCTATTGAGTCAAACCGGGCTAGCTAACTCCGATGGGTCCGTCATCATAATGGCTAGAGTGAAAAAATTTATGCCATAAACTACTCCGTGACAAAACAGTAATCAACATATTAACAAATTTAGTAAGTTTTTATGATTGATGCCAATCCGTGTAAGCTTAATAGTTAATGCATTGCCGATTGTCCCGAATGGTCTATCTGGACAAGAACATCGATTGGCATAAGCACAATGTAGATAGATGTTTGTTGATAATTGCATGCATACAGCAATAATTTCATACGCTTACATAATTCGAACTAAAACCCAAACATTTTACTTCAAACGGTTAGTGCATTCTGCATGCGCAAGAATTTTACTATAAAAAAATTTAGTGGAGGAATTGGGTAGGATCGAATTGAAAGATGGGTAATAAGGCGATGGAGAGGGGGTTAATAAGCACTGATGATAAATTTAATTAAAAGTAATTGGAATTTAATAGGATGATAGTGTATTATGGGCCTCGAATGTAGAGAAAATCAAGGAGTCTAACTATTTCCGAAGTATGCTCGTCAGGGTTGTACTTGAATTTAGATCATAATTTGCGATAGCATAATTGAAAATTAGCATCGCAGAGATAACATTAAACACACGTAGCAGTAAAAATTTCTTAGCTAATGGAAGAATGAGCCTATAGCAACCAAGACTTTAATAAATGAGCGGGTCTCACGGATAGCGCCCATCCCTAGAGCAGTATCAGTTACCTCCGCTAACAAGCACTGTTGATTGGCCCCACGAGTTCATAATAGCGGGGGACGAACCTAATCCAGTACCAATACAACCTTTTTAGGAATGATACCACCCCAGACGGGTCACTGGACTGTTCCTGTTAGCACAGTGGTTCCTTTCCTAATTGAGCGAACCGATGCTCCTTCACGTGACAAAACAAAGCCAGCGCCAGGAACACGGGCTGCAGACTTGCCAATTCCAGGCCCGGAACAGTACAATCCTAAACAAACATAGAGGAACAGTACCGAAAACAAATATAAACACTCTTACCCGACAAAAACTTGACGAGCACAAAACCTTCAGACAGTGAAGCTTATAAGCCAATAATATAAACAAACGGAAGCGCAAGGGACACAAACCGGTACGAAAACAATAAATCCCTCAACTGGCAGACAATTTTTCACAATTCTACTATTGTAAACCATAAAAATAAAAAGAAACTAAACAAATACTCACCCGAACCACAACAGATGCCGGCAACGTTCCGCATTAGGCCTAATCAGCCGTATTAGAATTTCCATCTGCTTAACGAAAAATTGCAATTGTAGCGACAGATCCGTGGAGGAGGCAAAAAAATGTGCCTGTTAGAAAATTCCCACCTTGTAAAACCCTCCCCTCCCGTTTGGCTGTAAAAGTATATAATGATTGCAATCCGCCCCTTTTCGATTTAAAATTTCTCACTTTTGATTTTGTTTCTAGTTTATCTTGTTTCACTAAACTAATCATGAGTGCTACTGAACCAACTAACGAGAAGGTTGCCAAGGTCGCCTCTGACGATGAAGAGGACGATGATATTGATCAATTGATTTTGGATTTACAATCCAACCATGGATTAGACTCTGATGAAGATAACGATGATGCCATTGAAGGTTCATTCAAGGCTGTTCCAGAAGAATTATTAAAGACTGACCCAGCTACTGGTTTATCTGATGACGAAGTCAGCAAAAGAAGAAAGAAGTTCGGTTTGAATCAAATGGCCGAAGAACACGAAAGTTTGGTCTTGAAGTTCATTATGTTCTTCGTTGGTCCAATTCAATTCGTTATGGAAGCCGCTGCTATTTTAGCCGCTGGTTTAGAAGATTGGGTTGATTTCGGTGTTATCTGTGCCCTTTTGTTATTGAATGCCTTCGTTGGTTTCATCCAAGAATACCAAGCTGGTTCTATTGTCGACGAATTAAAGAAGACCCTTGCTAACTCTGCCTTCATTGTCAGAAACGGTCAATTAATTGAAATCCCTGCTAACGAAATTGTTCCTGGTGACATTTTACAATTGGAAGACGGTACCGTTATTCCAACCGATGGTAGAATTGTCTCTGAAGACTGTTTATTACAAATCGATCAATCTGCTATTACCGGTGAATCCTTGGCTGTTGACAAGAGACACGGTGACTCTTGTTACTCCTCTTCCACTGTTAAGACTGGTGAAGCTTTCATGGTTGTCACTGCCACTGGTGACTCTACTTTCGTCGGTAGAGCCGCTTCCCTTGTTAACAAGGCTTCCGGTGGTACTGGTCACTTTACCGAAGTCTTGAACGGTATCGGTACTACTTTATTGGTTTTCGTTATCCTTACCTTGTTGGTTGTCTGGACTGCTTGTTTCTACAGATCTGTCAGAATTGTCACTATCTTGAGACACACTTTAGCCATCACCATTATCGGTGTCCCAGTTGGTTTGCCAGCTGTTGTTACCACCACTATGGCTGTCGGTGCTGCTTACTTGGCTAAGAAACAAGCCATTGTCCAAAAATTGTCTGCTATTGAATCCCTTGCTGGTGTCGAAATCTTGTGTTCCGACAAAACCGGTACCTTGACCAAGAACAAGTTATCTTTGCACGAACCATACACTGTTGAAGGTGTTGAAGCCGACGACTTGATGTTGACTGCTTGTTTAGCTGCTTCCAGAAAGAAGAAGGGTTTAGATGCTATCGATAAGGCTTTCCTTAAATCTTTGATCTCTTACCCAAGAGCCAAGGCTGCTTTGACTAAGTACAAGGTTATTGAATTCCAACCTTTCGACCCTGTCTCAAAGAAGGTTACTGCTATTGTTGAATCCCCAGAGGGTGAAAGAATTATCTGTGTTAAAGGTGCTCCATTATTCGTCTTGAAGACTGTTGAGGATGACCACCCAATTCCTGAAGATGTTCACGAAAACTACCAAAACACTGTCGCTGAATTTGCCTCAAGAGGTTTCAGATCTCTTGGTGTTGCCAGAAAGAGAGGTGAAGGCCACTGGGAAATTTTGGGTATTATGCCATGTATGGATCCTCCAAGAGATGACACTGCTGCCACTGTTAACGAAGCTAGACAATTAGGTTTAAGAGTTAAGATGTTGACTGGTGATGCCGTTGGTATTGCCAAGGAAACCTGTAGACAATTAGGTTTAGGTACCAACATTTACGATGCTGACAGATTAGGTTTATCTGGTGGTGGTGACATGGCTGGTTCTGAAATTGCTGATTTCGTTGAAAATGCCGATGGTTTCGCTGAAGTTTTCCCTCAACATAAATATAACGCTGTTGAAATTTTACAATCTAGAGGTTACTTGGTTGCCATGACTGGTGATGGTGTTAACGACGCCCCATCTTTGAAGAAGGCTGATACCGGTATTGCCGTTGAAGGTGCCACCGATGCTGCCCGTTCTGCTGCTGATATTGTTTTCCTTGCTCCTGGTTTATCTGCCATCATTGATGCTTTAAAGACTTCCAGACAAATTTTCCACAGAATGTACTCTTATGTTGTTTACCGTATTGCTTTATCCCTTCACTTGGAAATTTTCCTTGGTTTATGGATTGCTATCTTGAACAGATCTTTGGACATTAACTTGATTGTTTTCATTGCTATTTTCGCAGATGTTGCTACCTTGGCCATTGCTTACGATAATGCTCCATATGACCCAGCTCCAGTTAAGTGGAACACCCCAAGATTGTGGGGTATGTCTATTGTCTTGGGAATTATCTTAGCTATCGGTACCTGGATCACCTTGACCACTATGTTCATGAAGAAGGGTGGTATCGTTCAAAACTTCGGTGCTATTGACGGTATCTTATTCTTGCAAATCTCTTTGACTGAAAATTGGTTGATTTTCGTTACCAGAGCTCAAGGTCCTTTCTGGTCTTCAATTCCATCCTGGCAATTGTCTGGTGCCGTCTTAATTGTCGACATCATCGCCACTTGTTTCACCTTATTCGGATGGTTCTCCCAAAACTGGACTGATATCGTTACCGTTGTCAGAACCTGGATTTTCTCCTTTGGTGTTTTCTGTATCATGGGTGGTGCTTACTACTTGATGTCTTCATCAGATGGTTTCGACAACTTATGTAACGGTAGACCAAGAAAGCCAAGTGGTGACAGAAGATCTTTGGAAGATTTCTTGGTCTCCATGCAAAGAGTTTCTACTCAACACGAAAAGTCATCTTAAGTTGATTTTGAAAAACTGATTAATGTTTAGTTTTTTGACTTTAATTTTTGTTCTTTTCTTGTAGCCAATTCCCTTTTCCATGATTTAATGGTAATTTCTTTATCAGATGATTTAGTGAATCACTGGTAATTGATTTGCCTAATAATACTAATATATACAATACTTTAGAGTTATTGTTGGTGGTGTTTGATGTTGATTTTTTTTATTCATGTGAATCAGGTGGTAATAATTAAGTTAATTAATTCCCCCATTGAAATAATTGATTATTACCTCGATTCTAAAAAAGGCAGCTGGCAAGATTTAGATAAATGGTAGAAGTTTGTTGATATTGGATCAGGATGTTTTTTCAAAGATTCCCCCATCATATTAATTACTTATCCAATTGTCAATTATTTATTCATCTTTCTTATCTTGCAGTTTGTTTTTAATTCCCTTTCCCATAATCGTTTATTTTCCCCGTCATTTTTTATTTAACGTTCGTATTACAGTAATAGATAATAATATAACTAATTGTAGAAAAATCCATTGAAGCTTATGTAAATAAGTGTTTTATGTTGAAGTTTCCTAGTATTTATCAGAATTGTATGAAAAGGTGGAATGACTACTTGAGGAGGGGTATGACTAGAATTAGAGAAGTGTCTTGATTGAGAGCTGCCCCTAATAGTATGATTGTGGAGGAGAATAACGTTAAGAGGTAAGCTGCGCCATTACGCTTTAATCTGCCGCAAGTTCCGAAATTAACAGGTGGAATGTTGTTGTTACGTCGATACTACAAGTCTGTCAAAGTCAATACGAAGCTAGCGGAGGAAAACGACTTGGGATTAAAATGACTCGCATAAAAAGTCTCCCGCGGAGGATAGTGGAGGAAGGTGGTGCGACGTGGCACTACGGTAACGGAATCTGGAAGCACGTTATTGGTTGATAATCAACATTACTGGAAAATGGAGTATAGAAACAAAGTAAGAGAAATGCACAATAGTTAGGATGGAATGGATATGCTTTAATAGAAGCCTCCAGCTTTTGCTCACGACCCCAATACTTGCCGTGGTGATATGCTTACTAGTTAGGGGCCCCTCGCGACAGCACAGCGAAAATTACCGAGACACCTGAATTGTCACACCAGAACGAGTTACATCGACAATACTACACCTCAAGATACCACGATATTGTCATCCAAGCAACTAGCTTCGATCTTAACATCGGGACCTACTCCCCACACATCCCCCTCCCCTACCCCTTCCAGATGCTCTGAAATACTCACTAATATTTAAACTCAATATTGCTTCCTCCACAGCCAAAACCTTATACCTAGTAGTGTGCCAGTAACCCAGCCCGGCAATCCCTTCTGGCCACTGCCATGTGGGTGCAAATCGCGCCAGGCACACCGCGGTACGCCCTGAGGCTTGGCCACCAAGGGCTCCAGCGGTACCACACCTAGCACCTTCTACAGCACTCTTAAAAGTTCTCAACACCCAGATACTTCCCAATCCCCCATACCCTCTACCGTATACTGTACGCCGGTCCCTTCATCGCTTCTCCGTCGTCTCCATACCTGCCACCTCCTCCGCCCTAACTTACGCCTCTCAGGTCGTGCCGCAGTTGGAAAATTTTTGTATAGATCAATTTTACAGCAGAAATTTTTTCCTTACTTACCACCACCACCACGGTGAACTTAATTTTAACACTGTGTGGCACTGTCTTTGAGTTGTAAAACCTTTCATCTGGAGGTAAAAATCAAGAAAGACACATATTATCGATCGTATAGTAATACTTCAAGCATACGGCCCTTACTTTGCACCAAGTTTTTTACTGCCAAAAAGTAGCCGCCAAAATTGCCTCCTGGCGCCCTTAAAGTATCTACACTTGCCTACCATTGGTGACAATTGATGATTTTCATAACATAATCATATTCATAATCCTTGTACATTAATTATATATCATATTCCGTCATGTCTACCAATTTCCAGTCCCGCTCAGCATCCATATCGTCAACGGTAGACGATACTTCGGCTCCACTTCTTAAGAATCAGTACGGTTCCAAGACCCCGGGTCTTCGTTCTGCTTCAATTGGATCCAGTTTCTTCAACAAGGACTCTTCTAACTTCTTCACGCCGTCGTCTTCGACCACCGAACCTAACTCTTCTTCAAACTCCATGGAAGAAGAGCTTGCTCCAGAAACTGGCGCCACTACGTCCTCGGCAGAACCATCCGCTACTCCTACTGCTGATTTGGACATCGTAGGGGCCTTGGGGAACCTTAATTTGGACGAAGATTTTGAACCAAATGACTCCAACGCTGCCAAACTGACAGCCTCCGCTAGTACACCCTCCACGGCCGATGCTGCAAAGCCACCGGCATCCACTGCTAACCAATCAGATGTATCCGCCACCATTGCACAGGACCCTCAGTTCCTGCAGTTTCCATTTTTGTATGGGGATTCGTCTTTCCAGCCGCAATTCTACCCTTACCCACACCCTCATCAAGGTTCAGTCACTCCGAATCCTTCGATCGGTGCGTTTGTTGCTGCAAACGGTGGTTCATCGGCTTTTGGCCAGCACGCGTCGACGCCGTCAAGCACCTGGAATTCCACGTTTATTCCTTCGTCTGCTCCTCCTTTTGCATACGGTTCAGACCACCCCGATGCCACTGCTTTGGTACCTCCGTTCGAACTTCCTGACGATTCTCGTTCGTCCCTGACGTCGAAAGACGCTTCGGAAAAAGTCCCAAACTTACACCTTCCATTCTCCACACCTCCCCCAGCCCAGATAGCCTCATTTGGTGGCATTTTAGATACAAAATCCGGTTTTGGTAATCAAGGATACGTTTCTCATTTTAACCATGAAGGAAATGCTGCCAACACTTCTGCCGAAGGCAACTCTCCCGATTCTGAATTAGATTCTTCGTTCAACGAGTCCAATCCTGTCAGATCTTCGTTTTCCAACACTCCGTTTTCTGTCAATAGCGGAAACTTCACGCCTCCTCCGGGCCAGGATTTAGGGATTAATGGCCAGCTCATGAAGGATATCCCCGTTGGCCCCAACATGTGGAACCACCAGCACCATCAGATGTTGGGTGGCCATGCCCCTCAGCAACAGCTGATGCATAACCCGAGAAACGCCTATGTTGAGAACAGAATGAACTCTCTTCATCATTTGAACCAGATGTCCATGGGCCAGTATGGCCAGAACATGGGCAATGCTACCCCTGGGACCTCTGTAAACGGGCCACCAACAGGGCGCTACAACAACCAAAGCATGCCTAATGGTCCTCCCAACGGACAAGGTAATAACGGCAGGAATGGCCGTGCTTATGGCATGAACGATGGCATGAATGTGCACCGCAAAATGCATAACAGCCACAACCGCAGAAAGGGAGATGATGCTTCCAAGTACGCCAACTCTAAGTTGGAAGACTTTACTGGCGAAATCTACAATTTGTGCAAAGACCAACATGGATGTAGATTCTTGCAGAGACAGCTAGACTTGGGACGTGAAATTGCCGAGGGCAGAGCCAACAACAGCAATGTTGAGATCTTGTCCAACGATATTGCAGCCACCATGATTTTCAACGAGATTTACCTCAAAATCATTGAGCTCATGACTGATCCTTTTGGAAACTATCTTATTCAAAAGTTGTTTGAAAACGTATCTGTCGATCAGCGTATTATTTTGGTCAAGAATGCGTCACCCGAGTTCATTAGAATTGCATTGGATCCCCATGGAACCCGAGCTCTTCAGAAGTTGGTTGAATGTATTAATACCGAGGAGGAATCCAACCTTTTAATCCACTCTTTGTCGCCTCACATCGTATCGTTATCTCGAGACTTGAACGGTAATCATGTGGTTCAGAAATGCTTGCAAAAGTTGAAACCTAACGAGAATCAATTCATTTTCGATGCTGCTTCCATCAACTGTATTGAGATTGCTACCCATAGACATGGATGTTGTGTCTTGCAGAGATGTTTGGACCATGGCAACTTCAACCAACGTAAACAGTTGAGTTTGAAGGTCGCCGAAAACGCCACTACATTGTCGTTGGATCCATTTGGAAATTACGTGGTTCAATATGTTTTGTCTCGTGGAGACGAAGAATCCATCAAGATCATATTGAATCACATTCAATCCAATGTAGTTTCCTTATCACTCCATAAGTTTGGATCCAATGTGATTGAAAAGTCATTGAGAATTAACAAATTGACTGACAGTTTGGTTGAGGTTTTGTTAAAGAACGAAGACCGTTTTGGAATCATGTTGAACGATGCGTTTGGAAATTATGTCTTGCAGACTAGTTTGGATGTGGCTAGCACCAGCGACTTGGCCAGATTGTCGAACGCATTGCAGCCATTGTTGCCAAACATCAAAAATACCCCTCATGGCCGCAGAATCATGACGAAGATTCAAAGCTTGTAGATTTTTGAATAACTTCCGGTGCTGGGACGAGGCCAACAGAAGATTTGACTATAAAGGGATGATGTCGACTATTCGGCATACTGGCACTCGTACAATTTGATACTCTCGCTAGAAAATTTGGAACTCTCACGAGAAAACTGTGGGAGCCCTCGCTGAAACCTTTGCGCTTTTCGCGGGAAACTGAGGTAATCCCCGGTTATTCCCCATGACTATAATTCTGTCTCGCCTCCCCCACCTTGCCGCACCCTAGTTTCTATCAGAGTTCTAGGATGTTCGAAACCGAAACCAGCCTTGTATTTTAGCTGTACATTAACACACCGCTGTATCATCTTTTCTTCTAATTACTATTACTATTACTACAATACATATCCTTCATATAATTTTTGTTCTGAAGCCTCAGTCAGCAATTCGCTTAGCCGTCCTGTCAAGACCGCGCAATTTCATCATAGACAAAATCAAGTCATCGGTCCAAACTTGGGGAAACTGGTACATAGACCTAGTCTTAAGAGTAGCCGTGATAGGATGAATATTAAGGATGAAAGCGTTGAGAGTGAGTTGATGAGTCTGACCTCAGAACTGCATATCGACCAAACGAATATTCCTGACCAAAACCATCAACCCAATCAATCAAGCCAAGGCAGTAATGAAACAAACATCAAGACCGATTCAAGCAATATCAGTGCGACCAATGAAGGAAACGAAGCCAAGCGCAAAGAATCCCGCATCAAAAAGAGAAAATACAGCCGTGGGGGATGTGAGGAGTGCAAAAGAAGAAAGATGAAGTGTGATGAAGGGAAGCCTTACTGCCACAATTGTAGTCGATTGAATAAGGAGTGTGTTTATAGAGATAAGCAACGGTTTAGGTTTGAGTCAATCCCTGAAACCAAGCCTGACAAGTTTGAGAATAATCCAAACCACGAGACCAACAAAAATATATCACTACGGTTTTACAGCCCAAAGGGGCCAGAGGAATACGAGTCTGCGTATGCCAAAACAACCAATGCTACCAATTCATTTGCCAACAACGCATCAATGGATAGTGAATTGGAGACCAGTGCGGGCATTGTTAGGATGGGGCCCGACAAATTCCCACTGGTGCATAGTGTGCTCAGCCAGGACCTACAAGCAATAGCCCACAAGGCCGCGAGGCCGACGATACCAGGAGCATTCCCACCACCGTTGTCAGCTTCAATGGTGTCTCCAGGACTAGTTCTGGGGCCAGTTCTCAACGGTATACCCCCGTTTATTCCCGATATACTTTCCAGCTCCATCAATACGTCGTTGACAACGCCCAAACACGAGATGAAGAACTTGTTTGACAAGGCCAGTGTGTTGGTCAATGATATCAATGATTTGGTGGCTTTGGACATGTCTGTGCCCAGCGAGTGGCCAGACAGTATTGGCAGCAACGGTAGTGCAGGTGTAGGCAGTATTCCTACGGTAGCCACCCCACGAGGAACAACCGGGACTGGTATGACCACAGGTCTTCAGACCGGAGATAACGATAGTCACAAGGAAGCCAGCGTACGGCTGAGCCAGTCGGACTCGTTTGAACGACACAATTTCAGAGTGGAAGAACTAGCCAACCAGTTCATTGGGCAGGAGAACTCACCACTTGACTTCAACTCGCCGTTCCAGCTTTCGCTGCCAGACTTGGTGTTGAACGATTTTGACAACTCGGTCACCAACACCAGTTTGATTGACCAAGTGATAGCCAAGAGCAAGCTCCAGGAACCTCATACAACGTATCTTAAAGTTATCACCAACACCCAGCTTTCGTACCACTTGTTTCCATTTGCATCCTCGGTGGAATGCAACCAAGTGGTGCGGCTATTGCTCCAGTACCTGATTGACTGTCCGTACTTGTTGACTTCGTTGCTCATGTGCCTGGCGACGTTTCAGTTCAATCAGAATGGAAAGGAGGTGCACGATATGTCGCGTAAGAAGTACATCTCGGTGTGTCTAAGGTCACTTAGCGAGGTATTCCGGAGTGGCAGTGAAGCCAAAAAGAAAGAGTCCCAAACCGCCGTAGGAACATCGCCAGGGTTAGCGGGGCCCACGCCTGTTCCACGTCCTAGTATCGGACACCACTTGAAAAACGATATAGAGAAACTACTTCTTACAATCTTGGTGCTTACCTCCAACTTCACGGCAACTTCACAGCGAGAGAGCAACAACCGTATTCTTAATTCGTGGAAAGTGCATTTGCGAGGGGCCAAGGACCTTTTGACTCAGTACAATTCCATCAAAATGTCGTTCAACCGGCCTCACGTTTCAGGTGGCTTGGCACTTGCCAAAACATGGTTTTTTGCCATGGAAACATTGGCGTCGCTCAACTCCAATCTTGGTGGAATCCTCAAGCACGGAAAACTAAACGACGACACCGATAGCGACCGCCGTAACTCCGAAAACAACAACTCCGACTCCGATCTCCATGAAAACTTGCAGGTATACTCCGACACTGGCTACTTCTCGCGCGAGCTCAACCCCGACTACCACGACACACTTGCCAAGATCGGATTGCTCATCCCGGCCTTCCGCCCCGACCTGAGTCCCTACAACATGTTTCTCGGGTATTCAATGCGTTTCGTCCATGTTTCACGAGAATTTGCCAAGGCCCTCAAGCAGGTTCGGCTGGTGGGCGATAACCAGATCTCGGCCGCACAAGTGAGCAAGCTCATGGCAATGATTCACGACGCCAAGCGCACCGAAATCATCCCTAACGTGTCGCACAAAACCTTTGCCATACCTACAGACTCTCCTGGCCACCCTGACTTTTGCAGCCGCATGGGCTACCACGCTGCGTTTAAGTTCCCAGACTCGGCGTACTCGCGACACATTGTCAGCGACGGCTCGCACCGCTACTACTCCTGGCTAGACCTAAGCGAGCAGATCCGTATCGACACCCTTTACCTCCGCATGTTGACCACGCCCGGTATGCTCGAGCTCAGTTCCCACCATCGGCTCGTGCAGGAGATCATTGACAAGTCACTAGCTTCGTGCTTTTTCTTCTTGGCCAAGGACCTGCAAATGTACCAGCAGCACAAAGAAGATGTGCTTGTGGAGACCACCAACTTCTACCTCACGCGCACCGTTTTTGATGTGCGTGCCACCATGATCCAGTCGGCCTTCCGCGTTTGTTGCAACCTTATTGTGACTGAACGCCAGTTTGAATTGGTGGAACTCTATTTACTTGGACTAGTTAAACTTGGGAACGGCAGTTCACTTGCAGCTCTTGACTTACTTTACAAGTCCCGCGAAAATGCGCACCTACGTGCTGCTGGCCATGCTGTCGACGACAACGATGTGGCTAACGTAGACGATTTGGACGCCATTCCTTTTTCCTAGTGTCTATCTGTGTTTGTCATGCCTATCTAAAGTGGTTACAGTTTGCCACAGTGTGTTATTTTTGCTTAGTTTCGACTGGTAATCTCTGGTAATCTCTGGCTTGGAGTGGTGGTTATACTTTTACTCTCTACTGTTGCCTCACTATAATGACTGTTGGTTACTACTTGATGCTTTGGTGTCGTTCAGTGTCGTTTCTGTCGTTCAGTGTCGTTCAGTGTCGTTTCTGTCGTTTCTGTCGTTTCTGTCGTTTCCGTTCGTTCCCAAAATATTATGGGCCGCAAAAACGCCAGAACTGCAAAAAAATCCGCCGCATGAGCGTGAAAAATCAACAAATATTTATTTGATCACAGAAACGTTTCTGAACAAATACTTCTTGCCGAATCATTCGCCGGTCTATATAAAGGTCTGCTCATCACTATCCCTAGTTTCCGGTACTAAACAGGTACAACATGTCTGAAAGTCCAATTGCATACACATCGTCTGTCGATGGTTCTACGACCGCCAGAGTGGCCGAAACCACCCCACTTACTGGGGAGACAATCCAGACTTCGACCACTACCTCTCTCAAACCAGGTTACCTCGATCCAAAAAACATCGAATACGAGTTCGGTGGTCCCGCAGGCGCCTTTGGAATGATGACTGGCTTTCCTTTGCTTATGTGGTACATGTGGATCAGTGCTGAGTTCTACGCGGGTGCCCCTGCCTGGCCAACCCCAGACCAGCTGTGGCCCCAGTTCCTCAAGCATCTCTGGGATATCTTTGTTGAACACGGAATACCATCGGTGGGTGTGGTTGCGTACTTCACATGTTTTATGCTTATTCAAGGTGTATTCTATGTCACCTTGCCAGGCTCGTGGACCAAGGGCCAGCCGTTGACCCACTTGAACCATAAGCAATTGCCGTACTTCTGCAATGCCGTCACGTCGTACTACACCACTTTTGGTGTTATCTTCGTGTTACATGTCACTGGTTTGATCAAAGCCTCTTTCTTGTTGGACCACTTTGGCCAGATCATGACCACCGCCATTTTCTACGGCATTGTCTTGTCTATCATCTTGTATTTACTGTGCCTTTTCATCATCAAGGACTATCAGAGAATGACCGGAAACCACCTTTATGACATGTTCATGGGTGCTCCGCTTAATCCTAGAATCGGAAAGTATCTTGATCTCAAGATGTTCTTCGAAGTAAGATTACCATGGTACATTTTGCTGCTTTTGTCTCTTGGACTTTGCGTGAGACAATACGAAAACTACGGCTACGTATCACTTCCAGCTGCATTTGTATTCTATGCCCATTGGTTGTACGCTCATGCCTGCTCCAAAGGTGAAGAATTGATTGTTCCAACATTTGACATGGCATACGAAAAGTTTGGCTTCATGTTGTTGTTCTGGAACATTGCTGGTGTTCCATACACCTATTGCCACTGCACTTTGTACTTGGCCAACCATCATCCAACTGAGTACCAATGGTCTATCCCATACATGGTTCTTTTGTTTGTCATTATCAACGGTGCTTACTTCGTGTTCGACACATCCAACTACCAGAAAAATGACTTCAGAAGAACCTTGGCTGGTAATTCTCCTTCGCATAAGCCTTTCCCCAACTTGCCTTGGTCCTCCTTGGAAAACCCCAGATATATTCAGTGTGAAAATGGCTCCACCTTATTGACTGATGGATGGGTCCGTTACGCCAGAAAGATCAATTACACCGCAGACTATTCCCAGTCACTTACGTGGGCATTGGCCTGTGGTTTTGCATCCCCATTCCCGTGGTTCTTCCCAGTATTCTTCTTGATTGTTTTGGTTCACAGAGCTTTTAGAGACCAGAGAAAGTGTCAGAAGAAATATGGAAAGGATTGGGACCAGTACCTTAAGGAGTGTCCATACATGTTCATTCCATATGTGTTCTAAAACTCGACCAAGATCCAAATGTCTTGGTTAAATAAAAGTTAGTCTTGGCTATTGTAAATTAAATATTTTGCTTAGTAGCACAAATAAACACACCTGTAAATTAATAAGATCGGCCAGAAGTCGGGCAAATACATCCTAGCATGAAGCAACAAGTGCAATGAATTAGAACGTACGCTATAAATGGTCATTGCAGCAATCGCCAAGAATGAACGTCGCTGTATCTTCTACACGGAAATTGTATTTTTACTTATTTAAACTGATTTTATGTTATTTTAACTATGATTTAAGTTTTAATAAGATTGCTTTATTTATATTAGAACCAACTGGTTCGAAGACGCTTCGGTCTTGTGAATAGCGCCGGCCAAAGCACCCCTGGTTCACAGACAGCCCAGACGTCGATATAGTATATTGTCTTTAGGGTGAAGAATTCTATAGTATATTGTCTACTTTGCTTTATCATCTGGATTCTCCGGGCAAAAGCAAACGTCCAGTTCAAATAAATATAAATCTAATTGTTTACATTACTTAACAATTGGCCCCACCATCCAATTCTACAATATTTCCTATACTCATTTATTAGATAGACTAATCTTGTTCGGCAATAGAAACCAATCTCTCGTCAATCTCCTCTGGATTCAAGATCCTGAATCCTTCAGCTGTAGCTACTCCGATCTCAATATCGTTCTTTCTGAAATCAGTTCCCAACACATTACTTAAGGCAGTGATGGAAAACTCAACCGTGGTCTTCCAGTCACCCTTGACATAATCGGTCTTTTTGAATTTCTTTTCCAAGTATGTGGTTGCTTCTTGTTGCTTTGGTCCAGTGGCAACGGCCTTGACACCGGTATAGTATCCAGCAGGATCACATTTGTAGATTTGCGGACCGTTGTTTTCATCTTCTTCGGTTTCAACCTGACAAAACGTCAATGCCACTCCCAACGGTCTCATGTATGCTCTTTGAGTGTACAATTGTGACAAATTGGCCATCCTCTTGGCCAAACTTTCTACAGGCATTTCGTAGCCGTACTTGTATCTAAATTCGGTGGCTTCGGCTCTGGCTCTCAATGCTTGGGCCCTGGCATCGGCAATCGACCCATTGACTAGTAATCCAATAGATGGTGTGACTTTGAAAAGATATGATACCGTCTTTGCATCTAACAACTTATCAGGAATCTTCTTCTGTGAGATTAAAACGGCCGAATCCTTACCAGATACACCCAACGATGTGATATTGGAAGAGTTGATGGCTTTAAAAGCATATTCTACTTGGTATAATCTTCCTTCTGGAGAGAAAATAGTGATGTGTCTATCAAAACCGGCAGATCCTGAGGTGGTTAGTATGAAAAGCGGGACTTGGGGCAGGCCAAAACGGGCAAATCCTGGGCGAATTGCGCTGTTTTTGCCTCCACGTGCATGTTTGCATCACACATACCTGACATGATGGTGTTATATCTATCTCAACTATCGTACTGGTACAACGTGAACCTTATCAACCTCCTCCAGCGCAGTGGCGACTTCTCGTTCGGTCTGGAGAGGTGAGGTGGGTTGGTGCGCGCACGCATCTGCTTTCAAATTTGAGCGTAAACCAAGATGGCAGTAGGCAAGGCAGAAGCAAGTGGCAGTGATAGAAAATGGCAACGCTGTTCAGTTCAAGCGATACTTTCAGTACTGACAAGAAGACCAGCGAGGAAACGCCGTTTTACGTGAACAATTCTGCCAAAAAAACCAATGTATCGTACCACTACAACCCCAGTGCTTCGGAGTACCACTACGGGGCATTGCATCCTATGAAGCCATTCAGGCTTATGTTGACGGACCATTTAATGATCTCTTACAAGTTGTTTGAAAAAATGGATCTTTTCACGCCTCGACGAGCCACCCGGGAGGAACTTCTCCAGTTCCATTCTGAAGACTACATTGACTTTTTGGAGTCTATAACTCCTGAAAAGACCGCCAAAATGACGGGCCAGCTTCTAACTCAGTTCAATATAGGAGATGACTGCCCTGTCTTTGACGGAATGTATGATTATTCATCCATATATGCTGGTGCCTCGTTGGATGCTTCACGAAAGCTCATAAACGGTATGTCTGATGTGGCCATTAACTGGTCAGGAGGACTTCACCACGCCAAGAAGTTCGAACCAAGTGGCTTCTGTTACGTCAACGATATCGTACTTAGTATCATCAACCTATTGAGAGTGCATCCTCGTGTGATGTACATCGACATAGATCTCCACCACGGCGATGGGGTTCAGGAAGCCTTTTATACCACCGATAGAGTGATGACAGTATCGTTCCATAAGTACAACGGAGAGTTTTTCCCGGGAACAGGGTCTGTAGACGAGGTTGGGCTTGGAAAGGGTCAAAACTACGCCATCAACGTGCCATTACGGGACGGAATAGACGACGAGTCGTACATCCGGTTGTTTAAGCTGATAATGGAACCGTTGATCACCAAGTTCCAGCCCACTTGTATAGTTCAGCAATGCGGGGCCGACTCGTTGGGGTACGATCGTTTGGGATGTTTCAATCTAAACATTAGGGCCCACGGTGAATGTGTCAAGTTCATCAAGTCGTTTGGAATACCCATGTTGGTTTTGGGAGGAGGGGGATATACTCCGAGAAATGTCTCAAGACTATGGTGCTATGAAACATCGGTGCTCAACGATGTCACACTAGACCACAAGATCCCCAACTATCTTCCTACCTACGACTGGTTTGGACCTGATTATTCGTTGCACCCGCAATTGGAGGGCAGAATAGACAATAAGAATTCGAAAAAGTACCTTGAGAGTGTCAAGCAAGAGATATTGGAGCAATTGCGGTACTTGAACCATGCCCCATCGGTACAAATGAGAGAGGTTCCGCCTGACATAACTGGGTTGACCGAAGAGGAGGAAGAGGCTATACGGGATATGAAGGAAGACATGGAGGAATAGATTACTAGGACTAGAGCTCACCAATTGAATAGAACCCGATGGGTTCGTATCGCAAGTGTTTTAATCTGGTTTTGGTGGTTTCCTACACCCTGATAATGGGGCCCGCCAGATTCAACGTACCGCCATTTAAGGTTCAGTGCGATGCTAATAGCTAATAGTGCTATGTCCAAGTCCCGTGGTTCCAGCAACTACCTCTCCACCGGACAACCATGGTCTAACTTGCTTCACCGGCGACCCGGTCTATGTTGCTCTCGACCCTGGCTGAAATAGACATCGTCAGCATCCACCTCCATCTTCGCAGCCTAGCATTATGATGCATATTCCAATCTCTGCAATCACCATCTCATTATACCAAGTACCATCGCCGGTGCCATCACCACCCGCCCCACCTACAATAACCTCTCCTACCCCCAGAATCATACCCAGCCTCTATCATTCCCATCTCTTACTAAGCGTCTGCGACGCGACTTGAGAAATTCTTTGTAAATAGCTGTATTATTACTAAACACGGCCACCAGCCACCATAACCTAGTCGTCTTTGGGTCAGTTCATCATTGGACCATCTGGCATTCCCAAGCCATCCATCTACCTTCCTCAGTTGCAATTGTGTCCACGTCCTGGTCTCCTAGTCCCAGCCTTTTTCTCCTCAGCTCTGCCCGAAAAACGTCTCGCTTCACGTTGGGGAAGATAATCCCACCTCTTCATGGCCAATGGATGTCACAGAACTCTCCATAGTGTTGGATCCGGTGTCCAACAAAAAAGTCATCAATGAAGATTACAAAATCATCCGCAAAATCGGCCAGGGCCAGTACGGGAAGGTGCTATTGGGCGAAGTCATAGGTGCCAAATCCCGCCAGTCGTTAGACTCCAGAACATCCAAGAGCTCCCGCAATACTTCGGTGTCCTCGCCGTTATGTACTGATACTCATGTTGCAATCAAGACCATAAACCGTATCGATCGGTCCAAACTCATCACCAAATCCTACTTGTCCCAAACCATAAAGATTAAACGAGAAATAAAAATCATGAAGGAGTGTAACCATCCCAATGTGGTTAAGTTGTACCAGGTTATCGACGACCTCAAGTTCGATAAGATTCTCCTTATACTTGAATACTGTCAGTTTGGCGAAATCGACTGGAAGCATTACAATCATTAC
The DNA here is from genome assembly GCA_030575035.1 of Suhomyces vadensis. Lineage (NCBI taxonomy): Eukaryota > Fungi > Ascomycota > Pichiomycetes > Serinales > Debaryomycetaceae > Suhomyces > Suhomyces vadensis. The sequence continues at coordinate 27,672 of JAJMGK010000001.1, read as the reverse complement.
TACGAAAAGTACCAGAAACACTATCAGCGCAAACCTTTGACCATCAACAAGATCCTCAGAGATGTGGTTAATGGTCTTGAGTACCTTCATCTGGTCAAAAAGATCATACATCGTGATCTTAAGCCATCGAACTTGCTAATTACCCAGGACAACACCATCAAGATCTCCGACTTTGGTGTGTCGCTCATTCTCGAAAACAACCAAAACGACCAAAAAGAACTCAGTAAAACCATGGGCACCCCCATCTTCTATGCGCCTGAACTATGTCAGTTTGTTAATAACCGACTATCCATGATCAACACAACCAGTATCGTCATTGACGAAAGAATCGATATCTGGGCCCTCGGGGTCATTCTCTACTGCCTTATCTTCAATGATCTTCCGTTCAATGGCTTCAATGAGTTCGAACTCTTCAAGAATATCGTCAGGGACGACTTGAAGTTCCCCAAGATAAAGCAAACGTCAAAGACCACAGATACAGATGTCAAAGAACTCAAGCTTCTCAAGGATCTTATAAAGAGAATCCTTGTCAAAGACCAAAAATCCCGTATATCTGTCCAGGAGATCAAGCAACATGAATTCACCACCTTTGATTTGGGCTCAGTAGATAAAAAGAAGTTCTTGAACTTCAATCAGGGTGTATTCAAAGATAACACCAACCGTGAACTCCTCGAGTCGGGAAAAGATGTAGGCACTGTTCTGAAAATCAAACGGTTCTTTGGCCGCAACCCTGCTCCTGAAACTACCTTCAAGCCCAAGGACTCTGCCAAACCCAGCATCACCAATCTTGAGCCAGTGGACGATCTTTTGGACTCATATTTGGACGACTCCTCGTCTTTTGCCAGTGATATGGACGAAGACTTTGAAATAGATACTTCCAACGTGCTTGATGATCTAGGTTCAGATGTTCCTCGTAGTGCTTCCAACGTTTCGGGCATCTCAGGAGCTTCGGTGGCCACAGGAAACTCCGATTCTTCACGTACAAAGACCAAGCCAAAGCCTTTAATACTCACTCAATCGGCTTTCGATACCTCGCTGGATCTACAAAACGTAAACTCTCCTAGAGGGTCCCCCCTTCGGATAAGAAGTGCTAGTATCGTGAACCAAAAGACTACAGGTTCTGTCTACAATAACTACAGTAATAAATCCACCACTTCTCTTGCCAGCACCAAAGCATCCAGCAAGAGTTCTGGTGGCTCCAAAACTCCCCAGACTCCTACTAATAACAATAGCGTCACCATTGGAGCAAGTTCTCCTAGTTCGGGTTCCATGAGGTCGATATTCAGTCCTTCAAGACGGTTTTTCTCTCGGAACAAAAACAAAAATGGTCCCCATAAACCAGATGCTAAACCTACTATTGTATCATTATCTTCACCCGCTAAAAAGGGCAAGAATCCTGTGGAAGCAAAGAAAAAGTATACCGATTTAATGGAGCCACCCCCCATCTTTGGCCTCAATACTGCATACCCTTCAGGTCCAGGTAGCAGTGGAGATTCCAGTTTAAAGAGTCCTATTAGTGGTCCTCCAACCACCATAGGTAAGTCGTTTACTGGTTTTGAAACTAATAGCACCAGTACCAGTAAACGAAACAGTCCTAAATCAGGACAACCTTCTCGTTCTAATTCTCGTAAAAACTCGGTAACTTCTGTGGGAAGTGGATATGGGCTTCAAAAGATTACCAGTTCGTCTTCGTCCCTTAATCTAAACGCCTATTTGACTGACGATAGTTTTTCAGTCACCTCCATGAACGTAAGGCCGATCCTACGATTGCCGGATGTAGATCCTATACAAACAAGTGATGATGATAGTGAGCATGAAAACACAATTGATGATAATGCCGAGGAAGAAGAAGAAGTAGCCGAAGGTGCTAACGAAACATTAATTCTTAACGATGATTCGGAGATATTCCGCAATTTTAAAAGCATGAACCAGTATTTAGATGGACTAGACTAGTAATTTCCAAAGCATAACACCATGCCTGAAATTCTCTAGAATGGATTAATAGACTTTCTTGTATTGTTAATATAGTTACTTGTGTTGTGCCTGTTATTTCATATTAGTTATTCTTTTCACATGCAGTGTCAAAAACATTTTGCACCCAAAAAGAAGGGGAATTTTGAAAGAATCTGAGTTGACGATGCAAGGCTAATAATAGTAGATTTTAGAGGCTTGGAAAAAGTAATGGCAACCCAATTATGCTCAATATGAATAAAGGAACTTAATCCAGGAGTTAAATCAGGACTGTCTGGGTTTCATGTAGGGATAACAATGCATCGAGTAACTGTAGTACTCCCCTACATATATTATGCTTTTTAAGCCTGTAACCACAAGGCGGACCCTCACCCGAAACTCTGTTTGGAATACCACTAACATTACGCGGAATGGTTCCACAATAATGCTATGTAACCAATTGCTTATTGTAGCTAGATAATAGGAATGTCACGTGAAGCAGGGCCTCTGTTGACGAAATTGACAGAGAGTGCTCATCGAAGAATACTACAGCAATTGTAATAATACTTCGGCAACACGCGTGTTGTCCCCGGGCGAGCTGCACCTACTATTACGTATTGTTAACTGAGATTTACAGGTAGAGACGAATTAGAAATTTTCGTAATAGCCTGATTCCAAAATGAGGTCAAAAATTGTATATCTAGCCTGATTACAACAGGTTTTTCCCCTGATATTCCGGATGCGATTAGACGATCTATAACAATAGAGAAAATAGAACATGGATGGGGACTCGTTTGCAATTGTAGCGAGACTTAGGCGAAAAGCTTTAAGGTTACAGAAGACGCCGAAACTTTTGTAGTTTCAGTTCCAGGATGTTGTAGTACATGATTTTAGAGGCATGTAGCCATGATTGATGTTTTGAGGCTAGAAAATTGTAGGAATGAAAGGGTATAATAAGGTTTTGGCTCAATCAGGGCGAAGAACCGAAACTGCCGGCCATATTTGTGAGGTCTCTAATGTTAAAATGCAGCTATAAGAAAATTGACAAATTTCATCAGCATGCAACTTTTTTTGAGCACTAGTGCATGTATTGAGCCACTTATGTGTCACTATTCAGGTCAACTCACACCATGTATAGACAAGACTAAAAAATAAAAGACGTACATACACGAGACTCAAATAAGGAAGAATCGAAGACGGTAAGTTTATGGATCCAAAATTACCGCAGCATAAACTAAAAACCCAATAGTAACAAGCTACAAAGTTTAGGAAATGAGGGGGAAACCAGATGTATATTTAAGTCACCTAACCAAACTAGTGTTTGAGACACAACAGGAAATGTGGGGTTTTTAAAAGGATTATAATGTGAGACATCTTTGGTTGCTTTCTCGACAAAATGACCCAGTCGTTGTGATGATCCGAACTCGACTTAACTCAACGGCTGCCCTTTGGCTGCGTTTTGCAATCTCAAGAGCTGTGCCCTTCCCAATTAGGGATGATTCAAAATATTAGTATTTTTCGAAATTGGAAGGCGCGCCGGAAGCTGGTAAAATAAATATTGGCCAATAGATGGTTGAAAAGCCACAATTAAAAGATGAATAGGATGCTAAGAACACATTCTTGGCATATTATCTAATTAGAATGTAGAATTAATAAGATGTAATTAAGTGTCGTTAGTAAGAGGTGTAACTTGTAGGAATCATTTAGTAGTTCACTCGTGTTTGTAGAAAAGATGTGCAGATTAGGCGCGATGCTCTAAAATAGAGGAGCGCCGATTGTATCCAAGTCAGGGCACTTTTCGTCTCTAAACATACATGCGTACATGAACATACACACACATGAACATACACATCGCCAAGTTAGGTATAGCACAGAGTTGTAATCAAGGAAGACGAATTAACTAAACTCACGAATCGAATCTTTAGAATGACCTAGTCAATAACAACAATAGACAATAAGATCAGCGAAAAATATCCAATAAACAGATGCGAACAATACCGTCATTCGAGTAAAAATTTACTAAAGTGGCGCTTATTTTCAATATGGGTATTCAATATAGCAGTGCTTGGCATCATTAGCCTTTAACTCTTATATCCAGCGTACCCCGATATACCGATCGTGTGTACGACAAAATACATACAATGTGCCAGTATCTCCTGTGTGTACGGTTTTCTCGCTTGGACGCGCCTCCCCTCACATTTGGTACGGCCGATCTAAATCTCTTCTTAGTTACATTTTTTCTTAATTCAGAGACAGTTGGGAATCATTCTGCATGAGGATGCCCATGACACCATTAGTAAAAGCCCCTACTGGCCGCCTGTTTGTAGTTTTAAGTGGCATAGCTTTTGCGTTGTGTGGACTTTCCGAAGTTTATCAAACGACTCATTCTTTATTTCCCTGAAGCCCCACAGCAGGACGACGCTTCTTGCCGTGCATTGGCCCTTGTCCTGTGCTTTCGGGCACCAACCTTGGTTCCGCGATGATAGTGCCGCATAATCTCTTTCAATGTATTTGAACAACTGAAATTAGTTTCTTTTCGCTGGCCGCATTTTGTGTTTTGCTATTTTGTACATTGCATAGCTACCTCTCCATAAACCACTATTCTATTGCTCTTTGTGTCCGTTTATGGTTTCCTTCACTTGCTCATTTCACTTTTGTTTATTTTAAACCTATAACTGATATAAAACTGCTTCATTCCCTGTAGATCTGTAACTAACATATAGCTGGATACAAAGCGTACTTAGGACGTACGCACTGATCCTAATAACCAAAAATACCAATTGTCTGAAGACTTTGCCGAATCCTCCTGAACCAACTACAGTCATAGACGATAGTAAACCTGAAAGGAAATTACCAGGCAATTATATTCGCAGTCAATCACACTTACACCCATTCATTGTATTACATTTTCATTGAATCAAGTTTTCATTTTCGGTTCACAGTTCTGTCTTAACTGAGTGTAAACTTTCGGTGTTATCACTGCCCTGTATTAGCAACTCCTGTTCTTAGTATCACACTCGCTTGCTTTCCTAGACACTCACTTCAACCGTGCCTCCTTAATCGGTCCTGTACAAGCGTCGTCTCCATTTGTTTCATATCCTGCGTCGCATCGGTTACCGTTTCTGCTCTTTGCGGTATCTTAGCCCCCTCCCATACCTGGCCACTGCCAATCATAGCTTTCTGGCCCGCTAACACTGTGCACAAACACTGGCACAAGTACTGCCACCCCTTTTCCTTCACTTGGTATCGGTTAAGCTAGCAAAGAAAATATTCATATTGTCCTCCAATAATATTTTGGTTTAGTGCTGCTTGCTACTTATTACTAACTCGCATCCTGATTACAACAGTTTTTTCTAGCTCATCAGTCTCCTGGTCCTGTTAACTTTTTGGTTTCCCCGTTAACCCGCGCCTCTTCATCGTCTTTGGTGGCAGCAACATCTCATCTCATACAATTTTGTATTTGATTCATTTATATACCTTTGATTTCTCGGTCAATTGAGTAGTGCGTTCATTGTGACGGTTTCATCAAGTTCAACCATGAATAATGAATGTGTCGCCATCTACCATGATGCTGAAACTGCCTACTCCAACAAGAGAGACCGCCCTGCCTCTTCCTACTACGAGACACCGGCACTTGACCATCGTGAAGTCAATGAATTGCACAAAGTAGAGACAAACTACCCTTCATCGCCTTCGCTTCATCGCCTGCCATTCAGAAACATCTCCAACATTGTGTTGCCTAATATGAAAAAGAAGATCTCTTCTTCAACCAAGAACTTCACAAGATCAATGACTCAGGTAGCTAAATCTTCCCACAACTTCTTCAATCATCACAAGGATGGAACCACTCTGGAAGCAATTCCTCCTACTGCTGATGATGAAATTGAAGACGGAGATGAAGACGAAACTACCGACACTACAATCAACGACGACTTTACCGACTACACTGGGGAGACCGATATAACGGCTAATCTCTCCCGGGACCACGACTTCGTTGCCAAGGACATTATAACCTCGGTCCCCGACTTCGACAACCTCCAAACGTCTCCCATCCAGCCCAAAAAGGCTATCAGAAGAATCCATTCCATGTACCAGACCACCAAGGAGAAGGAAGGCTACCGAATGGAAGACAACTCCCACTTGAAGAACACCGCCATCCCTACATTTTCCTCGGCCAACGACTTGATTCCCAGAATAGACGAAGATGCCTTGCTCAGCATAGTGTGTGGTCACCACGACTCGGACTTTGATGAGTTTGTTATTGTCGACTGTCGTTTTGACTACGAGTTCAAGGGCGGCCACATTGATGGAGCCATTAACATCTCGTCCAAGGAGGCCCTCGAGTCCAAGTTTCTCAACTGTTCTGCCAAACCTACCAAACGACTCTTGATCTTCCACTGTGAGTTTTCTGTATTCAGAGGTCCCACCATGGCCAGTCACTTGAGAAAATGTGACCGTAAACTCAACAGTAACCAGTACCCCAAGCTCTCGTTTCCAGACATTGTTATCCTTGAAGGTGGCTACAAGAAGTTCTTTACCAAGTACAAGCAAAACTGTAATCCCCAAGGCTATGTCGAGATGAAAGATGTCAACCATGAAAAGACTTGCGAATCCCAGATGAATAGGGTCAGACAGGACTCCAAACTCACCCGGGCCAAATCTTTCAATCAATTTGCTACTGGTACAGCTAGCTCGTTCTATGGACTCGACAGATCTTCTCCTTATGGTCAACCCAGTCACAATAGATCCCATTCCTTTACAACTATCACAAGTGAAAAGATCTTGAAGAGACAAAAGTCCACTACCAAGGTGAAAAACTCGGCCCCCAACAGCAACTCCAGCTCCAGGATTGAAATGAGACTTCAAAGAGCTTCTACATTCTCCAACGACCACTCTATCTTCAACTCTTCGTCGTCTTCCGTGGCCTCGTCCACTTCTTCGCCTGTGTACGCACAGTTTAATGGGCAGAGCGATCCGGATTTGCAGCCTCCTTCGACGTCTTTCAGACTGGGCCACCGTAAATCGTTCTCCACCGCAAACTACTCATCGTCGTCGGTTTCCATCAACTCGTCATCGTCGTCCCTCTGTTCAGAGTCCACTTGTTCATCCACAGAAGCCTTGACGGCACCATATTCGTCGCCCATGGGCGAGTTCACTGACTACTTCGAGTCTAAAACTAATAACCTCACCAACTACATGAAGTCTGGTTCGGCTGCATCTACTTGTGGCAGTTCTACTTCTTCCAGTACCATCCCCACGGGCTCTGGTAGTGTTCTCAAACCCATTTCGAGAAAACCAAGCGGACCTCTCCCAGCATTACCCAATAGGTCTACACCTAACAACTCAATAGCATTTTCCTCCATCAACCCCCTCTTAAATACTTCCCAGCCACAACAGCAACAGCAGCAGTTCAAATTCCCCAATAATCTCAAGCAAAAAACATCTCGTCACAGCCTCAACAGAATCAGTACTAACAACTCGACAGGTACTCCCCTTCTCTTGAACTCGTCCCCCATCATAAGTTCGCCTTTGTCAACGGCCACTCCAGTTTCCACCATTGATTCCACCATATCTAACCATGCTTGTTCTATAATCGATCCAATTAATGATACCCCGGTGGACTTTGCTGTTCCGTTTGCGACTACTGTCAAACTCAGCAAATACGTCAACCACTCCCGAAAATCAGGATCCTTATTATCATCTGCAGGCGGAGGACTCTATAACTTTAACTCGTTGGATATTGATGAAGCTGGAGAACAAGAAGATGAACTGTACGGGACTTTCTATAGCAGAAGAGGCAGTCTTGTGACTGATATTATTGACGAGATCAATGACGGTGAATCCAGTCAGTCCCACACCAAAATTCCAACCTACTTTCAAAAAAGTCCATTTAATTAACTTCACTTCACCAAAAGTTTTGATACCATATCCCCATTGTGGGCTCTAATTCTTAATAGTACATTGTATTTAACTAGAATGTAGAAAGGATTTCCGTATGCTGCTGAATCTATCCTATACAGTGTAAGCCAGCTACTTTTACCCTTTTCGGTTACATTAACCTGTAAAAACTTTAATATTAAACAATCTAATCTAATACCGTTGTATTTAAGTTTGATCGTCAAATTTACGAATTAAGAGTAGTTTCTATCATCCCCGTCTGGAATGTCTGAACTAAGCATTGCTCGAAACAGGAATTAATAGAATCTGTTGGCAGAGTGTAGTGCTGACAATTCAATTTTAGTTCAATTAAACTGCTGCTTATCCAAAGAATCCAATCTTTAACCAAACTTGTGCTCAAGGCTAAAACCTAATAATTTTTAGTAGTTTAAATTCAATTTAGTCTGCTGGTGAAGTAATTTTATGATTGTTATAAGCTGTAAAAAATAATTGTTCATTTAAGATTATTTAGAACAACTAAATAATGATTAAAGTATTCAATTACGTCCAATTAAGCACAGACAAAGAGGAAACCGAATTAACTCAGCTAATTTTTCAGCGAACTGTGATAAATATAATAAATATAATTACCTTAATATTTCGTATACTTAATTAGCTTCCTATTGAAATATAAATTATAAAAAGAAATGTGTCCTATTACCGATTTTCTAGCTGTAATCAAAAATTAAACTGTACTATAACTGAATCTGTGATGGATTATCGTTAAAAACAAATGTTATATACATATGCCTACACTTTGTGCTGGGAACTAATACATTGTTCTACAAAGAATTTAATTACTGTCGGAAAATCCGTGATTAATAAATACTTTAATTGATAAATAAATAGAACTAAATACTATGCATAGTACATAGAAAGAACTGATCAGCACTTGAAAAGAATCGTAATGAGCTTATTTTTTTTCATAATCATCAGTAGCTCAGCCATAGACCAGTTAGATCTTTGGTTTATCAGAGACTAATTTAATGGCAGCATTGTTAATAGCAATAGTTTTTCTTTCAACAACGTGGACTTGGAAAGTGACGACATCACCTTCCTTCCAAGCCAAAACTCTTAAGGTTTCACCTGGGAAGACTATACCAGTGAATCTGGCTTTGATTTCACCAAATGGACCGAATTTGTCCAACAATACCTTGGCAGATAAACCATAAGTACACATACCATGTAAGATAGGAGCATCGAACTTAGCTCCCTTGGCGAAGTTGGGGTCAATGTGTAATGGGTTTCTGTCACCAGTCAATCTGTACAAAGCAGCTTGGTCTGGAGAGATCTTGATATCAGTAGTGAAATCTGGAGCAGACTTTGGTGCCACGAATTGGGCAGTAGCAAAGGACTTTCTTTCACCGTAAGACTTGGTCTCACCCTTACAGTTTCTTATAAAGAAGGTAGCTTCGTTGGTGAACAATGGTTCGCCAGTAGCGCTATCAACCGACTTGGATCCATGCACAACAACAGTGTTGGTACCTTTTTGGGTGATGGCCAATGGATTGTACGAAGTCTTGACCGAACCTTCAGTTGGAATTGGCCATTTTTCAACCTTGATATAGTGTTCACCGTGTAACAACAACATTGGGTTAAAGTTCTTCAATAACTTGGAGAATGAAGTTTGGGACTTCTGAGAGTTGAATGTTGGCAAGTGTCCGAAGGTTGGAATAACTTCAAATTCTTGGTCATTTTCGTAAGTGTATTTCAATTCCTTAGAAGTGGCACCAAGAGCAATGTTGTATAAGATGACTTCTTTGTCACCGTAGGTGAAAATAGGGTCTTCTTGATCCTCGTCATCATCCTCTTCTTCTTCCTCTTCATCCTCGTCATCATCATCTGGATCTACAGCAGCCAAAATAGCCATTGAAGATTCGGTGGTGTTCTTAGGATTGGCAGTACCTTGAGAGAAGTCAACAATTTCACCGAGATGAGATTGGATAAATTCTGGGGTAACAACGGCGTCTCTAGAAACGGCACCCTTGGCTCTTTGCCATCTGGTGTTACCAATCCATCCACCACCGGCTTCGAATAATTCACCGGTGACTGGAACTTGATCCGAGGCTAAGAAGACCAATAATGGAGCAACTTGATCTGGGTGGTAGAATCCCTTGTCTTCTTCTCTAAAGATAGTCAAGGTCATGGCGGTTTCGGCATGAGGAGCAACTACATTAACCTTGATATTGGCCTTAGCACCTTCAATGGCAATGGTTCTGGAGAAACCAAGAATGGCAGCCTTAGCGGAAGCATAGTTGGCCTGTCCAAAGTTACCGTAGATACCAGAAGTGGAAGTAATGTTGATAACTCTACCACGTTTCTTTTCCAAAAAGTGTGGCCAAGCTAATCTGGTCAAGTTGAAAGTACCAATCAAGTGAACGTTTTGTACAGCGTACCATTCAGCATCAGACATCTTGGCAAAGGATCTGTCTCTCAAGATACCGGCGTTGTTGACCAAGATATCAATGGTACCGTACTTGCCAATAACATTGTCAATAATGGCTTGGGAATCGGTGGCAACGTCATGAACATCGGCGTGGGCTTCACCTCCAGCGGCTTTGATTTCTTCCACAACCTTGGATGAGTCTTTAAAATCGTTAACCACAACCTTGGCACCGTATTTGGCGAAAAACAAGGCGTAGTCTCTTCCTAAACCGGAACCAGCTCCAGTAATAAGCACCACTCTGTCCTTCAAGGACACCTTTGGAGCCGAAGAAACGTCAAATGGCTGGACTTCTCTGGCAGCTTTGTTCAACGACAAGTAGTCATTGAGTTGTTTTGGGTGTTGGTTCTTCAACAATTCTGGCTTGGAGGAGTCGTCGTAGTCCAAGATTTCGTCAAACTTGGCAGCAACGGCTTCGGCGGTGAAGGAGGAGTCTGGCTTGAACAAAACACCACCGGATCTTTCCCATCTAATTTGGGCGTAGAAACCGGCAGCGACTTCAAAGGTCTCACCATTCAACTGGTTTTCTTCGTGGGTCAAATACAAAACCAAAGGAGCGACCTTTTCAGGTCCCAACTGCTCCAAAATAGGAGGAGGGAGAATGGACTCGGTCATTCTGGATCTGGCCAATGGTGCAATGGTGTTGGCTCTAATGTTACTGCTTTCACCTTCCTTGGCCAAGGTTTCGGCGAATCCCAACAAACCCAACTTAGCAGCAGAGTAGTTGGCCTGTCCAAAGTTACCGTACAAACCAGCAGGAGAAGCGGTGTTGATGATTCTTCCGTACTTTTGTTCTTTGAAATATGGCCAAGCAGCCTTGGTCACCTTGTAAGCACCATTAAGATGGACGTCGATAAGTAACTTGAAAGTTTTTTCGTCCAACTTCTTGAATTGAGTATCTCTCAAGATACCAGCATTGTTGATAACAATGTGAACCGTACCGAAGGCCTTGACAGCAGTCTCAACAATCTTTTCACCATTGAGAACATTGTTGTAGTCGGCAACAGCAGTACCACCGATCTTTTTGATTTCATCTACAACAACATCGGCAGCCTTGGAGTCTCCTCCCTGGCCATTAAGAGCTCCACCCAAGTCATTGACAACAACCTTGGCACCTCTTTTGGCGTATTCGAGAGCATAATGCTTACCTAAACCACCACCGGCACCGGTGATGATAACAACTTTGTCTTTAAATGATAATTCTCCCATTCTATGATAAATGAATAAAGAATCAATAATTGTTCAAACCGGTTGTGCAAGTGGGGATTGCTTCATTATATAGAGTAAAATATATGAGAGGTTGTGAAATTTGCGGGGTGCGACTGAATGTCGCTAGCCACGGATTATAAATGAGTGTGAGTGTCTAAAGTCAAAGTCACCGTGGCGAGCATGGGGCAATATGTACCGCAATTGGGGTTCGGAACTAGCAGAGGAGGGTTTGGGGCGCTCCAGTAGAGCCCCTGATTCGTGGAGGTCGTGGGGAACGAAGGGTAATGGTGTAATTCTGGGGGGGGGTTATGCTTGTGAAATTCTGGTGGTAGCGGAGCGTACCGAGGAAATAGTCCGCACGAATAATCCTTGCGAATAGCGAAGAAAGTAAGCGAAAATCCGGGGGCTCTCGGCTGGGGGGAAGAGTGAGGAGTTCAATCGAGACATCTTGACCTTTCCGCCTACCTCAGCTAACTTTGGATCTGGAAATACTTGCTTGTTTACTCACACCTTTTGCCTCCAATTGAGTCGCAGTTACAGATATTGCTGGGGTCTGTCTCAGTTCTGGATGGCCCGTCAATTCGGACACCTGGGGAAGCCTCGCATCGCAATCCGAGGCCATTGGTGTCCCTTTGACCGAGGTCCCGAACATGAACCGTGGCGCCGTCACGCACCCGCCGGCAGGCCGTTTGAGCGCGTGATTCTTCACGTGCAGTCCTCTCCATTCCTTTCTCCCGCGTGACACTTCGTTTCTCTGCCTCTCGTCGCCTGCCGTGTCTCGTATATCTGTACCACGTGACGGCTGCAAAATCTCGTATACGCTCTCTGGCTTGGCGCCACCACTGGCGCCCCCGAACACCACCACATCCTTCTTGCAAAATGTGTTCACACGGCACCAAAAAATACTTCACTGGTACTATGCTTGAATAAATACTTGCAAGGTCGCACCATCAGTTTTTATACTAATTTGGCATTTTTTTCTAATTTTCTACAAACGGTGCCCCTGAACTTAATTGGAGAGTGTAAATACACCCAGCCTGACACACGTTCTTATCCAACCACCCCTTTCAGCCTCAGGCGATCACCACCGTGTCACCCAGTCGCACACCGCTCACAACTAACCACTCCAACCCGGGGACCCTGAGCCTTATTCCATCCCTTCCGTCCGCTTATCGCCTGTTCGAGAAACGCGTCACGTGACACAAGAAGTCTCTTCTACTACACGCCTCTGTCACTTCCCTGATACCAAATTGCTTGTCAAGTTACTATTTTCTCCCACTACTTGGAGCGTCAATTAAGTCCTTATTATAAGATGTCTCTGGTAGGTGGCGTTTTTGAGCCCGAGGTTCCAAAAGTATTCGTGCAAGGTGCTACGCCGGTATCATCCATTCCGGACGGATCATCAGCCTCCCCTTCCGTTCCCCAACCCTCCAAAGATTCGGATGCTTCAATTCCAAAAGGTGAACCTGTAACCACAACTACTTACTCCTACAAAGAGTCGGCATGGTACCGAATCTGGGTTTATGATTTACTTCTTTGGTGCTGGTCGGTGATCTTTGATTGTTTCTTCCGAGAAGTCAGACCTCGTGGAGCATTTAGACTTCCCAGTTCTGGTCCTGTTATTTTTGTTGCAGCTCCTCATGCCAACCAGTTTGTGGACCCTCTCATCCTTATGAATCAAGTCAAGAAAGAAAGTCAACGTCGTATCTCTTTCCTTATTGCTGCCAAGTCGTATAATCATCGTATCTTTGGATTCCTTTCCAAATGTCAATTGGCAATTCCTGTTGTAAGAGCTCAGGATAATTTGGCAAAGGGGACCGGTAAGATATACGTTGATATCCAATCGGATCCTCTTCGTGTCATTGGTAAAGGAACCAGATTCACTTCCGAATGCATGCCCCGTGGTTTAATCGCATTACCTCAATCACTTGGTGCTTCAGAAATCTCCGAGATCATATCCGATACTGAAATAATTATAAGAAAAGAGTTCAAACTGACCGATCAGATCAAAAGACTCCTTTCAAATGGTACTTCCTACAAGAGAGCTGATAAAGTTAACCAAAAGCTGGTTTACCAAATGGTGTTTGAGCACTTATCCCATGGCCATTGCATTGGTATTTTTCCTGAAGGAGGTTCCCACGACAGAACTGACTTGTTGCCCTTGAAAGCTGGTGTCGCTATCATGGCCCTTGGTGCTATGGAAAACGATCCTAACTGTAATGTTAAAATTGTTCCATGTGGAATGAATTATTTCAATGCTCACAGATTTAGATCAAGAGCTGTAGTTGAGTTTGGCCACCCCATTGAAATTCCAAAGGAACTTGTCAAAAAATATGCAAACCCTGAGACAAACCGTGAATCAGTCAAGGAACTTTTGGAAACAGTAACTACCGGTCTTAAGGCAGTTACAGTTACTTGTGAAGACTACGAAACGCTAATGGTTATTCAAGCTGCAAGAAGACTCTATGCTGGAAACCTTGCTCAGCATCTTCCTCTTCCTTTAATAGTGGAAATGAATCGAAGATTGGTTTTGGGTTACCAAACTTTCAAAGAAAATGATCAAGTCCAAGCTGTTAAACAAAAAATCTTAGAGTACAACAAGTCACTTCACCAATTGTACTTACCTGATCATGACGTTGAAAATTGCGATGAATCAAACAAATTACGTGTTTTGCCAGTTTTAATTATCAGACTTATCAAGATTTTCTTCTTCTTTGTACTTGCATTGCCTGGAGCCACTTTGTTTTCGCCTGTTTTCATCATATCTAAAATCATTTCTACGAAGAAGGCCAAATCAGCATTGGCCAATTCTACAGTCAAGATTAGAGCCAATGATGTGGTGGCTACCTGGAAGATTTTAATTTCCATGGGATTTGCGCCGGTTCTTTACAGTTTTTATGCTTCGATTGGTACTTATTATTGTTATATAAACGGCTTTGTTAGATTCAAATTAATCTCGATATGGTTTATCCTTTACATTAGTGGTGTGACGGTTACATATTCAGCTCTTATTACAGGAGAACAAGGAGTTGATTTATTGAAGTCTATCAGACCATTATACTTATCAATCACGTCTGGATCATCAATTAAAGAATTGAAGAAACTTCGTAACGAATTGAGTGAAGAAATCACTTATTTGGTCAACACATTTGGTCCTAAATTATTTCCTAAAGATTTCAATTTATTGGAATTAAAGGATCAACTTAACATTACCGACGATGTGAATTACGTTGATAGTGACGAAGAGGAAGATCGGAAGACCGAAGAATTGAGGAATAGAAGATTAAGGAGCAGAAAAGAGGCCAGAAAAGTCAAGGAAGCAGCCACAGCTGCAGCAGCTACAGGATCTACTTCCTCCGTTGATGTCTCGACCAAAGTCGAAACTCCGAACTCATCAAACAGTGGTCTTTCTATGGAAAACAAAAACTCTTCTTCAGTTTCAGATGGTATTTCATTAATGAACTCAGACAATTCTTTGACTAACATCCCCATGTTTTCAGATTATTCGTTGCATATGAACGCCAACAATCCAAACTTAACTATTGAACAGCAGTCTAATTTAAATTCTTCCGCATCTATTTATGACGATTATCATGTTAAAAAAGAGCATACTCCACATAAACTATCGAGAGAAAGTTCTAACGATCACATTGAATTCAACTTTGGAGCTCGTAGTCCAAAGAAAAGAATCACTGATAAGATTAAAAACCGGATCAGAGAGACTAGAGACAAAGAGAAATTCAATTAAAAGCTTCACTCATCACCGATCGTCCTATTTATTTTTTTATTATTTTATTTCATTTGTATTGTTTACTTCTGAAAATACTTGACAGAGACCTTAGTTTTATTGGCATTAGCTTTAGCATTAGCATTTCTTTGTATTTGTATATTTAAATTAATTAATGTTTGCTTGTCTTTCGTAAAACTCGGCAACTTGCTCAGAACTGGTTCCGTCCTCTATGCTTTTATCGTCTCTAATTCGCAAAAAACGAGGAAATCTAAGCGATATGCCCTTACCATATTGTTGATGACCTGCCTTGTAAATTGGACTGAGAGACAAGTCTGCAGTTAATACTTCAAACAACGTTGAAGGTTCAAACCAGACATCCGGTTTAGCATTTGAATTGTCGGTGTCATAGATGAAATACGGTTTGGGTTGGGGAATCTCGGTAGGTTTAAGTTTGGCATATAACAGGACCAAATCTTCATCAGAAAATCCAGTACCAATTTTGCAAGTAGTTTCATATTCTCCGGTATCTTGGTTATAGGATGCCAATAAAAAAACCCCGTATGAACCGGTTCTCTTACCTTTACCGATATAGGCACCAATGACCACCAAATCCAACGAGTCACCTACGCCGGCTAAATAATCCTTCTTCAATTTCAACCAATTTCTTGATCTCTTGGATGGTTCATAATAGGATTCATGTCCATTGAGCATTTTCACCATAAGCCCCTCACAAGCGTCTTTTACCGACTGGTCTAAAAACTGCTGTAATTCATCAAGATTAGAAGAGTTTTTGGCAGTTGCAAACTGGAATTTACCTTCGATTGGGATCAAATTTTTCTCCATGATCTCTCTCCTACTCTTTAAGGACTCTGTGATTAAGGAGGTGTTGTTGAAATAAAGCAAATCAAATGCAAACAAACAGATATTCACCGTGATGTCCTTTTCATCCACGTCTTTTCTCTTACGAGTAGACAAGATTTGGAACGGCAAGATCTTTTTGTTGATTCTGTCCCATGCCACAGCTTCACAGTCTAATATCATGGAAGGCTTTTCAGCCAACACTGCAGATTCGACAGACGCAGGGGTTTCAGTGGTAGTTGATTCTTGTTGGACCATAAAGTCCTTGGTGATAGATATTAAATCAGGATACCTCTGCGACATATCTTCGGAGTTTCTTGAGTAGATTCTCACCTGTCCATTGTTCAATAGATGCACCTGGGCTCTTTCTCCATCGTACTTATACTCACAAGTGAACTCTTCGCCCTGGAACCTGTCGAGAACCTCACTGATAGACTTGGTTGGTTTGGCCAACATGGGCTTTAAAGGTATACCAGGAGTGAGTTGACAATGGTCAAGAAGGTTGGATATTCCATGGGCATGGGCATGGTTGATAATGACTTCGTAGTTGGGAATACGACTAAAGGCTTCACGTATTATATCTTCGGCCGCCGACGAATCGGTACCCGATTTCTCGTAGTCCACAAAGGCCTGAGCCAAACCTATTAAGACAGTTTTTTCAGCCAAACCGATTCTCAACTTACCTTCCAACGAACGAATCAAGAACTTGGCTTCGTTGGCTTTGATATCACACGCAGTAAGCATTTTATTGATAAGAGATATCTTCTTGGACTGGGAATCCTTCCCGGTAGATTTAGCAATTTTAGTCAAGTTTTCAAACACACTGTCTACATCAAGAGCTACTGGTTTGAACATGGTGGGCTGACCCGAACGAGACTTTTGGGCAACAATACCCAAGTCTCCTACTTGTTGGTAGTCCTTCTTGATTTTGGCAGCTGGCCGTCCGTAACATTCACTGATGGCTTTGATAAGAAGTGTTTCTCCCAAACCCAACTCCAAATCCGGCTCGTAGTCCGGACCAAGTCTATTGATAAATAAGTACACGATCTTGGTGAGTTGGTTTGGCGTACTTGTCTGGAGGATTTCCAAGAAGAACCGTGACACCAAGGCAGTGATCTTAAGTCTGGACGACTCGTGTTCGATTTCTTCAAACACTCGACTGATTCGTGAGTATTTGAGAGACTTGAGAGTGGTTTCTTGGCCGTGGGAGTCGTCTGGATTGGCGGGTTTGCTGTGGTTGGCGGTCTCGGGGGTTTCAGCCTTGACCCTTTTAGTGGACTTTTGGACGCGTTCAATGTCATCGATGGCGGTCGAGCTCGATCTTTTCTTATCCTCCATCTTAAGTGTAACATCCAGTTGTGTCGATTGAGTATGTTTGACGTTATTTGCTGCTTGGGGCTGGTCTGCTAGCACTGTGGCAGACACCTTTGCAGTGGAGGAATTGACGTCCTTCTTGGCGGCCCCACTGAAAAAACGGGCAATACTTTGTTGTTGTGCCATATTCGGTGTTTGTGAGTAGTATGATGGTCCCCTAGATGCAATCCTTGCTATGTTGGCCGCTCTGAAACACTTATTAAACATCCATACAAATATATCATCAGTTTTTTGATCAAATTGGCAAACTTTCATGCGCGTACTAAAATTACATAGAGAGGAAGAGGAAGGTGACAAATCTAAAGTTACAATGGAAAGGACGATTAAATACTGACGTCCCAGATACTTTGGGGCCCCTTCTCCTCGTATATATCACTGTCCACAAACAACTCGCGGCCATGGTTGGAGTTGTTGGAGAATATCTGCTTGGAGTAGACCTGGGCTCCGAGGAAGAAGACGTCGTGCCACGAACCTCCCTTTTCCTTAGGTTTTTTCCATTCAGGGAAGTATTCAGGATACTTGCTGATTTTGACTGAGCTGGGGACTTGCGCCAGGTTGTTTCCCGAATCGTCATTGGCCTCTTCGGCCTGCTGGTACGCAAGAATGGCGGGGTTGACTCCGTTGGGAGCGGCGTTTTTGCCTGTGTTGGTAGCTGGGTCCTTCACCAAGTATTCCTCAACTATCTTGTACAATATGGCTTCTTTGAGCCCCGGAATCTGGAACGTAGCTCCTACAAAGATCAAGTTGTCGTAACAGTCCTGTCTCTTTTCAATGTCCGGAATCGAGGCCAACGACGCGTAAATGGCTTCAGCAATAACCTTGACTAGCTTGCCGGCACCTTGGAACCTCTCTTTGCCCACGTACACCTTTTCGTTGGTTTTAGAATCTATAAAGTAGTTTGTCTCAAGCTCTTTGTTGGGCTTGGCTCCTTCTGAGTTGTCTTCGGCAAGTGCCTTGATGTCCTTGGCACTGGCCACCATCTTGGCAACATCGAATTCTTCTGGAGTATCTACTTTATTAAGATCTGCAAATGAGTAGAACGAGCCTTCGTGATTGTTTAACACTTCATAGATTCCCGATACCTTCAACTCTTCAATCTGTTGCGGAGACAATTGAGTCAAAATAGTACTCAACTCTTCGTTTAGCTGCGATCCTCCAACAGGTACGTATTTACTGGCAAACTTGATGGCTTGGTTGCCTACTACTGGTACAACTTGGGTCGAGTTGGGCCCAACCTTTATGACAGTAGCATTGGTGGAAGACCCTATTCCAAACGTAGCAGCTATAGATAAGTCCAAGATGTTGAATGCTGTGAACTCAAGCGACTCGATGACGTACTTGGTGACATATTCGACATTGCTTCTGGACCAAGTCAACGATGGAGTAATAACCAACAATGGGATCTGGTTGATGGTGATGATGGGGTTAATCTTGATGACGCTTTGCAAGATAATCTTTAAGAGGTAGTTGAATGCATCGAGATCCTTGATTTTGGACGATTCTATCGGTCTAATTTCTACTAACTGGTCTTCTTGTTGGGCCTGGTACTGTTTGGTCTCAGGGTTCTGGTATACAACCGACGGGACGCGGTATTGCGGCGGTGACAAGGAATCAAGCAACCCAAATGAGAAAATCGTGTTCTCGCTTCCCGGATAGACCACCAAGAAGCTATCTTCTTTATAGAACGGCATTGTGTTCTGGGTGTTTGGGAGCTCTCGTTCTTGGTGGTGTCAAAATTCGATGTTTTTTCAAGTATGTAGGGGTCGTGCGCCGCACCACAAATAGAGGCATACGGGACGGTACGGTGGGGAGGAGCAGAGTTGTGTATTATATGCTATATGCGAGGGTTATGCAGTGAATTGAAGGGAATGTCACGATTTAGTCTTCACCGTAATCCTGGACATTGGCCAAGAAACGATTGTAGTTTGAGCGGGTGCCCAAAACGGACTTTTTGCTCATGGTCGTATTCAGTCTCTTGGGAATATCGTCAAGCAGAACCTGCGTGTCTTCGTCGTCGGCACTCATGAGTTTGACCTCATTGATGAACGGCAATTCCTCTGCTTCCTTAGGATACGGCGGCAACTTCTTGTTGGAAGCAGTGGAGTCCATCGATCCATGGCGAGCTTTACGGGGAGAAGGTCTCTGGGGCGAGGCTTTCAGCGGCGACACGTTCTGGGGAACGTTTCTCAAGCCAGTGGTATGAATGCGCTGAAGCTTTGGAGGAGCCTTGGTGTTGGCATGTTGAAGGAGATCGGGTGTGCTTTGGTATTTTTCCGACTTGGGAGTGAACTTGAATGGAGTTACACGAGTCAAGGTGTTTTTACGCTGGATGGCCGGTGCTACTGGTGCATCAGTCAAAGATGCAGCCGAGCGTTCTGAATTGGCAGACCGAATATCAGAATGCTCGTCTTCGTAATCTTCCTCTTCAAGTTCATTGGAATCGTCGTCTTCAGCCTCGTGTCGTGCAGTAGCCTGGGCCAAGCCCAACTTCAACTTCAAATTCGTCCATGCTTCTTCTAATCTTTCTGTATCTTGGGGTTTGATAAGCCCAAACCACCAACACAATCCTCCTACCAAAACTCCCCACAAAATTGCAAACTTAAGAACGTTGAACAAGATAAATGCATAGCGTATCAATACTGCCCGCAGTACGTATGCAATGCCGGCACACAACACGCCCAACGCAAAACTAGGAATGTGGAACTGTTTAGCTTGACTCATCACTTCGCGTTGAACCACTTTCAACCAATTGCTACTTTCACTGCTTGGGGTCTCTGTGGTTGTTGATTTGGGTTTGGTTTTGGATGTTTTCGTTCTCCGCGGGTTTGGGTCGTGTGCTTTGCTCGATCCCCCCGAATGGATTGAGGTTGACGACGGCTGAACGGCCAAAGCAGGGGGACTGGTTGTTACCACCGGTTGTGTGTCTGTCGGAGGTATCGGAGATTCGACAGTAGGGGGCACATCTGACATAGTGGCCATGGGTATGGGAGGAATTTCCAAAACGGCTACCCCATTTTTATCATGGTCGATGATTTTGTAGGAACAATCAACCAATTCGTTGGACGCACTCACGGGTACCCCGGTACTAGGTGTAGAGATCGATACCGGTTCGTCATTGTCGACTTTCTTTAATCTGAATACCCCATCGGGGTCTTGCTTATATACAAGTTTTTTCTTTTTGACTGTCGTTACAGTGGCCATCAGCGATTCTTGATTCGTATTGGACGCACCCGAGAAGCACAGTACCTCGTACAGTAGAATATAATGATGTTGCCCAGATGATAGTGATTTGTTGTCTAAGGCGACTGATCAAAGCTTGGTATTAAATATAATGATACTTTGGTTTCTCAAGCGCCATCATAAGACCCTCCTGCAATATATATACATATATATATATTTAGACCAAGTTAATTTAGTATCATATGAACATACAACAATGGGTGTACAAAATAACATTCCGAGATTATGTGAGGGCCAGAGGGTGGGAATATGCTGTTTTTTCCAGTAGAGTTTACACGGGAAAGTATAATAGTGGGAGGCTTTTGGTGCAGTCGTCATGCCAAATCGTCGGTTTTGTTTTTTTCCTTAGTAGTAAAGTATTATTAATTATCAATCTACGGCTATTGCAACAATATTTTATTATGTCCTGCGCTACAATACCTGCTGCTGATTTGTTGTGGTGCTTCGTCAGTAAATCATTGAATCAAGTTACCGTGGTGATCCGAATATTCAGCTAAGCTTCTTCCCATCGACGACTTATACGACGAACCTCCCGCTCCAAATCTATACTCAAAGCCCCCACCTTTTTTTTTATATTGTTTAAATTACCTAATTAAGCCTGGCCTGTACTGACTCCAATATTGTGCCACCGATCTTTTTTGGTAGCCTTCGCCAATATGCAGTTGTGAAGAGGTACCACCGAGGGGTGCTGGTTCTAGACAGACTCAGGGCTAATATTCGAAGATATCGCTGATTATGCGTCTGACCACAGCAATGTAGCCCCTAGTCTCGCTCAGCTGATAGGCTACAACCCAATAGATAGAATTACTAATTAGGTAACTGTTGAATATTTACCGTTCAATACGGCCACCGAGCCACCAAAAATAAGAGGTATGGGGTAGTTGAGGCGGACGGGAATGTGTGATGTTCAACATAATCCCGCGCCCGGATATGCCAATACTTGATGATAACCAGTCTCACTTTCAAGAGTGGGGAGCCAATTACTCACTGCAATAGGTAACATTGCTAAAATGACATAGCAGGAGCAAAAATTTGTAATCATTTGTATTCTTGATTGTTTAGTTTAATTTTTTTATTGTTTTCAACAGTTTGGAGCCTTCCAAGTTAAGGTGTTGGGTTGAAAAAGAACCTAGGTCTCGTTTGCCTATTATTACAATTAAAGCTTGACATGGGCTAACTCAATAATATACATTTACTTGATATAATAAAACTAATAATACACACACGAAGCACTGCCTTTTTAAAAATTAAAAATTGCTTCTGTCTACTGCCAAGTAGACCTTGTAGACATTGTACAACACTGTACACACTGCACTCTGTACGGAGTATTTTTTTTGACCGGAGAATTTAGCAGATTCATTCTAACCTAAAGCTTATTTCTACTCCTTTTCTACTCCTTTTCTCCTCCTTATTTCTTCCTGTGAAGTTGTACACTCTGTGTAGGCAGTGTCTCAATTCTGTTTCGCAACCATCTTCAAAGTTGCCCCCTGATTCGTCTAGCCAACTGAATATCTTTTTTCATTATCGTCACCCTCTTGCCATGTAATGCGCATAGATTGGTGTCTTCTAACAAATGGATAAGAAAGGCCTCACATGATTCTTGTAATGCCAAAATGGCGTTGGATTGCCATCTGATACCGTAATCAACCCCGATGTAATTTGTCGATATTTCTTTTATTAATCTAGCAAATGGAAGTTTTCTAATAAGTAAATCAGTAGATTTTTGATACTGACGAATTTCCCTAATGGCCAAAGTCCCAGGATGATACCGACGCTTACGCGTAGTTGAAGCAGCCGTGGGCGTTGGATCTCCCGGTATATTACGATAGAGTCCGGTGTCTCGTCCACGAGAATTGGTTATACGAGGCATTACCGCTCATGTACTGACTATAGGTCGTCAAACTGGTTTCGTTGGGTTCTTCACGTCAATGAGACAAGGCTGGCTAGCATGTTCTTTACCTCAGTGGTACGGGCGGGTAACGTGAATTCGCACTTATTGTCAGATGGCTGGCTAAAATGCAACTTTTCAATGCAATGCATTTATTGATATCACGTAGAATAGTGCCAGTCAATTGAGCAAGTTACAGGGACGTCGTTCAAACAAACGTAGAGACATAATGATCTGTGTTGCGTATGCATACATCGTGGTACAAGACTAGCATTGTGAGGGCGTATGCGATCTCCAACTCCCGAGATTCGGAAAGCTACTCTGCCGCAGCACTACGCGATTCGCCCAGCTCATCGTCCGACCTGGGATGCTCTTCCACCGTAGACTGACCTGTTTATTCCTCTTTTGCAGCAATCATGGATGGGCCCACCCGCAGCCACGCAGCAACCACAACCTCGCTTTCAATGCGATGACGTGCCAGGTGAAATTTCGTGGCAGGCACGTGACGTGCTTTGTCCTTAGACGGTACGTTTCTTTGAAGGAGTAGGAGCTGGAGAGCCGTCGCGATGGTGCCAGTGATCGATGCCGGGACGCTCAGGGGACCGCGCCGGCCAGAACGCACCGGCCAGAATGCCCCTTCTATTCCGTACCCTACAATGGTGCAATTGCAGTAACTGGTGGTCCGACCAGCCCATCTTCCCCGTATGTTCTCGACAAGCCCAGGGCTCCACAACAGAGAACTTCTTATGTGCAGGCAAGTTCCCTCATTCCCGAATTGGACAAAACAGGGTTGTTAGCAAGCGTGACGGTGACTATCGAAGTTATTCTTTCTAAACGTCATTTCATCTTGAGGCAGATAATTGAGTGTTATTTGTGTCACGTTTGTTAAGTCAACCATATTATCAATCCAAGTAAAGATTGTTGGAACAAACCTCTTAGAATCCAGTTCAAACAGCCACTTATCTTCGTTGACTTTTTTGTTATAATTTATCAAACTCGTTCATTGCTGTTTTTTCACCAATAGAGCTATTATAATTCAGAAGCCAAACCTATCGCAACCTACATCAATTTCCACTGCTCAATTGCATTTTTTGTCGTTGACTTTTGTTATTTAGTTACCTTTTTCACTCCTTCGAGTCTTATTTACTGCCTCGGTACAACTGATAGTGTTCAAACATGTCCAGGTCATCATACCAAACCAATGGCAAACCATTGTCACAACAGGCTCTTTACCAACAGAAATTGAAGCAAGGTATTTACACCCTGCCTAGTGCAACTTCTGTTGGAGTTAATTCAAGTGCTTCCGATACGGCTGCTTTATTGGCAGCATCTGCTGACTTGACCGTCAAGCCATCTTATGAAAGAGTCGAAGCAGTTGAAGCGCACCAAGCCGCATTGGCAGCTAAAAAGAATAATATCATTGCCTGGTCTAGAGACCGTCCCGATGCTTACGCTGATGCTGCTGCCAACAGTGCCAGGACCTCCAGTTTATCATCAACTACCACCACTGCTTCCAAGGCTAGCACCGGTGTCCCTGCTTACAATAGTGCCTCAGTCTTTAGAACTGCCACTACCAACTCCACCTCAACCTTATCTAGTAGAATTAATCCTGAAAAAGATGTTAAAAGAAGTGGTTTGGTCACCAAGAACTCCTCCACCATTCTCAATATCGACAAGATTAACGCTTTGGCTAACAAGAACCTGACCAAGTCTTTGAACTCAAGATTCAACCCTGAGGCCGATTACCGATCCGGTCTTAAGGTAGCGTCTGCCACCCAATACTTGGACCAAGATGAAGAAGCGTTGGCTGCCAGTGGTGCTGCCGCATCTTTGAAACACGGTGGAGGTTACAGCAATCAAGCTTCCAGTCAAAAGAGATCCACCGGTTTCCTGGCCATTGACGTTGTTGATGCTACTTTGTTAGCTGCTGCCAACGCCAAGGCTAATGAGAGATTAAAGACCATTAATTCTTCAACTAATAAAGATTTCAAAGCCCAGGCTCAATTGTACGCCGGTGCATTGACTCTCGCTCAGAAGAACAGTGAAGAAAGACTCAAGAATCATAATGCTGGTGTTATCAACTTGGGTGGAGGTTTGACTATGTTACAGAGTGAGTTAGATAAACTTGCTTCTCTCATTGTCCAACCAGTA
This sequence comes from Suhomyces vadensis, assembly GCA_030575035.1. Classification (NCBI taxonomy): domain Eukaryota; kingdom Fungi; phylum Ascomycota; class Pichiomycetes; order Serinales; family Debaryomycetaceae; genus Suhomyces; species Suhomyces vadensis. The sequence continues at coordinate 2,892 of JAJMGK010000001.1, read as the reverse complement.
TTAAGTGATATCGACCGTAAAGCTGGTGCCCAAAGAGAGGCTGATAAAGCCCACAAGGCCAAGCAAGCTGAATTATCGGAGTTACATGAAAAGGCCAAGCAAGAAGAAATTAGACAAAAGAGTCAAGAAAAAGCCGATCAAGAAATTGCCAGACAGAAGAGAGTTGCCGCCCACGAAGAGCGTAAGAACCAAGAACTCGTCTTGTTTGATACTCACCAAGTGGAGAGAAATGAAGAAGTTGACACCAAAAATACAGAATACGCCGCCTTACAAACCAAATATGCCGGAGATAAAGAAACACTTTTAGCAGAAAAGCAGGCTGATCAAGAACGTATTGATGCCGAAGAAGCTGAATTGATTGCTGGGCGTAAGAGTGAATTGGATGCCAAGCAAGCTGAAAAGGATGAACTTTTGAAACCAACCTTGGATGAATTGGAAGAAGAAAACTCCAAGTTGAAGGAATTGACCGACACTAGAGATGAAATTGCCGAAGAGGTTGCTGGTGCTGAAGAATTGAATGAAAGCAATGAAGCGAAGGTGACTGAATTAACTGAAAAGTTAGAAGCTACCAAGGCCGAAATTGAAAAGTTCACCTCAGATTTGGAAGAAGCCAATGTTAAGCATGAAGAAACCTCCAAGGAAGTTGATGCTTTACATATCACTTCTGCTAATGAATTGAAAAATGCCCAGGATACCCACAAAGATCTTGACGGTAAGTTGACAGAGTTGGAGAAAGAAAAAGAAGAAAAATTGAAATCCAAGTCCACTCAAAAGGATGAAATATTGAAACATATTGATGAAAAGGTTAAAGATGAACACAAGATTAATAATGAATTACCTCCCCACTTGAGATCCGAAATCGATGAACATAAGTTGAGAGACACTGGCTCATTATTTTCCGTTGAAGAACCTGTCAAGAAGAAGGCTGTATCGACAGAAGCCCCTAAAGTTGAAAAGCCCAAGGCCACCGCTGAACTTTCTTCTGCTCCGGTTCTGAAACAAATTACTCAACCATTACAAAAACGGAGTACAACTGCTATTGCTGCTGCCAATCAAACTCATGATATCATCAAAAAGAGATCGGGTATAAGAAGATTAAGTAGCATTTTCTCTTCAAAGAACAAGACTACGCCAAAGGTTGAGGCAAAACCAGCTGAAAAGGTAGCTTCTGAGGCAAAACCTGTTTCCAAGCCAGTTTCCAAACCTGCTGAAACTCCAGCCAAGGTCAATAAGGCTGAATCTGTTGCTAGTAATGGAGTTTACGATGATGAGCTTTCGTTAGGTAATAACCCAAATAAGGGAGGTTTGTTCAAGGAAGAAATCTAACTTGTTTCCAATGTTTAATTTTTGTTTTGAAAACCGACATTAAACAACCTGCGTGGTTGTTGTACCAATATTTATATGGTATTATTCAGTCCTTTTATTGTTAACTTTGGTGAATTTTGTTACCAGTTTTTTCACTGTAAACTAGAACTATTGAATTTTTCACTTCGAGTTTCATTCTTTGAATAATCTTCGTTACAATTGTATTTTTTTTGCTTACCCTCCGATGTATTACTCTTTTCTATTAATATAAGTTGTTCCTATTATTATGAAATATCTAATATTGTAGAAGCACTGTCGTACTTACCAATTACGAACAGAGCCTTGATGAATAAGAACCATCATGAACAGCAATAACGGTTGGAATATAAATATTCACAGAAGAGAGAAATAAATTTAGGAGATTGATACAACAGAATATATTGATATTACAACGAAGAAATATAAACAAGGTGAAGAAAACACCTTTTCTTCAATATTAATAAAATTGATGGTCTTTCGGGTGCTGACAGCTCCAACACAGTAATTTTGAAATATGCAATATTGAACCGCGCACTACCTTGTAGATGTACCGATTTTTTGTTAATATCCGATCACTTTATATTAAGCTAGACCCTTGCTGCTAGAATCGTGGACGTAGCTCAGTTGAATAGTATGTCTGAAACCACCACATTAAAGAAGATTCTTACAAAGTACAACTTCAAAGTTGGAAATGCTTCCGATGAGTACATAAGCCGTCGTAAGACCCAAATGATACTCTTCATGACATCTGCTGCGGTGACAATCTTCGCTTCGAGATTTGCTTACAAGTCTACAGTTTCTAGGCAATATGTCCCTACATTATTCCAGGGTAACCATTCCCCACCTTTGAGCTATAATTTCACCACGGATGCTGCTGTTGCGGTCGGAACTGGTACCATGCTCTGTGGATCGGTTTCTTCTATGTTAATATTTGGTGGGTGTTGGATCATAGATGTTTCTAGTTTTAAGGAGTTTGGATGGAAGATGAAAACTCTTATGGGAGGATATGAAAATGAAAGAGTATTGAGTGAACTTCCAATGGATGAAGAAAGTTCTTTAATTCAAGACAATTTGGTCGATATAATTGAAGGAAGATATGACTGGGATGAAGAGGAAGACACTCAAGCCGTCAAAGTGTAAATTTTTGCACTTTAGTTCTGTATCGCCTGAAATATCTTCAACTATGTCAATCAATTCATGTCGCACCTTTTTAAACGCAAATCTTCACTAAATATTGTACCTTTAGTTAGTTTTCATCTTGTATATAAAAAATAGATAATTCACTCATGAAGAATTCATCGATATCACTAAATAGCAATTGTGTGGACTTGGGATTGGAAAAAGAATGAGCGGTAGGGGAATCGAACCCCTGTCACCTGCTTGGAAGGCAAATATGTTAACCACTACACCAACCGCCCTGATTGGTGAAATATCGTTATTATTTTTCTTCCAGGTTATTTTGCATCAATGTATTTGATGAAAAAAATAAAAAATGAGCGGTAGGGGAATCGAACCCCTGTCACCTGCTTGGAAGGCAAATATGTTAAC